>JAQFVV010012426.1:3328475-3928475 GCA_028023455.1 Epiperipatus broadwayi | reverse complement strand
AGCTTATAGCTTTCATTGGTGAGGAGCTTTGGATCTGAGATTACTGCATCTAAATCTTAGGATTTAATGCAATCCTCCAGCAGCCACCTTTTACTTTTTTAGTTAACCATAAAGCTATGAGGTCAAAATAAAAACCCAATAATCTTTTCAATCCAAGCACCTCACTGATGAAAGTCACAAGCTAGAAACTAGTCTGAGGATATTGGCTGAGCAGGCACTAGATGGAGATTTTATGCACAAACCTTCTTGCATCCATTAATTACTCTGCCTTGCACTGGGTGGTACTAATGTATAGAGAGTTTTGCCTCTGTTTTAACAGCTTGGGTAAGCATAGAAAATTTTGATCATGTGATGTTTAGTGGTTTATTTTTAATTAACTGACTGAAAGTGAAATTAATTAAATAAACATCAGTAATAATTATTTTTTAAATAAATAAAGTTTAATAATTAAAAAAAAATCAGAAACTATTCATTAAATAAAGTAAACGAAAAATACCCTGTATGAGTCCCCCCCCCCCTCCCACGACTTCTATAAACCAAAGAAGTAATAAAGCTTGTCTAAATTTTTATTCTAAAAGTTTATAGATTCTTTTTTTTTTTCTTGAATGACTGAACACAAACGATTTATTGCAGCTAACAGACAAGTACCTATTACCCATATGTCTACATGATTTAGTTGATAATTCAACGACAATCTCAGTAATCAATGACCACTAAAGATTTTTTCTATATAAATCAAATAATAAATATTCTTCAATCTGCCAAATGTCTAATTAGTCTTCTATGACTAGATATTAAATAATATTTAACAATTTTAACTTTAAGCAATAAACACAGATGATCTATATATATATATATATAAAGATATCCTATTAATTAATAATCAAACGGGTTTATTGCTAGCACCAAACTTGATCCAGTGATTCTTTACTCCAGAATTTGGCATTTTATATTTGTACTAAACGATGTACAGCAGATATTCTATTCACAAAAATAGATGAAAATTTTAAAAAAAGATCATTAAAGCAGTAAAATTTATCCAAGTTCATCTCATTAAAAAAAAAAAAAAAGTAAAATGGATGAAAAGGCCAACATATGAATGTTATTGTTCTGTATGATTTAGGATGGTAAAGTGGACTCAAGAGCTAAGGGTCCATGGATTACTACTCAGCTGTCACTTTGCTACTTTAAAATAACATGACCTTATGAGTAACTAACGATTCAGTTACTTATTGAATGTTAAATTCTATTATTCCCCTTCCCCCAGCCTATAATATTTTACCATTATATAATTAATTATAGATCCAGTGCTTGTCACTAACTGAAAATTCAAATATAAAATATCAAATCACTCCCCCACATATTATGTTTTACATCAATGCTAAGATAAAAGTCAGAATTTTAAATAGCATGGCCAAGAGACCTCTTGAGTGTTTGTTGCAATGTTATTAAGTATATTGAAATGCAGGCTTATTCAAACAAGGACTGTGAATGTAAATGAACTCAAACTGCTATTTGAGATTCAGACGTTATTTTTATTCACAATGTAGCACTACTGAAAACATATAATGTTATGGGAATGACTTGATATTTTCTATTTGAATTTTCAGCTAGAGATGGAGATTGCAAACGTAAAATGACTGATGTATTAGACTTTCTTTGTATATGTAAATTAAACATGTTTGTTTATGAGTATTTTAATATCATTGCTAATTTAAATTCCACGTTCCTCATTTGAATACAACATCTGTATTTCAATTTACTTAACAATATTGCAACAAACAATCCCAAGGTAACTTCTTGGTCACACTGTTTAAAATTCAGACTATCTTTATTCATAAACTAGTGTTGTAGAAAAAAACCTTAATGTTTGGGAAAGTGATTTGACATTTTATATTTAAATATGCATGTTTTATATGTATAATATTAAACATCAATTATTTAAAACAAAATAGTTATAAATGCAGATATGTGTATATATTGACTAATAAACAGTATTTCGGTCTAAATAGTAAAATTAACCTAAATATTCAGAATCCATAAGTCTATGACTCCTCATTCATAAGTGGTGAAAACTGGGTCATATGGCAATGGTTTTTGTCTTTTACCACAAGCAGTAAACCAATTATCTGACAAATATAGATTACTCGAACTTTTACTTTCCAAAGTAAGAATAACAAAGTAACTATTTGATGGCTAATTTTGGAAAATACTGCATTTCAACATAAAGATGTGTGTTCCAGTTAAATTATCTGTATACAGAACTGTTATTATTCTAAAACCATAATTAAAAAAAAATACATAAAATCTCTATGTACATAAAAGCATGTGAAAATTTTCATTTAAAGATGCTCTGTAAGATTTGGAAACTACAATGTTACCATTATTGATCCATTAAATGATGAAATTATCTATTTCACTGTCTCTGATCCATAACTTCTCATTATTATTTTTTTTAAAAAAAACTTCTGATCACATCTAATTCATAAGTAATATCTTTCTAGCTTTTGTGAAATCCAATGGGATCCAATTCAATTGTCAATCTATATCAGCATCAGCTTTACTTCAAAGTCTTAATTCTTTCAATGATATTTATGACATCTGTATGATCCCACATCTATATATTTTGTCTTCAATGTTATCTTTTTATTGTTCCAAATTTATATATCTTTCCACCCTAGACTGGGTGATCAGAAATCTGCAATGCTAAGTATTAAATTAATACAGAATCATAGATAAATTGTGTTTATTAGAAATTATCCTGTATAAACATATGGACAAATTTCCCTTTAATATGATGTTATTTCTAATAAAAATCATTCTTCATGAGTTTGATTCTATAATTAATCTTATCCATTATATTTTAATTTGCATTAAAAATCTAACACACTATTTACAGATATTAACTTCTAATTTATTACTATCAATCATTTTTGTTTCTTTTTTCTGAAAAGCCATTGAACATTTGTGCTGTTTCTTTAGTATTTACCTTTAGTCCTACTTTCTTGCTTTCATTTGATGATGCTTGAAACATTTCCTGAAGCACATCATCTATAAACACTGAATGACTTGAAGAAATATCCACGATTTTTATTTTCTTAGCTTCCTATCTGATTCCCAAACTACTTCCCATAATTATGTTGTATTTTATAAACATTCTTTAGAATTTGACGGTATACTGTGTTTACATCTTACAAGCCAAAATGCTTATAAAATCAAATGCCTTTTCATAATTTATAAACCCAAAACAAAATGATAATTCATATTCATTAATTGAATAACTTCTTTTAAGACTTGGGTGTAATCTCATATTATATACACTTTTAAATCCAGCTACTTTCATTTAGTGATAATCTAAGTGAAGATGGATATACTACTGCAATGCTACTTTGGTTTCATTTCAAATTATTGCTAAACCCACTGTTTAATATTTTTTTTCCATTCTAAATTTGAACTTCACTAGATCGGATAAAAACATTACCTTGCAAATAAAAATTATTCAATGGACATTCATCGTGGTACAAATGCATATTAATAATCTAAAGCAGGGATCAGGAACCATGTGACAGTGTTGTGCCAAATCAACATACAATCTTCCCATGTGCCAACATGATTCTACATATTTTCTTTAGATGTGATTTTAATGGGTTATAATGGTATGCTGTTACATCACTTTCAAATAAAAAGGGAAAAGATCAGATAAATAAAATCACCCTCAAATAGAAATATAAAAAAAATAATAAAATTTTTACTTAAATTAATACATATAATGTGCACAGCTATTAATCAATTAATGTGAGGCTCGTCTCTGTATATATTTACTCAAATTCTCAATATTAGGTGTGTAATTTGTCACTTGTTAGCTTCACGCAGGTTTCTGAATGTTCAAGCATTAGATAACTTCTTTGTGTAGTCAAAATACTGTTAATATGTGAGAAAATTTGTTCACATAAGTAAGTTGAATTGAATGCTGAAAGTAGAGCACATGCGGTTTTCTTCAAACAATTAAAACTTTCAGGTAAAGATATCCAACAACTGAGAATGACAGCCAACTTTCAACAGTTTTCGCAATTCTAGAAATTTTGTTTTCCACAATTCTGATGATATTAATTCTATAAGCTCCATTTCAAAACTATCAGTCTCTAGCCACTCAAAAAGAGATGTCAAATGAGGTTGCTTTTAAATCAATTAAGTCAGGTCTGATGAAGAAAGAAAATATAGGTGTGTGAATTGGAAAGTCCCCACATCGTTTGGAAAATTCTTCTTTAAATACTTCCAAGATATTTTTGTAGTTCATCTTTGTTAACAGTAAATTGCCTTGCATGGTGAATGATATTTGGAAAGTATTTGTAAATATTAGTGGTAATTTCATGCTAAAATATGTCTAATTTTGATGCAAATCCTTTCCAGTATTCAAAAAGTTCTAGTACTGTTTGACCAAATGCAAGTTTAAAATCATTAAGGTGTTGTATTATATCAGTCAAAAAGATCAATTAGCTTAATCCATCTTTATCATTTAACTTTGTGAAAAGTTGTTCTTTTTCATAAAGAAACATATTAATTTCTTCCAAGCATTATATAAACCTGTCTAAGATATTACCTCAACTAAGTCAAGGAACATTTCTGTATAGCAGAAGGTCCATATATGCACTCTTCATTTCTGCTAAAAGAGACTTAAATTGCTTGTGTATGAATGAAGAATGGGAAACGATAAAATTAATTATCTTAACAACATTGTCCATTACAGAATTCAAGTATTGTTACAATATTTTCACAACTAAACACTCCTGATGTATAATACGGTGGAAACTTAATATTTGATGTTCGATATGATTTTTCAAGAAGTTTAACAAATCTCTTTTCTTTTCTGACCATTGCAAGGCAGCATCAGTAGTAACAGAAAATATTTTATATTAATTTTCTGACTTTTAAAATAATTTAAAAATGCCGTGATAATGTAATGACCCTTAGGTGTACTAGCAAGAGAAATCAAACAACATAATTCTTCATAAATACTATCTTTTCCACAATATCGAGCAACTATTGCTAAGCACGCCACATCATTTATGTCATACTTTCACCAACAGAGACACTGAATAGAGGCTTCTTGTAATCCAGTTTTCTGTTTTGCTGTTGCATTGCCAGCAAATCAATTATTTGTCTATCAATTGTTCTTGCGGAAACTGGGTATTTCTTGAATTTGAGATAGTATTGTCTGTTTATTTGATAACTACTGAATAAAATTTCAGTACCTTTTAAAAATGTTTCTGTGATGAATTCATCATCTATGAAAGGTTTGGCTTTAAAGGATATGTATTGAGCAATTGTACAGCTACATTTGGTGGCTTTGTTTTTAGTGCACATTATTTGACTAAAAAAAAGTAGTTTGTTTTTTAAAGCCAGAAACAGCTCTTTTAACAGCTTCAATTTTCTCAATAGTGTTCTTAAATGTGGACAGATGTTTAACTTGATATCTTTGTACACTTGATGTACAACACATGACACTTTTGCAACATAATGCACAGCAGTATAATCTTTTTATTGTACAAATTCATATTCATCAGACCAAATGTACCGAAGAGAATGAATATTAATCTTTTGTCTTTTATAAGTCATATTAGGGTAGCATATTATTTTTAATAACTGTTTTCACATATGATTGTCTGCATTGGACATACAATCATACCCACATGCACAAAATTTAGATAGGTGCGCAACGCAAACGCTGCAATGGAAATATAGGTAGAGTTCATCAAACTAGAAAGAGTAGAAGCAAAGCGTGTTTTTAATCAATACATAGCGTATAGATCAGCTGATGGTGAATCGACTGGTTGCATACTTGTTTTGCTCGTTTGCTTTTTTCTATTCTACCTACATTAAAAAAAAGCAGTTCCCATTAGAACTACTTTAGTTTGTTATTACTATTATTAGATAAATATAATATTATTTATAATTAGAAAAAGTTTGAAAAAATTGATAGCGATCAATTGAGGGTTAAGTTTTTATAATGCTCTTGCATTTAAATTGAAATTTTAATTAGTGTGTTTATTTATAGTTTTAATATATTATGGAATCACATCCAGGATGTTCACATGCTATTTCTACTTTTGGTTACAAACGCGTTAGATACTCATAACGTAACTGATGTGACCGCGTGCCATAGATTGCTGATCCCCGATATATAAAGAAACTATTATTGTATTATGGGTTTTAAAATTTGAGATATTAGAATAAATTATATTACAGGGAAGGGGATTAAAAATCTATAAATGATAATGATTATATGATAACGCTTTGTCATAGATTTTCAATTGGATGGACGGTTGAAGAGTTGGAGTGTGGATTGGATTAAAGCCTGTCCATTCAAGTATGAAGAGTGGCTATCTTAATATATATCTGAGCATTTATTGCCTATGTGTGTGGAGATGATGATCTGGACCAACTGATGATTGCTAGTTTAGGATGAAATATGTTGGTGATTATTCATCTTTTCGACATATATGTGTTCAGGTGTTTCAGAGAGTGGTGGGTTGTGTGAAAGTCTGTGCTCATATACATGAATATTTATTTAAAAGCAGTAGGTATTTAAATTTAGAACAGAAGAAATGCGGATAGATTCCACGTGAGTGACGAAAATAAGGTACAATAATATCCTAAACTTTTATAAAAATGTTGATGATAGGATAAGTGCTCCCTTGATACCTAGTCAATCAAAATAATATCCCTTATCAGCCATTATGTTCTCCTTTTTCCTTAACTCATTTCTGATTGCTCAGGATCTGTTAAAAGATTCAATATCTACACAATACTCACACCGATAATAAAAATCCTTGGAGGTATCAAAATTTAAATATTTGCATTAGATGTGTGCTAGATAAGCTGCAATTGAATATTTATCAGTTTTCTTGCGTTAAATTATCTGAATACATACACACACTTATAATAAAAATACACACATTAACATATATGGATATGTAAATAAAATTATGAGATAGACTGTAAGTGAAAAAAAAAAAACAACCAAAACTTGATTAATATTTAATAATACGTCAACGTTAGAGGCCATTGCCGAATAACCTGAGTTTGAATCTGGGCACGTATAGTTTCAAAAAAAAATTATTCTTCCTTTAGAAGAGTGGAATACAACTTACATGGTGCATAACTAAACATGCTGCATTATTTCGATTTTGGGTTGAATATAATAGTATCTTGGCGTTAAGACTTTAATAAAATAGCTAAAATCTCTCAAAAGTGTTATATATGAAAAAAACAAAACAAAACCATATTAAATTAATTTTTGAATTCTATAAAGACAAATATTCACTTTATGTAAATACATATTTGAATGATGTTGATTGATGAAGTACAAGATTGACAACTTGATGTATAGGTATCTGAAAGATCATAGCAATTTTAATTTATGATACTATTTCGTATTTTGTACCATATATTATACCAGATATCTTATGTATTTATAATTATGATAATTAGCTCTAAGGCTCAATATGGACGCATAAATTTGCAGATATAGCATTTTTATCACAAACATCACACCCTTAATATATAAAAGTATATATATGCATTGTGAATTAAAAAAAAATTAAATGCTTTTATTATTATTAATTTCTATGTTTTCTACATTTTAATTCAATATTTTCTTAGCGCGGTTACGTGAAATCGCAGACCGGGAAATCATGGACAGTGAGAGAGGGGGAGACTGTAGTGTGTGTAAGTTCGCAGAAAATATTTAAGTTTGCACTTTCTTCATTTTCATTTTATTATTGAATAGATTTTTAAATATTCATGTAAACAAAATAGCTAATAACTTAAATTCATTTCCAAGTGGTAATTAGTTTTCTTAATATTATTTGAAAACTTTCCCAATATGTAATTGATGTCCCCACCTCAACCAACAAATTAATGAGTTGCAGAAATTAACATTTATATTAAAATTGTTTTTGATGTTTAAAATGTGAAGGAAATAATATAACTATAGAAAATCAAACTAATAATTTAAAATATATTTACTAAAAAAGAGAAATTATATTATATAATTCTTAAATAGTAAAAAAAAAAAAATCATCTCACATTAGTAAAATTAAATTAAAAAAAAACAACAACAAACATACATGTACACTCAAATAAAACGAGTTCAATAAAGATGTAAACAAAAATTCAATTTGTATAATTTAAATTATCTGATTGTAACTTATGACTTCAAATAAGCTGGTGCGTTTATATAAAACAAACAATTATCGGATGCTAATTGGAAAAAAAAAAAAAAAAAAGTTAGAAAAGTAACCATGGTTTTGATAGGATATATAAAAACTTTGTAAAACTAAATAAATTGCTTTTCATGTTGTATGAATGTACATTATTCTTACACATGATATCATGCGCAAATAAAAATACAACACAAAAGACTCATGAATGATCAAAGAACAATAAAACAACATTAAAATGTGTGGAATAAAATTCAAATGATTTTATTTATTTAAAAAAAAAAAAAAATTCACAAAAATTAAACGTAAACACAAAGAGTATAAATAAGTCTAATAGTGTTCAGCTGCGTATTGTTTGGAAGACGCGCGCAATTAAACTCGCGACTCGGAAATTTCCGTATTGACATTTGACGAGTGTAACGGTTTTAAAATTTTATATGCATTGCCTTTGACAAGAGTGCTCAGGACGGAAAATGCATTTAGGTTATACTCCTATTACAGAGACTTCAGACCACTCAAAGAAGTATGGAGAGATGCATGTTGGGAGTAACAAGAAGAGATCAAAAACGCAATGTATGGGTAAGAGAACAAACAGGTGTTACTGATCTCATTGAAAAAAATTAAAAGACTGAAGTGGAGTTGGGCTGGACATATTGCTAGAAGAAATGATAATAGATGGATAATTGAAATGTTAAACTAGATTCCATGAAATTGTAAAAGACATAGAAAGAGACCACATGTGAGATGGATGAAATAAGAAAATGTACAGGGTGACATGGAGAAGAGAAGCTAAAGCTCAGAGAAGATGGATTGAATTTTGAAAAACCTTCATCCTGCAGTGGATTGATAATGGTTGACGATGATGATTTATCTCTATTTTTGAAATTAATATTCCTTGTGTTTACATTAACTTATTATCTAGCACGTGGATTTTTTTTAATAGCATAAATATTAACAAAAGCCATAAGGGAACTTGAAGAAATTCCAAGCAGATTCACCAGTGATTTTGTTAAGTCCACTTCC
This sequence comes from Epiperipatus broadwayi, assembly GCA_028023455.1. NCBI lineage: Eukaryota > Metazoa > Onychophora > Udeonychophora > Euonychophora > Peripatidae > Epiperipatus > Epiperipatus broadwayi. The sequence continues at coordinate 3,919,230 of JAQFVV010012426.1, read as the reverse complement.
ACTACTTGTAATCATAGATTCAGTAGTCACTAATGCTATAGTTCTTAATTTATTGTGCTCATATTTACAAAGACCAGTGGCTGATAAATTACAGTTATAAAGCAGATGAATATAATGTTCTCAGTTGCATCCAGGAAGATGAAATCTAGTTGTTTTTATTGTTTGAATTTAGAAGAAAAATTACTTGGACATTGCAAGAATTCAATTTTTCACACCAGAATTCTTTGACTGAAGTTTATTAGCTGAATATCCAAAAAGGAGATTTTAATTTGATTCTTGGGTAATAGAACTACATCTTGAATTACTGGCAAGTCTTATTTGTATAAACTTTTTATACATTTTCTGTGAAGCAAATTCTCTTCGGATATCTACTATATATATATATATATATATATAGTAGATATCCGAATATATATATATATATATATATATATATATATATATATATATATATATCATCAACCATTATCAATCCACTGCAGGATGAAGGTCTCTCCAAGTTTAATCCATCTTCTCCGATCTTTAGCTTCTCTTCTCCACAACACCCCTGCACATTTTCTTATTTCATCCATCCATCTCACATGTGGTCTCTTTCTGGGTCTTTTACAATCTCTTGAAATCCAGTTTAAAAGTTCAATTGTCCATCTATTATCATCTCTTCTAGCAATATGTCCAGCCCAACTCCATTTCAATCTTTTAATTTTTTCAATAAGGTCAGTAACACCTGTTTGTTCTCTTACCCATACATTGTGTTTACAATCTCTTCTTGTTACTCCCAACATACATCTCTCCATACTCCTTTGAGTGGTCTGAAGTCACTGTATTGCTCTTCTATTAAGTGTCCAAGTCTCAGATCCATAAGTAAGAACTGGTAAAACACATTTGTTAAAAACCTTTCTTTTCAAACACATAGGCATATTTCCTTTTAATATCAAGTTATTTCTACCAAAAGCACTCCAACCAAGTTTAATTCTGTGATTAATTTGCTCCATTATGTTTCCATCTGTATTAATAATCTGACCAAGGTATTTGTAACTGTTAACTTCTTCTAATTCTTCATAATCAATCTTTATTTTCATATTTTGAGCAAATCGATTAAAGATTACTTTAGTCTTTTTAACATTTATCTTTAGTCCTACTTTTCTACTTCCATCTGCTAACTCGTGCAACATACTCTCCATTTACTTTCACTCCTTTAGTTTCCCATTTTAATCCACAAAATACTTCTTGTAGCACTGCTGTAAAGAGTTTTGGAGATATGGAGTCACCTTGTCTTACACCTTTCTCAATGTTGATTTTTCCAGTATCATTATGTAATCTAATTGTTGCTGTTGCATTTTTATAAATATTCTTTAAAATGTGACAATATCCTGGATCTATACCATGATGATCCAATGCTTTAATCACTGAAGAAATGTGTATAGAATCGAATACCTTTTCATAATCTACAAATCCAAAACATAATGACAACTCATATTCGTTTGTCCTTTCTATGACTTCTCTCAATACCTGGATATGATCTATTGTACTAAAACCACTTTTAAATCCAGCTTGTTCTCTTGGTTGGTGGAAATCCAAAGTTCTCTGTAGACGAGTTGTAATTATCTTGGTAAAAATTTTATATAAAACTGATAAAAGGCTGATAGGTCTGTAATTTCTAATATCTTCTTTATCACCTTTTTTAAATATTAATATTATTACTGCATTCTTCCAATCTTCCGGTACATCTTTATCATTTAGACATTTGGTATATAACTTTGCTAATATTGTTTCTATTTCTTCACCTGTTTCTTTTAATATATCAATTATAATTTCATCATTTCCTGGAGCCTTTCCTTTCTTCATACACTTAATTGCATGTCTCACTTCTTCATTTAAAATTCTGGGCAATTCGGAAGATGTAATAGATATAGGAGGTACTTGTTCTTTATTACTATATAATTCTTGATAAAAATCTTCTACCAATTTCATGATGTCATCTCTCTTTTTAGTAATAATTCCGTCTTTTTTTCTTATTGCAGATATAAACTTCCTACCAATACCAAAATGTTGTTTAACATTTTTGAGACTTTTATTTTCTTCTACAGCTTTCCTTGCTATTTCACAGTTATACTTTCTTATATCATTTTCAACTCTTTCCCATACCATTTTACAAAATTTGAGATGTTCAATTCTTTTTAATACATCATTTTTGTATATCTTCATATTCCTTCTTTTCTTCATAAATTCTCTAGTCTCAGTAGAAATTTTATTAGTCAATTGCTGCTTTTTTCTACCAGCTATGTTTGTTGCAGTTTTTAAAAGTGTATCAGTTATTTTCATATTAATTTCATTCAAATCTGAATCATGTTCAAAATCTCCTAACACTTGAAACCTATTTGTAAGTTCTAATTTAAATTCATTAGAATGTTTCTGAAGATTAGGAATATCAACGGTAAATATTGTTTTTCTTAATAATTTTTGTCTCTCTAGTTTTACATTAATACATAACTTACATCTTACTAATCGATGATCACTTCCTGTGTTAAATTTATTAAGAACATTACAATCTTGAAATATGTATTTTCTGTTAGTCAAAATATAATCCAATTCTGCTGTACCTTCATTTGGATGCTTCCATGTCCATTTCCTTTTAACATTTTTCTCAAAAAATGAATTCATAATATAAAGTTTTTCTTTTTCTGCAAACCCCACAAGTCTATGTCCTCTCTCATTTCTATTACCATAACCAAAATTACCTACAGCAATTTCATCTTTCATTTGTCTACCAATTCTAGCATTAAAGTCTCCCATAACAATTTTAAAATGTTGTTTACTCTGATCAAAAGCCTTTTGTACATCCATATAAAAATCTTCTACTACTTCATCACTATGAGAACTTGTTGGGGCATAAACCTGAATTATCTGCATTTGGTATTAAGTTGTATAACTAATCTTGCCACTCTGTCCGATACACCATCAATCTCCACAATATTGTTCTTCCACTTTTTATTTATAATGAATCCTACTCCACTTGTATTTCCAATATGTGTGCCTTTATAATAGAGTATATGTCCACTTTTTAAAGCAATTGTTTCTTCTCCTTTTCTTCTAACTTCACAAAGTCCAATAATGTCCCATTCAATATAAGACAGTTCTTCCTCTAATTCTTGCAATCTTCCTTCACTTGAAAGTGATCTGCAGTTGTAAGTACCTAAATAAAAAGTTGTCATCAAATGGCAGCCTGGGTCCGCAATCAGGGGATTCTTAGCACCCTCCGCCTTTGGCCACCAACCGCTACCTTGGTTGGTGACTTTACAACTTCCTGGGAATAAGGGCCATGCTTTATTTTTGTCTGTCATAATTGTATATATGTATTGGAAAAATATTTATCATTTACACAAACATTCATTCTGCCTTATCAGGCACTGAGAAGAAAGACCATATATATATTGAACCATGTTCGAATATGTGCATTCGAAACACCGGCCTCTTAGGCAGAGAAGAACATACTCGGAGAGTATGTATGCCCAAACGATAGCTATAAAGTATATAACTAGCGTTACATTTCCAGGACATAGCTTCTTCTCGGCTGTTGAGTTCAACACCAAGTTCAAAGCACTTTTTTTTGTTTGTGTATAAACACGGGCGCCAGCTGCTTATTCTAAAAGAATACTAAAAGAATAGACAACGCACTTTGAACAGTGGCCACTAACTCAACGCCTAAATCCACGACTAGCTCAGTTGTTTGTAATCACTAATAGATTATACTTAATTAGTGGTTAAAAGACTTGATAAAAGGGAATTGATAAAAAGAATTGACCGACAAATAAAGTTTAATTTTAAAGATAATTTATTAACTAACATTTATTTACTAAATTTAAACATTTTATACTTCTAATAAAACACACGCATATTTTAAATTAACATTCTAAATAGTTTAAATATTCTTGAATATTTTCATAACAGAACACTGGGAATTTATCTACTTTGACTAATAATATTGATATAAGGATCACGCACATATTAACTCATGCACACACATAATAATGATAATAAAGGACTACATAGCATTTGAAATTTAATCACACACATCAATAGTTCATTTATGTATGATATAGAGTTCATATAATTAGACTCTTGAAAGATTCGTACGAATTAATGCAATGCAATGGCTATTACAGTATAAACGAAATAAGCAAATGTTTTACCTAGGCTTTTGAATGTAGACGTAGAATTTTGTTCTCTTTGGTGGCTGCTTTCGGTGAGAATGTTTCCATTATGAATGCTTACCAGCCGGCTGGGACGTTTCCTTGCTGAGTTTCCTGATTTTCACGATTATTACTATCGGAGACAAATAGATACTGACGGAGATTTTCTAAGATGTTAAGCTGACATTATTTCACGGGCAGATCTGCTGTTTTCTAGGACATCTGGGCTGGAGATAAACGTGCGTTCCCAAGATCTTCTCAACACTGCATTTTGTTTGTTAACTGCTCAATTAATTTCTGAACTGCACTACTCAATTACTTTGTGAACTGATTACTGTCCGATAAAAAAAAGGTCTATTTATACCTGCGCCTTGTTGTCTTTCTAATATCTCCGGCAAAGATCTGTTGTCAAATTCCAGTGATAATCATTTGATAAACGTGTTTTGGAAGATTGCTTAATTAGTAATAGCCATGCAATAAAACGTGTTGTTTTATTTTATTAATAGCCATTGCCGTGTTTTTAATGATAATCTTTTATTTCGCATACATTTTATTTATTTACAAATCGCACATATATACGCACATATATTTTTAATACAATTTACTATTTAGTTTTAACATTATTTTTTCTTTAATTAAACTTGAATGAAAAGAGATTTGTATGTTTTAACTTTTTAAATTATATTTTTACGAATACTAATAAAAACTCTTTACTTCCTTTTATAACCCTTAGTTTAATTTCTCTAACGAAACACCCCTCTCCCCTTCTGATTAATTAATTGTAGCTTTTTTATTTCAAAACTAATGCTAGAAAACTATTTGATTCTTATCCTTTTCTAAAACAAACTGCAATAAACTCTTCAACGTTTAATTTTATGTTTTTCTTTTATGAACGATTATTTTAATAATATAATTTTAGATAATATGTGCCTATATCAATATAGGTACAATATATATATATATGAAAAAACAGAAAACAAATAGAAGTGAATAAATTTCTGTGTAATGGTAATATTTGAATACATTGAAGTTTAGATAAAACTTTTTTTCTAAATAGGTGAACATTATGCACTAATGGAATATGTTACTGCTAAGGAAGATGTTCTGAAGTTTTTGCATCACAACTCCAATTTCGTTTTCCAAATACATTAATCTTAGAAATTAACTTTTTTTTTTCAAAGGATGGTTTATCGTTATAAAGGTTATAAAGGAAGGTTTATTGTTAGAAAGGTATATAATTTAATGACATTCACTGTGAACAAGACAGCTCTGCGTTAACAAATCCAACCATATAAACTAACATATTTAACTTAAACATGGGTATACAATGAATATTATTATTTTACATTCACCATTAAAACAAATATAGACATAGATTTAAAATAAGCATGGATACACACCAGGTCCATATATTTAATTATTTCATTGTGGACGTGTTGTAACGGAATATAATATTCCGTTACATTATTTTAAAAAGAAAATAAAAAGATCGTAAATAAAAATTGATTTATTAAAAAGAAATAAACTTAAAAACTGAAAATTAAAAGTTGTTTAATATATATATTGTCGCGCAGATGGAAAACTTAAACTATTTTAAGAAAAAGTATTTGAAAGTATTTTTTTTTTTGGAAAAAAGTAAAAATATAAAGATTGACATTTTAACAATAGAAATAATGTTGATTTCTATAACCTTAGAAAATGGAAATGATTGTTTTATTAATTAAATGATTGTTCGAAAGCAAACTGGCCCTTGAAGCATTTAAAATAAATTAAAGGGTCAGATAAGAGAGTACAAAGAAATTAAATGACCAATGCAAACACCAGAAATGTCAGCACGGACCATACTTGAACCACCAGAGGATTAGTGACGTCTTGCCAGTGGAATCCAAAGATTAGATGATAAGAGACTAAGAAAAATATAAAAGCCAAATGATTATTATAATTAGGATCTGAGAGCTGACTATGAATATGTCATTATAACTAGCTATATTGCAGATTTTCACGATGTGGAAGTCTGCAACAGATTTAATTTTCCGGACAACCAGCTGAGGCCTATTGATGACAGTTCCTGACCAAATGCATGGCAAGTTGCAGTTTCATTTCAAAGAAGGACAAAATCTACTAAAGTGATCATGAAGATGGACTTCTCAATCTATTAAATCTGTAAAGTATGAACTATTGTGTCTATCTAATGAGAACTTTCCTAAAATTGCAAGTAATTAATAACTGAAAATAAGAACTCTTATCTGACTTAAAGAATGCAAATTCAATTATTGATATTTTTTATGTAGATGTTTAATCTTTAAACTGCCTGACTCGTAAAAAAAAATGAGTAGATTTGGTGTCACTCTAAATCGGCTACTTTTTATCCCATGTATACATATTATACGTCATTCGAAAGAAAATCAAAAGTTCTGTAAGATGGTGCCCTCTTCAGAATTATTTTACAAGTAAAAAATCAATAAAAATGACCATATATGTCAAACAAAACCAAAGCACCGCCTCCTCACCACCTTTTCTTGAATCTTATTGGCTGTCCAACTTCTGTCAAAAAGGGAAATGGCTGCCAAAAAATAAAAAGTTACGTTCGTTTTGATTTTTATTACGAAAATGATAAACGAATGTTTACAACATTTTAAACAATATTTGAATTGAATTACAAATTATTATTGATAAAATAATACTAAAAATCAAATTATTTTAGAAAAATAGTTAAGATATTACCAAGAATTATTTATTTATTGCTACATATTTATCATAACGTTAAAGTGAAAAAAAAAAGATTGCTGACACAATCTTTTTTGGTTGGTTGAACAGCAGTTACTTTTATTTCACTGCAATTGAATATTTTTTAAATTATAAATCAAATTTTATTTTTGAAAAGACTTTCGTTTACTTTCGTAATCTGACAATTTAGTAATATACTTTTTACAAACGAAACTAACGTATTTATATTATTAAAAGTGAATCTATTTTAACAATAGATTTTGTTAAAGTTGTGAGTTGGCCAATTAAAAGTTTTGATTTTTAACTCATTCAGCCAATTAAATAATAATCGTTGAAAGGGTTAAGCAATCATTTCCATTTCATTTTTTTTTTGTGTGTGTATTATGTTTTAACTAAAATGTATTAAATTTAAAGTTGCTAGTGTAGATAGTTGCATGGATAAAGATTAATAACTATGTTTAAATTTGTTTATGTTTAATTTAAGGGATTTTAATTTCAGGCTATTTGTTTCATAGTTGTGTCAGTGCTGGTGGAGAGATATATAGACGTTTATATTAATGTAAGGTGAAGCGTGTTTAGCATACAGGTCAACATGCCCAACTGAATGCATGACCCAAAGAGGCAGTCATATTATTGAAATGGTCGCAGATGTATTTCCTGCACCATTGACCCCTTCTAGCTCTATGGACAGGGATTTATAAGACGGCAGAAAGACCGCTCTCCCCCATATGTAACACTCTTAAAAAAATTATATACGATTCCTTAGTCAGGCAGATGCACTTTCCTGCTCTGGACACGGATCATTTCCTTCAAATAATATCACGCTGTCAGATGCACATTCCTGTCGGCGTGGTTTTATCCTAGCATCTTCATATTACATTTGTTGCAAATATATATCTGGAAGCTGACCTTGGGTTGACTACGAACTTTTCGTCTGAGATTGAATGAATGTTTTGATAAGTTTTTAAGTGAAAAAAATCTATGTAGCCTATCTAGACTCAACATGCTAAAGTAAAATATAATTTAAATATCCATCTGTGCGGTCTATTTAAAATAGTAATTTAAATTTTAAAAAAATAATGTTAAAATCTAAAAAATAAATTTATTCCTCAATTTTAAATGTGCTTTAATAAAATCTATTTGTGTGTTAATTACTGGCAGTGGCTTCTTTTATTTTATTGTTTTAAATATTAATATATTTTGAATATCTAAATCTATTAAAACTTATAAAAATGTTTAAAATCTCTGCTTCTTTATGAGCTAGTGACATTGGGCAAATGGTCAAAATAATATATATTCAAAATTTTTTTTGAATCTTAACTTACGTATCTGCCTACTATATAAATTTTTCTAGGTTCAAATGCCTAGATGGCGCCCTCATATGGCAGATACGGTAAGACTTATCTTTCACCATCATTCCCTGACTGTTAAAGTCTCAATGTCACTCATTTCCCACATGTTCCTGAATGCTCATTGAGAAGCTAGTCTATTGTCTCTTTCCTTTATCACTCTGATGTTCTTGATAAATATCCTCCATGGATCCATGATCTTACCAGGTAAAGATATTTAATTAGTTCATTGCAAATGTTTTACTGTCTATCATTTCCCAAGTGCTGCTAAATGTCAATTGAGGAGTGAGTCTCTTGTCTCCTTCCTTTATTGCACTGATCTTCTTGATGAATATCCACAGTGGGTCTAAGTTACTCATGTCAAAAAGAAGCATACACCTTGTCAATCAAACACTGAACATCAAGAATGTAGCACTCCTTATTACTGCAAATATGCCTGATTTAAAGCCCTGTATTAGAGTCGATAAAGTATTATTCCTTTTATATATTGTAAAATCAGCATTTTACAGCTTTGCAAGCCAACACATCTATCAAAGATGTGTTTGATAGTCTTGTCCTCTCTTTGACACAAACCCCATATGCTACTAATAGATTTATAACCCATATAAGATGTCAGGAAACTTTCTGTGGGCAGAGCATTGAGGTTAACTTTCACCAAGAAGTCAAAGAACATTGACTCCAGGCTCCACCATTTCAATTTTTTCAACAAATTATAGATAGTTATATTGAGTGTAGTACTGTCGGGTACTATGTTATCAAAACAGATAATATGCATCCCAGTAATGAATTTTGGGGGTTGTGATTGATCCAGGATTAAGTTCACTGCTCTGATGTCTAATAGCAGTTCAGATAGCCAACAATCCCTACTAGGAGGTGGAGTGTCAGTGGGATGCACAACCACTGGATGTGAATTTTGTAGGCACAGATTATTAAGTTTGGAATAAATGTTGAAAGAATGCTGGAGCAGAAGAATCTGTAGTGAATGCAGCCCCAGGCTATTTATTTAGTATGTCTTTGCACTTCCCTGAGGCTGATCACTACAGTCTTGCCCCCCCTCCCAGGAACCTAAAACAAATGGAGTTGATACTGTGAATGAATTTTCCTGTAAATTTGATAAATGGCATAAAATAGGCAATCCTGGGGAACAACAGAATGTCTAGGAGTGCTGTCTTGGCATACAATGATGTGTAAACCTTCTGCAATGAGTCTATTATTCTTTTAGTGACTGTCAGGATAGTATTTTTGGATCTCTCTTGTCAACACCAGCAGGGAGAGGTTAAACACAAGACCAATAAACTTTGGGGACCTAGCAGAAAATGGGGAGGGAATGTTGCTCCCCAAGGACAGCCTCCATGCTGCCGATTTAGTCAAATTAAAACATAGACACGACTCACTTGAGAATTTGGACATGAGTCTCATAAGCCCTGGAATGCACCTACGAGAAGGTAAGAACACAGCCAAGTCATCCATGTATGCAATGAGATATATGTGCTTTTTAATGCTGGGAATAAAAACTTCAGGAAGACCCTGTTCAATTGACTTCAGAAAAGAAGTAACATATAGTATGAAAAGGAAGGTGCTCAAAGGAGAGCCCTGAGGGATAATTTGATAGGAAGAAACAAGTCAGATAATTTTCCATTTAATGATACTGAAATTTGCCTATTTCTGAGAAAAATAGATATAATATTGGTAATGCCAGGTGAATGTCCAGCTCACCAAGCAGCTGCACAAGATGGGGAATTGTAACAGAGTGAAAAGCCTCCATAATATCTAGCTGCACCACAACAGGCCTAGATTTTCTAGCCTCCTAGCGTACTCAACAATTAATTTGATATAACTTTAAGATTAAAAAGCAAAAAAAAAAAACCACTACAATCCAAAGTTACTCCTAAATAGTATGGGATAAAATTTGGTTTCAATCTAGTATTGCAAAGGTAATTTATATTCAAATTACAAGACTATTCCTTCTATTTAAAAAAAAAAAAATGATAATATTGTCTTTATTGGTTTAAGAATAAGAACCCAATTTTTGAAAAAAAGAGCTAATCTTTTTTATAATCATATTGAAAGGCATTTCTATTTAAGGAAAGGATCTCATTTGAGAAATCAAATAATATCAACACTATAGAGAAGCCTTCTGCATCCTATTCATCGAATATATTAAATAAAATAATGTAAGTATAATAAAACAATTCACTAGAATAAAACTACAAAATTTTTAAAAAATGCAAGACTCAATTTTATATATGCATTTTTTTTAAAATTTTGTAGTTTTATTCTAGTGGATAACAAAATACGCCGAAGCTGGTTATAGCAAAGGATATTAATCTTCAATTTTATACAGGCATTTTTTGTTACATTTTCATTTACCATTGTCAAACTCCCTCAATTCACAACTTTGATGCCATCCATTTCAGAGAAATACACTAATGATTATTACTAATCATTTTCGAAACTAGTATATTTACCTGAAACTAGTGTATTTATCTGAAATGGATGGCATCAAAGTTGTGAGTGGAGGGAGTTTGACAATGGTAAATGAAAATGTAACAATTTACGCTAGATAAATACTTTGCATATAATAGAGATATATATGAGAGATAGTGACCTGGACCAACCAATGAGTGCTGATTCAGCGCAAAATGCATCATGGAGGTCATTTGTCGTTTATTATATCTTTATTTATATGAATTTGAAAAGAATGGGGAAGTGTAGAGGTGTTTATTATATCTATAAAGGCATTTTTTAAAAATTTTGTATTTTTATTCTAGTGGATTGTTTTATTAAATAAAATAAATAAGAAAATTGAATTCAGAAATAGACTGCTTTGTATATTTTTTTTTATCTATTGTTATTATCATTTAAGGTCAATTTGAATGTTTCTATTGAAGAGCATTTTTGTCTAGGAAATAATAGTTTTTTCTGCATCTACGAATTTTACAAACTTTTAGAAAATCAACTTTCCAAACCAGATCAATAAAAATAGCATTAGTTTTTAATTTAATTCTAAAGCCTTTTTCATTGCTAATATTTAAAAATAAAGCTTCTCTCATTTATAGCTTATTTATTTAGATTGCTTTAATTTTGCCTTTATGCTAAGGTTTTGGAAGTTTTTGTATGAATAATGTTACTGAGGCTGCAGAAAGGAGTTTGCTATTAACTGAAAGGAGACCCTTTGATTCCTCTTGGAGGCCTTAAAGGAACCGAGCAGGGCAAATTCCTAATGTCCACTCCATACGTTCTTGTCATTGCAGCTGTTATTACTATGTGTTTCTTCATATAGTATACGAACATGGATGGGCTGCTCACCAACATGCATTAGCAAGCGTGGTGAGTTTTTTGGCTTTTTACCTCTGAGTTTAAGATCAAGAAACACCATGGTCTTTCTTCTCAGTGCCTGATAAGGCAGAATGAATGTTTGTGTAAATGATATTTTTCCAATACATATATACAATTATGACATACAAAAATAAAGCATGGCCCTTATTCCCAGGAGGCTGTAAAGTCACCAACCAAGGCAGCGGTTGGTGGCCGAAGGCGGAGGGTGCTAAGAATCTCCTGATTGCGGACCCAGGCTGCCATTTGATGACAACTTTTTATTTAGGTACTTACAACTGCAGATCAATTTCAAGTGAAGGAAGATTGCAAGAATTAGAAGAAGAACTTTCTCATATTAAATGGGATATTATTGGACTTTGTGAAGTTAGAAGAAAAGGTGAAGAGACAATTGATTTAAAAAGTGGACATATATTTTATTATAAAGGCACAAATATTGGAAATACAAGTGGAGTAGGATTCATTATAAATAAAAAGTGGAAGAACAATATTGTGGAGATTGATGGTGTATCAGACAGAGTGGCAAGATTAGTTATAAAACTTAATAGCAGATACCAAATGCAGATAATTCAGGTTTATGCCCCAACAAGTTCTCATAGTGATGAAGTAGTAGAAGATTTTTATATGGATGTACAAAAGGCTTTTGATAAGAGTAAACATCATTTTAAAATTGTTATGGGATACTTTAATGCTAGAATTGGGTTATGGTAATAGAAATGAGAGAGGACATAGACTTGTGGAGTTTGCAGAAAAAGAAAAACTTTATATTATGAATTATTTTTTTGAGAAAAATGTTAAAAGAAAATGGACATGGAAACATCCAAATGAAGGTACAGCAGAATTGGATTATATTTTGACTAACAGGAAATACATATTTCAAGATTATAATGTTCTTAATAGATTTAACACAGGAAGTGATCATTGATTAGTAAGGTGCAAGATGCGTGTTAATGTAAAACTAGAAAGACAAAAATTGTTAAGAAAAACAATATTTACAGTTGATATTCCTAATCTTCAGAAACATTCTAATGAATTTAAATTAGAACTTACAAATCGATTTCAAGTATTAGTAGATTTCGAACATGATTCAGATTTGAATGAAATTAATATGAAAATAACTGATACATTTTTAAAAACTGCAACAAAGATAGCTGGTAGAAAAAAGCAGCAATTGACCAACAAAATTTCTACTGAAACTAGAAAATTTATGAAGAAAAGAAGGAATATGAAGATATACAAAAATGATGCACTAAAAAGAATTGAATATCTCGAATTTTGTAAAATGGTACGGAAAAGAGTTGAAAATGATATAAGAAAATATAACTGTGAACTAGCAAGAAAAGCTGTAGAAGAAAATAAAAGTCTTAAGAATGTAAAACAACATTTTGGTATTGGTAGGAAATTTATATCTGCAATAAGGAAAAAAGATGGAATTATTACTAAAAAGAGAGATGACATCATGAAATTGGTAGAAAAAATTTTATCAAGAATTATATAGTAATAAAGAACAAGTACCTCCTATATCTATTACATATTCCAAATTGCCCAGAATTTTAAATGAAGAAGTGAGAAATGCAATTAAATGTATGAAGAAAGGAAAAGCTCCAGGTAATGATGGAATTATAATTGATATATTAAAAGAAGCAGGTGAAGAAACAGAAATTTTTTTAGCAAAGTTAAATACCAAATGTCTAAATGATAAAGATGTACCGGATGATTGGAAGAATGCAGTAATAATATTAATATTTAAAAAAGGTGATAAAGAAGATATTAGAAATTACAGGCCTATCAGCCTTTTATCAGTTTTATATAAAATTTTTACCAAGATAATTACAACTCGTCTACAGAGAACATTGGATTTCCACCAACCAAGAGAACAAGCTGGATTTAAAAGTGGTTTTAGTACAGTAGATCATATTCAGGTATTGAGAGAAGTTATAGAGAAGACAAATGAATATGAGTTGTCATTATGTTTTGGATTTGTAGATTATGAAAAGGCATTTGATTCTATAAACATTTCTTCAGTGATTAAAGCATTGGATCATCAAGGTATAGATCCAGGATATTGTCATATTTTAAAGAATATTTATAAAAATGCAACAGCAACAATTAGATTACATAATGATAGTGGGAAAGTCAACATTGAGAAAGGTGTAAGACAAGGTGACTCCATATCTCCAAAACTTTTTACAACAGTGCTGCAAGAAGTATTTTGTGGATTAAAATGGGAAACTAAAGGAGTGAAACTAAATGGAGATTATTTAAGTCATTTAGATTTCGCAGATGATGTAGTTGTTTTTGCAAATAATGCTTCAGAGCTGCAGGAAATGTTGCAAGAGTTATCAGATGAAAGTAGGAAAGTAGGACTAAAGATAAATGTTAAAAAGACTAAAGTAATGTTTAATCGATTTGCTCAAAATATGAAAATAAAGATTGATTGTGATGAGTTAGAAGAAGTTAACAGTTACAAATACCTTGATCAGATTATTAATACAGATGGAAACATAATGGATAAAATTAATCATAGAATTAAACTTGGTCGCAGTGCTTTTGGTAGAAATAACTTGACACTAAAAGAAAATATGCCTATGTGTTTGAAAAGGAAGGTTTTTAACAAATGTGTTTTACCAATTCTTACTTATGGATCTGAGACTTGGACACTCAATAGAAGAGCAATACAGAGACTTCAGACCACTCAAAGAAGTATGGAGAGGTGTATGTTGGGAGTAACAAGAAGAGATCAAAAACGCAATGTATGGGTAAGAGAACAAACAGGTGTTACCGACATCATTGAAAAAATTAAAAGATTGAAGTGGAGTTGGGCTGGACATATTGCTAGAAGAGATGATAATAGGTGGATAATTGAAATTTTAAACGGAATTCCAAGAGATTGTAAAAGACCCAGAAAGAGACCACATGTGAGATGGATGGATGAAATAAGAAAGTGTGCAGGGGTGATGTTGGAGAAGAGAAGCTAAAGATCGGAGAAGATGGATTAAACTTGGAGAGACCATCCTGCAGTGGATTGATAATGGTTGATAATGATGATGATGAATGTTACTGAATAAATATACCAATCCGGCTTTCACATTAATGGAGTTTATTAAAAACTCTAAAAATATGCTATCTGTTCCTGGGACCTTTCATAATTTGAGGCAACTTATAGCAACTTCTCATTCATGAATATCTACTAATTTTATAAGATTAATATTAGAAGGACATTTTGAAAAAGGCATTTGAAATTCTGTTCAGTTAATATTTTCTGTCATTTTATATATCTTCAATTTAGAAATCTGAGATATAAAATTGGCAATGTGATTAGCAGTGACAGTAGTAACTTTTTCAGATACTTTTTCATCCATCAAGCTTATGTAAAGTTGGCCATGCTATATGACCATTTCTCTTACAAGGTTTAATCTTTCCATTGTTTTTCCCCTCTATTCTTTTCTAACTTCAAAGTAATTATTCAAATCTGCAATTTATGGAACTTTGGTAAACAAAAACTAGTCAAGCGTTGTTACCTGAGAGGTCATCGCAGCAACCTTGCAAGCAAGTAGTTGGTTGCAGACGGTTGTGGGTTCGCATCCCGGCAGATGCTATGATATATGAGAAAAGAAAAAAAACTATAATGAGAACATCTGGTTTTGTTACAAAGTGAATGAATTGCTTTTGATACCCATGAGGGTGTTCTCTTTGGAGGCTGTTATTATGAATTCATTACATCTATCATAGCAAAAAAGAATTGAAAACATTGTAATTATTATTCCATTCAAAATATCCAGACATATATGTTCCTGTCAACTTTTGTTAAGTTCCATATTGGAACAGAATAAGTTTCAATAATAGGAATGTAAATTAAAACAATAATTACACTATGTTAGCTACGGGGGGGGGGATGACATAATAGCAGTCATTCAACAAATAATGATGAATCATTTTGAGTTGAAACAAAACATAAATCAGAAGTTGTTTTTGTTCCTATCTGCCTGAAAGAAATATTTCTCCTTATTTGGCATAAATAAAGTATGTATTGTTTAGTGTTTTCCTGAAGGTTTATGATGATGGGGTTTTAATTGTATTTATATGTTGGATTATTTTCATCTATTTAATACTTATATTAGATGATGAAAATAATCCAACATGTAAATGTCTATTGCTTAGGTTTAGTCTTTCTAAACGTTTCAACCTGCTTGAATATTATTTAACATACTACCAAAGATTATTATGAGAATTAAAAAACTGAAGGAAAACATGAAAAGAATAGTAGGGTCAACTTGTATTAGGAAGTTTGTAAATATTGCATGCTGAAATGTGATAGCAATACTATTTGAACTATTTCAATGGAAATTGTTTGCTTTACAAAATGGTTTGAAATAAAAGTAACCATCCCATGTTTACAATGCATGCATTATTAGGAAAAAAAAGACTAAACATCACATGATCATCATTCTTTATGTTTTCACAAATTGTTAACACAGAAGCAAAACTCTCCATATAGTAGCATTACTCAGTGCAAACCAGACTAATCAATGGATGCAAGAAGGTTTGTGCATAAAATTCCTATCTAATGCCTATTCATCTGGAGAGTTTTGCCTCTGTATGTTATTATTAGAATAATGATGAGACTCCTGACGTACAATTACGTCAGCAATGCATTGAACAATTAATTCATAGAGATTGTGATTTTTGATTATGATATATCCTCAATGTTAAGACGAAGTAATCTTATTGTTTCCTAGGTAAAGAGAAGACTGCTCATTGGAGAATATATCTGATACTTGAGGTGTTGCACTCTGTTCTTGTTTTAAATTTTGAGCACTTAGGACTTTAACTTCTGTAGTCTTTGCTCAGTTATCTCTTGTGATACTGCAAGAGTTCACTTTAATAGCATTATTGTATACATTCATAATTTGTTAGTATTAACCAGTTTATTAAAATAATCTGTTTTCCAGGAGACCACTGATTTTGCGTACTACTTACAAGAAGGAAAAAGGACAGGCTATCATCCAAATTAATAACCATATACATGCAATCAAATGACAACCATGTCCTATGCTTGCACAGTCTATTAACGCAGTAGCAACTATTTGCATACAGTAGCACCACCTAGTGCAAACCATAGTAAACAATTGATGCTAGGTTTGTGCATCAAAATCATAGCTTTATAGTTAATTAAAAATGTAAAAGGATGCTGCTGGAATATTGTATTGGATCTTAAGATCTAGATGCAGTGTTTTCACATTCAAGGCTCCTCACTAATGAAGGCCTCAAGCTAGAAACTAGTCTAGAGATATTGGATGAGAAGCCAATAGATATAGATTTTGATGCACAAACATTCTAACATCCACTGAATACTATGGCTCGCACTGGGTGTTACTGCTGTTGGAGAGAGTTGTTACTGTTTTACAAGCAATGATTGTGATGATACAACTATGTTTACAAAATGACACACAATTATGTAAATGAATGTAAATTCCCTAAAAAAGTTTTTTAATATATATAGCACTTAAGAAAAATAAATAAATATAAATTATATTCCCATAAAATATTTAACACAAATTCACCTATAAGATATATAAGTACTTATATAGAATTCCTTCCTGAAGTTTGACAGAATATAATTCATTTTCAGGGACTTCCAACGCATGATATAAACCAAAAGTTCCCAAACTGGTTGATAGTGATACCGAGTCGATAATTTCAATAAAAAAAATTTGGGGTCAACGATAGCAAAAAATACTCCCTTATGATTGCTATTTGTTTATTACTTCAAAATATCTATGATTCCAGCAAGTACCTAATTAAGAAGTAAAATAATTAAAAAAAACAACAACACTTTTTTAATAAAAACACATTACATACCAAATTTGCGAATGAACAGGTAAAATGTGTCATTAAGAATCACATGTAAGAATGCATGAAAATACATGTAGCACAAACCTGTCTGTGCATTGTCATATCAAATGTACCAAAGCAAGGGTGGACATGAAAAACGTTGCATGTCAGCACTTGTTCATGGTGGAAATCTAACAGTCTTGTACGGTCATGCTTTCATAAAACATGATAAATTGATTCGTTTGATGTGACACATACTTATTTGTGATTTGAATATAATTATTTATTGAGGAGCAGTATACAAAAAAGAAAATCAGAGGACACAGTTTATTTATTCGAGTTTGCACAAAAATATTCTGTTTCAAATAAGTACATACTTTATTATTTTTTTTATCAAAATTTGTTTGTTAATAAAAAAAGTTTTTATTTCTTATGATAATAATATGACTGAACCAAAAAAAAAAATGCAGACAGTAGAGCTAGGATTATTTGAAGCTAGGATTTGTTCCATAATTATCAAACAAACATTTGCCAATGTGCCTCATATGTGAAACCATCAAAATTCACCCTGACAAAAAAAAAAAAAAGATATGTCATACTTTCAATCACTTAAAGATAAAATTCTGAAAAGAAACTATGATAGATAATAGGTTTGTTTCATTATTGATGCATAATGATGGTTTAAGGGCATCATACAACATATCTCTACTCATCGTGAAGTCTGGTGAGTCACATACCCTAGGAAAGAAATTGACTCTACCAGCTATAATGGAGGTATTGAACACTGTACTCCGCAACCTTGCACAAGATGTTATAAAAAATAATTTCTTTAAGCAATAATACAGTTCAAAAACATTTTGACAAAATGAGTCATGTTCCCTCCAATTAGACAAGACAAGATTACTCAATAATGAAGCTTTGTCGCTGGCATATGTTCACTTTATTCATGAACACGAAGTGCATGAACTGCTTTTTGCTAGAACCTTAAAAAGTGATACCAGAGGCAAATCAATTTTTAATTTAATGGAGCTAATTTTCAGGGAAAAGGAGATCCCATTGACAAATATAATATCTGTGCAATAAATGGAGTACCAGCTATTGTTGGTCATTATCACGGTTTCATAAGTTATCTGAAACAATACATACCTGAAGTACTCATGATTCACTGTGTAATCCATAGACAACATTTAGTAGCCAAGAACCATAGTGACAAATTGCATCAATCGCTTCAGTTTGTTATAGCAGCTGTGAACAAAATTTAAAGTAATGCTTTGAGCCCTTGACTGTTCACTCAATCATGTGAGGAAAGCGATGAAGATTTCTATCGATTGGCTCTCCATACCGAAGTCCACTGGCTTTCAAAAAATTTGTTTGGTGAGATTTTTTGCACTTTTTCAAATCTGTTTTAGAATTTTTGGAAGATGAGGATTCTAGTTTGAAAGAAAAATTATTTAAGAGTAAAACACATATAGCTTATTTAAGTGACTTATTTGGAAAATTTAATGATATTAATTTACAACTGCAAAAAGACAATTTGAATCTCATTAAAGCAAAATTGGTCATATTGGCTTTTATTGTCAGATTGTTATTTAACCAAAATATTGCAAGATATGAGTTCTCCCAGTTCCCCAACTTATTTAAGATAGGCACAATCCAAGAAGAAAACATCCTTCTGTATGTCAAAACTTTAAGGCTCTTCACTTAAGATTTCAAAACTAGGTTCGAAGATATTCTAGCATTGCAAATACTGGACTGGATAATAAATCCAAAACCAAATTTAATTTTGCAAGATGAGCTCATACCCATCAGCACAAATGAGGATCTCAAAGTACAAACAGGATTATCAAAAGTTTTGGCTGCAACAAGACATTCCACTTCTATACCTGGCTCTATGGACTGAAAGTATTTGCTGGCATTTCCATTGTCATATCTAGTAGAGAAAGACATTGGTGTAGTTTTAAACATACATCAGAACAGACATTCATTGAGAATATAACTCAGTAATTTAAAACCGGAGATAGATAAATTATTGACAGATCACCACGTGCATCTATCTTATTAAATTCAGTTTTCCAAGCTAATTTATTTGCTATTCTTAATTTTTATAATTCTGATTAAAATTGTTTGTAGTTGTAATTTTAATGATGTTTAATACTGTCTGAATACAGCAATTTTTTTCACATCATTTTTATATTTAATAAAGTGATTTCAATATTTGTACTTATTTTGAATTTACCTATTTATTTCGTAAATATCAAAAAATTAAAAAAAAAGACTGCACACATATTTTTGTTTAATTTTCATTAGTGCAAGTTTCAATATTAAATGTTGCACAGGATAATGTCATATTCCGTAATCCTTTTATCTTTTTCAATCATTAATTACAAGTGATTAAAATGAAAAATTTGATATTTAGTGAAATATTTAATATTAAATACTGCACAAATTTATTAATTTGTGTAAGTAAAGTAAATGATGATGGTTTTAAAAGTTTTTGGTAAAGAGGTCTGCAGCTAAAAAAAGGTTGGGAACTCTTGGTATAAACAATATGACTGACTCTAAGTAATTATATTTCCATAGGTCATAATTAAAAAAAATGTTCATGTAAATGCAGTAAAGAAAAAAAAACATGATTAAGCAAATTATAACAAATGTAATTATTCATGTCAGCAAATAGAAATCATTTTTCAGGTTATCCCATAATTTTGAAAATATTTCACTGCATCTTGTTCTGTTGATGGGAGATTCCAAATTTTAATCATATTTCCAAAAAATGATAGGGCAAAAAAAGAATGTTAAAAAAAATCACAATAATTTTAGCCACATGTTAACTATTGACCACATGTAAGTGTTCATCACAAGTTAATGTTTGGATGTTACATTGTGAATGGAATTTATTAAAAAATGTATTCATCTGTTAATATTTTTTGTAAACTTAATCAACTTCACATGTTCGAGAAAATAATTTCTAAGAGAAAAATATGTAAACAAATACTTCGACTCTGAAAATAGATTATTTAAAATAAAATACCTGGCAAACTTCTAGCAGGGATTCTACGTAAGTACCTATATAATAAGAAGATATACTTTCAATTCTAAATAAAAATATACGAAAAAACACTGCTATTAAAATCTCAAAAGGTAACAAACAATCCCTCAAGTATATATTTCAATTATATTTTTTGATTGATCGTACTTAATTATCATTTTCAAAAAAATAAATTAAAGATGATGCTAAGTGACAGCCAACTATGGTTGAAATGTTTTATCACAATAAGTCTGGACATAATTAGTTAATTTTAATATATTACTTAGATTTGAATATGTTTATAGAATTGGAGAAAATGCTAAAACAATGCTGACAGAATACATGGATTCAGTATACAATAGTCGACTTTAAAAAATGCAAAACATCAAATATTGTTATTCATTAATAAAGAAAACATAGGCAAATCTTTATTTACATAAGCTCGATTTATGTATATCCAAACTTACAAAAGCAAACTCTGACATAGGCGAAAATTTTGATATAGTGTATAAACAGAATTTATTTGTCTGGTATTGTGTGAACCTCTCGCAATGCATTGCAATGTTTACTCACATTGTAAATAATTTCATATTCTGCACTATGGCCAATAGAACATGAATCTCAAAGAAATTTTTTTATTCCAACTTCAATATAAACAATGCTTTGAAGCACTTCACTTAATTAATTAGAAAATTGCTTACTTTCTATTTTAATAGTTTTGATGATCTATTTTTTCTATATATGCACATTATATAAGTTTCTTTATTAATGTCATATCCTCTAATACTAATGCAATCCACTTCACATATACTGATTTAATTAAATAAGTTGTATGTAAATCTCTACCAATTTTAATTTAACTGTAATAAATATTAGTACCTAACCTGCTATCCATATAAATAGATGGCAGATGAAATCAGATTCATTTTTCAATCTACTTCATGATTGCTTTGACACATACGTAATGTTGCATCAATGTAACTAGTATATGTAAATGAGATGTGTTACTTCAATTATTGCATATTATTTAGCAATGCATATAATTTGATTTTTACATATCTGATATTTGACTATTTGTTCACAAACTTATTAAAATTAGTAGAAATTAATTATGCAATAGAATTCAAATTATAAGCTGATTTGAATAACAATTCATAGTAATTTTTAGTGATATGAAGTTTGCTGTAATAATTATCATTATTTAATCTAATATACATAGAAGAGCATGAAAGGAAGATAAAAGAGAGTATTAAATTTTCCATAAGCAATGAGGATTATTTTTGGAGGGCACTGTGTTCAATATAGTTACTATTAGGAAGTAAGTTTTAATGCTCTAATTACTAGTATTATTCATGACTATATAATTTGTCCCAATGTGATTGAATTTAATGCAAAGAAGTAAAGAAAAAAAATTAGACATTTGGCACTTACTAAATTTTTCTATTCAAAAGAATATATCGGTATTTTTTTCATTAATGAAACCTAATCCTTAGACAAAAAGATACTTATGGTAGGGTAAACAATTCTGGAATGATGAATAGCATTCCAAGAATTTGGTATTATTTTTCAATGCAGCTAAAATAAATACTATTGTAATTTAAATATTTAAAGCACTATATTTAACTTTCCTATAGTTAGAATATTTACTAAGGCAATGAACCTAAAGCATGTGCAGTTGAAAATGCGAAGGTAGGGACCTCTACAGGTCTTAACCACAAGCAAGCGCAAACTCAAGAGCTATAGATCAATACATCACAGATGAATGTCAGTGCTTGAACTTCACAGACTTCCCAAATCATAAACAATTTCAATTATTTATTTTTTTATTAATGCTCTATTTCTGTCATAATCGATTAACTTAAAATAATAATCTTAAAAAGAAATTAATATCAAAACAACACTTCATTTCATATGTCAGGATATCATCATCATTTCCAATCATTACCAATCCTGAAGAATGAAGGATTCTCCAAATTCAATCCACCTCCCCCAATTTCTAGCCTCTCTTCTTCACATAAACCCAGTACACTTACTTATTTCATCCATCTATCTCACACATGGTCTCTTTCTAGGTCATTTACAATCTCTTGGAATCCAGTTTAAGATTTCAACTGTTCATATTTTCTAGCAATATGAAGTTTCTGCACTGCTCTTCTGTTATCTGTCCAAGTCTCAGATTTGTAAGTAAGAACTGGTAACACACATTTATTATAGATCTTCATTTTCAAACACATAAGCATATTTCCTTTTAGTATTAAGTTACTTCTATCAAAAGCACTTCAACCAAATTTAATTCTATGATTAATTTCATCCATTATGTTTCCATCTGTAGTAATAATCTGGTGAGACATTTGTAATTGTTAACTTCTTTTAACTCATCAATTTTTATTTTCTTATTTAGAGAAAATCTATTGAACATTTCTCGAGTCTTTTTAACAATTATCTTTAATCTTACTTTCTTACTTTTATCTGTAACTCTTGCAACATTTCCTGAAGCCATAAAACATTATTTGCAAAAACAACTACATCATCTGCATAAATAATTTCCACTTATTTTTATTCTTTAGCTTCCCATTTTAATCAACAAAACACTTCTTGCAAAACTGCTGTAAAAAGTTTTCAAGATATGGAGTCACCCTGCCTTCTTAATGTTAATCTTTTTGTTATTATGTAATCGAATTGTTGTGGTTGCATTTTTATATTTTTCAGATTATCCATTTATATTCTTCAGAATATGATAAAATCCTGGGTCTATACCTTGATGGTCCAATGATTTAATCACTGAAGAAATAACTCATATTCATTGGTCTTTTGTATAACTTCTCTCAATACTTGGATATGATCCACTGTACATCCAGTTTGTACTTTTGGTTAGTTAAAATCCAAAGTTTGCTGTAGACATGTTGTAATTATTTTAGTAAATATTTTATATAGAATTGATAAATGACTGATATGTCAGTAATTTCAAATATCTTTTTCATCATCTTTTTTTTAAATATTATCATCATTCTTCCAATCAGCTGATACATTTTTACCATTTAAACATTTCTTATATAACTTTGCCAAAAAAAATTTGATTTCTACACCTGCTTTTTTACAATATCAATTATAATTCCATCATTATCTGAAGCATTTTCCTTCTTCATAAATTTGATTGCATGTAAATCACTTAAAATGTAATTCCATTACTTTTTATTATCCGTTACCGTTATTGGACTGTCCTACCTTAACAAAATCATCATTCTGTATAGAAAAAGTTCAAAAACAAACCAATAATGAAGACTAATGATTATTACGGTCACACATGTTATTTCATATCTCAATTTATGAAATAATACTTGCCATATTCAGTTTGTCTTCTGAATAAGATTATTGTATTGATAGTTTTCTTTGGGTTATAAAAAAAATCTTTTTAAAATATTCCCAAATATTTCAAAACTCCTGACGATTTTCCCAGCTTTGAAATTTTTTCTAATTTTTTCCCCCACTAAATTAATATAGAATTTGAGAAAAATAAGAAGTAATATGAATATTTTTATAAGCAAACAAAATTAGTGAATTTGTATAGAAAATAGAAAAAAAAAGTATAACTCCTAAAAAAAAAAGTATCCCAAATCATGTGACATTTGATTTTCCGAAATGAAATGTTCAATTTCAATTCGCCCTAAGTCTTGTTTATCAATCTCCACTGCTTTAAAATGCACCGGGTACACATAACAAATTAGCAAGATTAAAATATGACTAATAACCTCCTGATATACATAAAATATCTGATATAGAATTCCAGATGCCTAATCTCAACATCCAATCTGTATGCATATACATATTTTTTTTTACTGCTTAAATAATTCTGTACTTCTATTCTACAAAATAAAATCTATTCTAATATATTACAAGATATATATAAACTTTTTTCATAAAAATATTTTTTCAAAAAAAAAATTAAAATAAATAATAATAATAAAACGATCAGGAATCTTTTGAAACAGTTTAATAGAAAGCAAAACTTTTCCTTAAAAGTTTTAAATTATTTATTTTTAGAATTCATTTTAGATTAAATTCTAAATTTTACTTCTTTGAACTTTATTTGATTAAAAAATAAAAGATAAAGACCTTTTCAAATATGAATACTTTTTAAAAACATATATATAACAACATTCTATTTCATCTATTTATATAATCTATCTGTTCTCTATATTTGTTATAGGTAATTTTATAAATAACTGGTTATCTACTTAATGATGTATTAAACTATTATGAATGAACTAAAGAAAAAAAATCAATGGCATGACGAAGTGAATTAGAAAATAAAAAACAATGATTTAGAGATAAAAATGGATTTATTGGATGTTATGGGCCTAGACAGAAACACAAGCGGTTAATCATTCAATCCTTTTAGATTTAAATTATTAAGAAAAACCCAAAGACTAAATACAAACCGTTAGATTTTATAATTGCAACTCTAATTAAGCATCAAAATTAGAACTCAACTTGGATTAGGAGAACTCAATAGGATCAGTAAACCAGAAAGAATCATAATTAAAAATGTTGTCACAATTTAGTTCAGAACAAGGGTATATAATACGAACTGGATTGTGAACCCCGAGGACCTAGTGGAACCATGAATCTAATCATGGTTTTTGCCTGAATTCTTGGTCTCAAGGGTAGAGGTGATGGCCATGGAGGATTTGTTGATCAGTGGGATCGATCAGCGATCATCACCACACCCAGGTTTAGAGAGATCTGGCAATGTTCTCGTGGCCCTCTCTGATTTGGTTGGTGTTCCGGACATGCTGAACCTACGTCACATCCAGATTAATTGTAACCCACTTACAGCAGGGGCCGAGGCGCCTTAACCTTGTCCAAGGAGTGGGTCTGGGTTCTTGCTAAACTGAGTTCTGTCTGATGGGTCATGGATGGCTCTGGGGGAGCTGCTTGGAGACTTGCCAGGTGGGCTGAGAGCTGATTGTCCCACATGAACACTCCTCAAATGGACATAGCATCCCCTTGATTGACTAACCTTTGATCTGTGATGATTCATATCCTTTTTTTCTTCTCTTTTTTTGTTTTTTTCTTGATGTTTGCACTTGACATGTATTTTGTTATATACCTGTCATACCTCATCTATTGTATAAGGTGGTTCTGTTGCTTTGAGCCACCACCCAATTGCAGAATATCAATGTAACATTGTAGCCTCTATGGCCCACTGATGCAGGTGACAGAATGTGGTCCCTGCACAGGTGGATCATACTTTAGTGACTTAATAAAGTTGCTTTGAGAAAAAAAAAATATCAATAGTGCAGTAAAATGATGCTATCTTACATTGCTGAGTAATATTACTTATTACCATGATAGAACATAATATATATATATATATATATATATATATATATATATATATATATATATATATATATATATATATATATATATATATATATATATTTATATTGTATGTCCTAATGAAAAAATGGACTACTGGATCTCTCCCCAAGCTATCTGCACTATTCACCATGAAAATTTTATGGTGCAAGCAGGTTTCAATCAAGTTATGACATGAAAAGTTTCAATGTGTTTGGTAACTTAACACATGATGGAGCAATGTGTTAATATCAAATTTTGTTTTAAATTGAGCAAAACTGCTACTGAAACAACTTACTGTGTATACTAATGAGACCATGAAAAGCAAGAATTTTTTTAAAATCATTTTAAAGATTTCATGATGGCTATGAGATCACTGAAGACAATCTATGAAGATATAAAACATATTCATACATCATAACTTGTGATTTAGATATACCAGCACCCTAAAATTTTTGATGAAGAATAGTTAAACTATGATGCAATATAGTATGAGGATTGATGCAGTAATATCATTGCAGAACTTGGCGAGTCAATAGGTCATTCTTACACTGGAATACATTGCATATGTAACACATCTATCCTTTTGTCACTCTAATAAAACTCATTTCTTACAACCTAATTATTATTATTATTATTATTTTTAAAAATTATTTAGCATATGGACTTCTTTTTCCCAACTTAATTATTAACAAACAGCATTAAAAAATCTGTAGAAATTACAACCAGAAGACAAATCAATAATGGTTTAACAAGCTCTTCTATTCTATCACTGTATTCATAGATTTCACATTTACTGACTACATGGTATATAGTTTGTGCTTAATTTATCTACATAGGTCTCTGTCTAATAAATTTAATTTACCAAGAAGAGGAATGCAATGATTATGAATTATCTTGAATCTGTCCAGATGAAACTAGTAAGGTTTAGGAAGATCAAATTCCTATTCAATCTGAAAAAAAAAAAATGTTGATCTAAAGTTTCTGGGATACTGAGCATCCAAATGACGGCTGATTATGAAAATTCTATTCAACTGACCAAACTGAATTTTTTTTTTTTAATTTTAATTAATGCTGATTTTTTTTTGCTCTCAAATCTGCTACTCTACTGCTGAACCAAATCACACAGATGAATCAAAAATCAAGATGCATTCTAATTTTTAAAGACAGTTAACTATTAAAAAACTTCACAAGAATTCTGTAAAATATTCCATCTAAGAGATAAGTTCATTAATGACTTTATTTAATCCCTATATTCTATCACTGAATCCGTAATAGATTTAACAGATATAAACCATATAGTACTTTTTGCATACATAGGTGCCAAGTGCATTTTATTTCTTTCCTTTCTTTTATTTAGCTGAATGCATTTTTGATAATGAATAGCCACACTATTAAACATGAGAGCTACAATTATGGGTCTCATTATAGAAAGTCCACTCAGCTAAATTAAAAAAATGAAATAAATAAAACTCATTTTATAAAGCATATGCACATACATACGCAAAAGAATTACACATATAACTAAGAAAAAATTAATATAACTATATAGTACATAATATGAATTTGTCTATACCTACAGATGAAATTACCTATTAAATTCCATTTAAAAATAGATGAGCATAGTGATCATGTATTATCCAGAATCTTGTTGAGAATCTAATAATGTCTAGAATAATGTTGAGAATCTAATAATGTCTATCAAAGATAAATCCAGCTGGGTTTTATGTTGGATTTGGAAATCATTTTAAGCCATAAATTGTTGAATTGTTTAAAAATTCTTGGTTGAACATCCAAAAGAGAGATCTTGAATTGAGATAAGTCTTAGGTAGTAGTAATAAGTTGACTTAATAGCTCTTTGTACATTTTCTGTGAGATAAGTTTTCTTTTAGTCATATGGAGAAATAAATACACAGAAAACCAAAGAAATAGAAATGACTATGATAGTATATTTCACATAGTAATATTAATTGAGTACGAGAAATTTAATGTGAACACTTTGTTCTATAGAGGTACAACTATTTCCCAGTAGAATATTTAATACTAAAGGAACTACCCATACAATAAAAATAATCAATTTACATGGTTTGGAAAAAAAAAAAACATTATTAGTCAACAAACTAAAAGACTAAACACTAAAATATAATGTTATAATTGTTTCCATTGATATTTACAATGAAAAATAACGGTAAAAGATATGAATATATTTATAATATATAACTTACAAGATATTGAAAGCATGCTTAGTGGATTACATTAAGTGTATAAAAAATCCCATCCTGAGGGAGTTCATATATCTCACCTCCCAGTTAACAATTTTCAAGCTTTTCTTAACTCACATCTCCAAACTAAATCTAATTCATATAACAAAATTGTATATATAAAATTCAATTTTCCTGTGCTTTCTGTTCAAGTCAACTTAATAATTATAATCATAATAAACAATGCAAAACTCTCCATACAGTAGTGCCACCCTGTGCAAACCAGAGTAATCAATGGATGCCAGAAGGTTTGTGCATAAAATCCCTATCTAATGCCTACTCATCCAATATCCCCAGATTAGTTTCTGGATTGTGGCCTTTGTCAGTGAGGAGCTTTGGATCTGAGAGCACTGCACCTAAATCTTAGGATCTAATGCAATCCTCCAGCAGTGACCATGTGATGCTTAATGGTACAATCATAATACTTTAAAAAATAAATATTTATGCTAAAACAATGAAACAAATTCTACAACTCGAAATAAAAGGTAAGAAAGTAACACCATGAAAAAAACACAGAAGTTCATTGAAGAAATCATGATATTTAATGGCATGTTGAGCTCAAAGGTATGGAGTATTTTTATCATACAACTAAAAAAAAGTTTATCTTAAGAAATAAAAACTCTTTTAAAAATGTTTACTATTAGAATAAATTTTATTCACATAAAAATATAGCATTGTAAATATAAAAAAAATTTTATGTAAAGAACTTAATATATACATTATTATTTTCAAAAAAGTTTTGAGAATTGAAATTTATAGGGATAATACCTTGTGAATATTGGCAAATGAATTTTGAATAACCTGCTATAATGTTAAGAGAAGTTACCATTTCATTGTATTGAGTTCTTTAAAATCCCAATATGTTTATTATACATCACCCATGTATTCTTCATTTTTACTCTACTACTAATATTATTGGCTCACAGTTTAGATGTTCTTTGTTACATTATGCAATGGTTTCTCATTTATTCCCTATGTTATGAATTATTTGGATTTATTTTTGTTTATATTCATAACAGAATTAAAATTTATAGTGATAACTGCAATTTTGAAATTATGGTGAAATGTGTCTAAGTAAAAGATTTACTATTAATATTTTATATAATTTTGATAAATAATTATAAAATGTTTCTCTAAAATATGGAATATTTAATTGACACACAATAACTTTTGCCGTTTAGTGCAGCGATGGATTCTAAAGCTTAACATTCAAGGATTATGGATAATCTTTCTCACTTCTGTTGCTCAAACTTTATGGTCATTTGCAGATGTTTGAATACTAAAATCTCAGGCTAAATGCAAAATGAAATAAGTAATTGTTTCTTTATTTGAAATATTGTGGGATCTTCAAGCACATATGTAATAGAAATAAGATTGAGTCCATAAAACTTTAGATTTTAAGTCTGTCACACACCTTATTTTTGTGTCAAACACTAGGCAACTGACCACATTTGGATATTTTGGGAGGATCTCCCTTCTCCTACCTAACTTCTCAATTTGAAATTAATTAATTATAGATTTTGAAGTTACCATTAAACTGCTTGGAGTTATATTACTATATATGTATATATTTATTATTATAATGAAGATTTTCAGGATTAAAAATTCAAATGAAATAAATGTTTGGGCAATATACTATATTTGCTAAAATCATATTTATTTAATTTCATATATTTATATTATTTATAAATTACTCTTAAATAACATATACTATATTTGCCAAAATCATATTTATTTAATTTCATATATTTATATTATTGATAAATTATTTTCCAGTGATGAAAGTTTAATTCAGATTATG
This sequence comes from Epiperipatus broadwayi, assembly GCA_028023455.1. Lineage (NCBI taxonomy): Eukaryota > Metazoa > Onychophora > Udeonychophora > Euonychophora > Peripatidae > Epiperipatus > Epiperipatus broadwayi. Next base: position 3,889,342 of record JAQFVV010012426.1, on the reverse strand, counting down.
AATAAAGAATATAATTGCAGTCCTAGAAAAAGGTAATTACAAGTGGGTGATTATAGTGATGAAATTGAAATTTCAGAAGCATATATGGTAATGCAGGAAGAATATATGTGAGAAAGGAATGGGAAGTGGAAAGGGGCACACTGTGATTATATAGTCCATGTCCAGTCAAGTGATGCATTTAGCTTTAATTTGAAAAAGTGTCCACATGGAGACACAAACATTTGAATGATTGACTGTCTTATGACTAGAGGCTGAGTATGGATTGGAGTTGGAGGATTGCCAAAGATGTCTGTTAGGAGTGGAGGTGGGCTAGTTTGGTACCTCTGTTTTTGAGAGATTTGGGAAAGGTTTACTTTAGGTCCAATAGCTTCTAATTCACTGTGTGCCTCTGGTTTTAAAAATGAACTGGCACATCAGCGAACAATCTCACGTATATGCTATATATGAGAAAAACATGATAATCTAATAGTTGTAAAAGACCCTGTTTCTATGGATTCTTTTAAGAGGTTGAAGATGGTAATTCACTACAGCAAGTAAAGTAATTCATTAAATTGTTTGATAACTTAGTCTCAACTATCTCCAAGCAGAAAGAGACATTTTACATAGGAAAAAAGTGCAAGGTAGGGTTTCATGTTAGTCCAGTGTTTACATTTTGAGCTGGCTATTATGGCAGAAGACTGAAATTGATCAGTGGTGGAATCCCTTAACCGGTTGGCCAAAAATTGATTTGTGGGAAGGCACGTGAAGATTGCACTATTTGAGGAGGAAATCGATGATAATTTTGCCTTAAGGGACCAGGTTGAAGCAGAATATGTTACTTTCGAGCGCAATCAGTAAGGATCATTCTTGTCCCAAAGTATCTGCCTCTGGGATCAGTAAAGTAGTGTATCTTTGGAGTGCATGGCCCCACCCCATTGAAGGTACTCTGTAATAAAATAGTAATAACTTGACATACCAATCCTTGTCTAAGTTGCCATAAGGAATATCAATATTTTGAAAAAAAAAAAACAGATGATACATGTATATACTTATTCTATAACTTGCTCAATCGGACAGAATGGCACTAACGCTTTATCTCCAACTTTTTAAATCATCATTACAACTATGCTTAAAAAGGTGAAGTTTTTTTTTGTTTTACTATTTGTATTGTATATAGCATATATGTATGGTTACCTATAGCTTAGTTCAATTTTAATAACTTAAGATAAAATCTTTGAGGTAAAGTAAACTATTGCTAATGTATGCATCCTATGTAGTTATTATAAAAAAAATTTTATTTGACCTTATTATTCATTTATTTATTAACAAGTAAGCAACATTTTACTACTTTCTTAAACTCAACAGGTTTCAAGGTTGATTTATCGATATTATTTAAATATTAAAAATTGGTAATAATTGAGGATATCTAAAATGCAGTTGACATTCTCGTTAATATGCTCACTTTAATTAAACTGATAATTTAAAGCCTCTTGTGTCTCTCCAAAATCAATCTTCTATTTTTATAATTATTACATCTATTTATTTTGCTTATTTCAAGATATAATCAATTGATTAGTAGATGAAGTACCATCCAAGGACTATACTGGCTGATTGTAACAGCAGTTTCACTCAATTGATCAGAACAAGAATTTTCTTTCACCTTAATAAGAGCATAATAAAAGAAACTTTAGCAATAAGTATATCACTTGTAAGAATGAATTAAATTATTCATATTATGGATAGTTTTAGACTTTTATTTGTTTTCATCATGAGATTTAACTTAAAAGTAGGGAGGCAAATTCAAGGACTGAAGATTCCCAAAACAATTCTCATGAGTCAAAAAAAAAAAGGTAAATTTTATCAATAGAATAAAACTGTGTGCTTAATCCCTTACATTGATACTCAAGACCAGATATTCTCCTGAGCAACTACCCTTGTGATTATTTATCAATGTTACAATAGTTTTTATGGCTTTCAAAGATCAGACTGCCCTTAAAAGCAGTACTAGTAATACAATAATCCAGATGCTTGCATCATTACTGTTTCAGGGTGTGAACATTTTCTTTCAGATCTCTTGATTTACATCCATCTACCATTTTCTCAAACCTATTTACAGTAAGCTGGAAACTTTCACACAAAATTACTAAGGAAGAAGTAAATAAATTGGCCGGCTGCAATTTTTAAAAATGACCAAACAGGGGGTCTGCCTGCAGGTTTTCTAGCCTGGGTGTAAATCAAAAATAGGCTAGAAATTTTTCTTTCACGTAACTAGTCTATAGCCTACCCATCTAACCATACAATATTGGTTAGTAAATGGATATCTAGCTATTCTTAGCATAATGATCAAAAAGGAATAGAAAACAGCTCAAATTTACATTATCAGCAATTAGTACACCTGGTGAGTATTGGTTTATCATTTACCAATTCCTCTTTGAGAAACAGTTGGAGAGGGTGATATGGCACAAAGATGGATTCACTTATTTTATCTATACATACTAAGCACATTGGTGGTGTATATTTGTGGTTTAATTAATAGTTCTGATCAACTAATTGCTTCATCTTAATTATTTCTCAAAGTTGTGTTCCTAATCTGTCCATTATTTTATTTCACTTATGTTGTTGACTACTTCCTTTTTTCGGCATATCACTTTTCTTTTTTTAAACATTATTTTAATTCAACATTTACTCTGCTGTTATTATATTAAGTTTGTGATGTCCATTGTAAAAAAAAAATATTAATTATATTAATAATCATTCAACTAATTAACATGTATTTTGTCGATTAGGAATTTCTGCACATCTTTTATTCCTTTATTTCTTTCATCATCTTCGTTATTAATAATACATCTGAAGTTAAATTATAATTATTCTGGAGTGCAGAAATATACTATTTTCACAATTTCTTTTTTTATCAGTTATATTCTTCACCTTAATTTGACTATATCCCAACTATCTGCCAACACAGCAAGTCAGACAAACCAATCTCTCTTACTATATATTCATTTTGTGAATATTTTTCGGTTAGTGATCTAAAAGTATAAAGCATCTGACTATCAATATCCACATTGATATTTTATTTTTCCTTCACAACTCTTATACATATTCCATTATATAACTCTTAAAATCTTGAAAACATAGAAATATGTCGTTTAAATTTATTTCTCTCAGAACTTGGTATACTGGTAAATAATTAATGAACCTTTTCCTCTTTATTGATGTAAACATAATTTTATCCCAGTAAATAAATTTAATCCTCTCCCCCCATTTCTTTTTAGGCCTTGGTAATATTTTCCCAATGATGCATTTATATTCATCAATACTCTATACATTTTGTTTTTGTTAAAAAAAAAACCAACAACTTTTAAACTATTTAATTAGAACTAACATCTCATTCTTTTCTTTATATATGCAAGACAATTCTTCAACAATTTCCAACTTCTACCTGAGAACTATAATTTTAAGATACTTCAATATAAGTGAAGTTCGTAATCAATTTCTTATTAATTCATTTTTATATTTATCAGAGTTCTTTACAGTACACGTTTGTGAAACCCAGAGACTATGCAGAATTAAGCACTTTATCATTATTTAAAACATTATTCACAATACATATTTGTGATTGTTCATAAGCACATGTACAATTTGATACACGAATTAGAAATCATTTTTAATAAAGAAATTATTTGCAGATCCTGTATGGAGTAAAACTCTCTTTATTGCTTGTAAGCAACACAATATCTTTCACTATGATCAAATTTCACATTATTATTTTAGTATGACTGACTGCTGGCTCATTATATATATATATTATCTGACAAGAAAACCTTTAAAAATAAATAAGTACTAGCAGAAAAATGTTTCTGGGGAAAAAAAAATTCCAATAGTTCAGTTATTGCAAACAAAATGGTGTATATATATATATAACAACAGATGAATTATTTATGTTCATATGCAAAATGTTTATGAATTACCTGAAAATTACATATTTTGCAAAAACTTGGTAAATAAAAATTAAAACAAACTAATAATAGTGCTAGGATAATGAAAATTTATTATTACACTGGCCAATGATTTGGGATTGTAAGCAGAGTATCAAAATAGTTATCACACAACCTGTCATGATTAAATGTTTGACCATCTAATGAGCAATGGATTGAATGTTATTTATTTGCACTGTGCAATTTAACTACTCGTAGAGAGACAGATTCAACAATAAAGATTCAAGGATTGGAGCTCAATTCTCAGTTTAAATGCTTGAAGGTCATATGAACTTACAAAAAATTATTCAATTTTAGTCTAACTTTTTTCCAGCACTGTTTTTAAACATGATATAGGTATACATTTAGTTTATAACTTTCTCCATATATGCATATAATGTCAATTCTAAAACTAATGTTTAAGCTTCTACTGCAGAGTAAATAAATTTTGAAATAGTCTAATGCGTTTTTGGTTCTAAACATTATAACTATAACAAAGTTATAAATGACCTCTGCCATGATTGTGATGCTCAGTACTGCATTTGCCTTCCTGGGGCTATTTATTAAAAAACTGAAAAAGTATTTATATCAATGCAATGATTAATGCTGCATTGAGTGTAAGAATGACTATTTGATCAAAGGAAACTGTTGTACTCAACACGTTTTGGTATTTGTATACTACATAATTTCCTAAGAAATTGATCTTACAATTATTTATTCTCTCATTTATTAAAAAAAAAAAAAAAACATAGTTTGCCATTGTTAATTACTTTAAGATTTTGCTTTCTGAAGATATCTTACTTTCTGTGCAGGTAATAAAATGGAGGCAAATTATTATTATTTTTACTTATTTATCATGTATCTGCTAATCAATGAATATACCCACAAAGAAGATAGCTTTTTTTAATATTTAGCTTTATTACTGCCTAGCAAGCTTTTAATATATTGTATTTCCTATATCATATTCATGGCATATAGTGGTATGATTAAAGAATTCTTTATAATCAGTCATATAAAGAACCATTTAATCATACTTCTATATGCCATGAATGTGACATACCAAATATATTGAAAGCATGTTAGGCAATAATAAAGCTAAATATTAAAAAAAAAAAACTACCTTTTCTTTGAGGATATTCATTAATTACCAGATATTATATTGGCCTCAAAAAGAAAAAAAATAATAACAATTGAATTTTTTATCATCTTTATAAGGAAAACATTTTTTAGAGGTCTTAATATTTTAATTTCCTTTCTTCTTCTTTATGTTATATGCATTACATTATACACTATTATTAAATATCAGCAAATATATTTTCTTTTTGATATACTTTTTGGATCTTGTTATTATTATATATAATAATAATAATGTATTTCTTATTTCTATTGCATTCATGTATATGTACATATTTTGTAATTCTGGTGAAGACTACTGGACAATCAAATATAAATAAGATGTTCCACTGAATAAGTATATAAAAAAAGATATATTATAAACTGTATATATTGGAATAAATAATCCACTTAATAAAAAAAAAAAGCACTATCATAAAAAATACAAAAACTTATTAGCAATATTTAATTTCCGCCATCCCATCTTTTTTTTCTTTTTAACATGGATCAGATGTTAAGTTTTCCAACAGATTTATTTATTTTATCTCTACTTACATGTTTTTCAGAAAGATAATCATGGACTCAAAATATATAGGGATCAAGTATTTACTATAGTAAAGATTTTTTAATATTTTTACAAGTGCATAGATACTCATCTAATCAGTCTAAGTAAAACTCAAGAGTTTAAACCTCTATTCGAGGACTGCCAAACACTTGTTTAGCAATCATTATTGGATGGCTATCTGGCATGGTTATAACTCATCTACCTAATATATATATATATATATATATATATATATATATATATATATAAAGGTTACTAAATACCAAACAATTTCAAGATTCATATGGTCTAAATTCAAACCCTATATCATGGCATGCTTAACATTTATTATTTACTTTTAATTGTTAGGAATATGTTGACAATTAATAACAAAAGTGAAATACATATTCCTAAGTATATTCCAAATGTGATGTCCTGACAAAAATCTTAAATAGTAATAGAAATATAATTCACAGTCAATGTGTTGATTGTTTATGTTTATAACTTATTGCAGATTAGATATTTAGACAAACACGAGATATTCAAGAGTTTGACAATTTCTAATTTTTATTGATTAATTTAATAAAGTAACAAGAAAAAAAATCTTTTTTTAATTCTGTAAATGATCGTTTATATATATTTAAGCATGGACTAAGACAATTTATTGAAAATATTTAGGAGTTTTCATTATATTTATTATTCTTGGAATATATAACAGATATTCAAAAACTTATTTTTACATTGGTCATAAAAATTAAATAAAGCAGCAATAAATTAATTAAACTACTTTTTTTTCCAAACTATTATCAAAAAGTTAGTTTGTCATGCTATAAAATATCTTCCATTTTGATTTTATATAAATAAAGTCTAAACACACACACACACTCTCTCTCTCTCTCTCTCTCTCTCTCTCCAAAGTCATGCATTAACTATAGTTTCAGAATTAAACTGTGATCCTATTGTAATATGTGTTCACATATAATTTAACTACTGTTATCAGTTACCTTACAGTGGTCCACTAGGTCTAAAAAAAAATTACCTTTTTTGTTGAAAGGGAAAAAATGAAAACAAATAGAATGTGATTGAAGCTTTTTATATTTTCTAGAAATTACCATTTTTTCTCCTTCTTTCATTTGATTAAAACATGCCATGATAGATTACAGCTTAATATATAAAATCATGTAGCTAAATCAAAATAGTTTAAAAAGCAAAACTGAAAAACAGTCATTTATAATAAGTAATCTCAATATCAAGCCCAAATAATAAAAAAGTTTCATAATAAATCTATATTAGTGAAAATATTTTCAAAGTTAATCAACTTGAAATGTAAATGTTAGTTAAGATTATTTCAAAGATAAAGACTATTTAATACATAAATCATAATATAATGGAAAGCCATACAAAGCTTCAAACTTCAATTTTTAAAAAAAAATAAAATAAAAAAATAAAAACCACTCAATGTAATAACGAAATTTGTTGACATTTAGAAATAATATGCAGACCCACTAATAAATTATCAATATACATATACTGTATAAAGAAAAGTAAATGAATACATTAATGAATAATGTTTTAAAACATTTTAATCAAAGACCGACCTCTGACTAAAGTAATATTTTTAAAAAACCCAATAGTGAATGAATTAAAAGAAACTAATACATTTAAGAGGTTAAGATACTTTTAAAAAAGTTTGTGCTTTGTTAAAAATTTGCTCTATAGTTTCTAGCAAATGCAAATATAAAGTCATTTTATGTTAGGTATAATAAAATTATATTACACATATCACCATTTTCTTCACCAAGTGTATATATTGTGGGAAATAAACTGAATTGATGTAGACACCAACAAGGTACTGAAAACATTTTTCATACTTGTACTTATCCTATCTAACAAGGTTGGCAGCCATTTTTTTTAATTCTATAGTTTCAGGGACACAATAAATATTTAAAACAAAATGGCTGACAAGAAATGGTAGCATTTAATATTTACAGTTTATTATTGTTTAAAATAATTCTGCAAAAATTAATTATAATACATCCACTTTATTTATTATTTGCATTAAGTCAACTTGTTAATATAAAAACAATAAAAAAACATAAAGTGTAATATTGTACCCATTAATGAAGACTTCAACTTATTAATAGAAAATAAAAAAAGGGGTGTCATATTATGGCAATTAATGCAGACTTTTCATGAAAGCAGGATCCCATACTTATGAAAATATGTTATTGCATGCTATTTTGATACAGCAAGATTTCAAACTTTCATCATTTTGCCAAAATAATCATGACAAAAATAAAGATGCTGAATGCAAATAATGTGTGGAGAATGACAGCATTTACACATTATAATATAATTTTTTTTAAAAAAATAAACCTTCTGAATAGATTTTATCAATTTATAAATTTTTTTTAAACTTAACAATTAACATATATTCAGAAAAATAGAATTGAAAAAAAAAAAAAAAACAACAAATAATTGTAGGTCAAAAAACTGTATAATTAAAAAAAAAAAAGTTCCAAGCTTGTAGGCAGGACAATACACAAGTACATTTTTTATTTGATTTTTATGCTAGATAAAAAAAAAAAAAAAAAGATAATATAGGCATGTTTCTAAAATACATACATCCTGCAATGTAATTGGACAATTGTTTTACATAGTATAGCAATGGAATAAAAATTTATATAATTTTATAGCTCTTATTATTTAATTACATATTGTGGTGATATAATTATATATTGTTTAAAATATAAACTCCTAATATTTAATAAGGAGCCATCTATTGATTAAAATATGAATTAAAATTATATAAATAAGATTAATAATCATATCCTAATCAGCCATTGGACTTTATTTAAATAAAATTTAGCTTTAATTCATATCCCCCCCCCCCAACTGCATAATTGTTACATTGGTGCTGTCATTGTTTTAGTATGCTCTTAATTAAACTGCCATGTTTGCTTCTTCAAACAGTTATCATTGTATGACTTTCATAAAATATCAATTGTTTAATAAATAATTATTATAGTTTTTAGCTATTGTGCCTAGATGTTAACAGTAATCAGAAGAAAAAATAGTTCTTATTAGAAGAATATACACTTCAGTATTTGGACAACAAATTAATTTAAACAGTTTTTAATACTCTGCATCAATGTTGACAGAATAACATTTTTTAAAAAGTTAAATTATTAATTACCTTTTTTTTTAAAAAAAAAAAGGTGTATGATCATTATATAGAGCTTTTTTTAAAAAAAAGTAGTTAATTTTTAAACCTACAATAGTGATGCTCAAAAGTTAATGTGATATCAGACAGAAAAAATAATTTGCATTATAAGTATATATAATTTATAAAGTTATTTTTTTATATTTCTAATGATATTTTGTTATATATATATGTATTTCTAATATTTTTTTCTAAAAAAGGACAAATTGATATATATATATTCATTAAACACAAGTGAAGGGCAATATATAAAAAATATGGTGTAGAGAAATTGGCTATCACAAGCAAACAATGAATCTTCACTGAATTACGCAAAGCTTACCCTTCCAGATCAAAGACAGGTAATTTACAAAAAATAGTTTAGGAAATATGAAATTGTATCACTGCCTAAATCCATTATGTATACAAAGCTGATGTGAAGGTGTAATGGAATACTTCATTAATTTATACCATGAATGACTAGCAAAAATCAAGACAATTGTTTAGAATCTAATTTCACCCACTCTGAATCAAAATACTCTAATGGCAATTTTCTTCATATTTACTCTTTTCTTATTAGTTCATAATATTGTTTATTTATAAAAAAAATATTTAATGAAATGTTTCTTATTTGAATTCCATTTTTAAAATGGAAATGAATTTTAGCTAAGACATCGTAAAAAAATGAAAATATGTCTTAAATTCAAAATTAAAATTTCACAAAAAAGTTCTTTATCGACATTTATGAAAGAAATTCTTCTTAGCCAATAAAAATAGCTTCCACTTTATCACAATTACATTTTACGACTTATCTTTTTAAAAGCAAATATTTTCAAATAAAATCTAATTGTAATTATGCAGTTTTTGGTTTAAAATAAATAATTTATAAATATGATGCATAATAAGGTTAAATAAATAAATTACTGAAAATTACAATTTTTCTTTTAAAAATACAAAAATAATATAGCACACACTAAAATATCAGAGATCAAATAATATAGTAATCAATGATGCCATCGGTTTCTTTATATTATGATACAACCAATCAGGACATTGTCAGCTTGCTTTCATATTCAAATTTAAGTGATACTGACACTTTCAGATTTTTTTAATTAATAATTTTAGTAACAATTTTTATGCAAGGAAAAAAGTGTAATGATACACCAATGTTATAGACAGCAGCAAAACAGCGAAAAAAAAGTCAAAGTGATATCAGTAGCAAAATATGACCTTAAAATTAATGACTTTGTGACTACTACTACCCAAGACATTAAATTAAACCATAATTTTACCTTAATGCTGGAAAACAAAAATGGTAAAATAAAAAAGATAGAAAGTCTATCATAATTTAGATTTTAGTTTAAAGATGAAAAAAACTTATAAGATAGAGTAATGAAAATTTAGCAGAAAACATAATACAGCAACAAATACTTTCGCAGAAGCAAAACTCTCTACAGTAGCACCACTCAGTGCAAACCAGAGTAATCAATAGATGCAGGAAAATTAGGGCATAAAATCCCTATCTAGTGCCTACACATCCAATATCCCCAGACTAGTTCCTATCTTGTGGCATTCATTAGTGAGGAGCCTTGGATTTTATGACTAACCTTCCCGCATCCATTGATTATTCTGGCTTGCACTGAGTGGTGCAACTGTATGGAGAGCTTTGCCTCTGTAACAAACACCTTATATAAACATAAAGAAAGGTGATCATGTGATGTTTGATGGTTTAACAAATACTTTCTTTGATTTATGATCCAAATAGAATATATTATACATAAAAACATACAATAATAACATATAACAATGATTACATTAAAACAAGAGAAAGATTTATAAAAAAGATGAAAAGTGGTTAGACACATCACAATGCAAACTGTAATTTTGATCAACTTAAGTTAAAATTCCAAATGATAAACTTAAAGTATGTGACATAATATCAAGTTATAAACAAAATGATAATAAAAAATATATAGATAATGACAAAATAAATACAGAATTATACATACGGATTCAGAATAATAAAATCAAATAAAAATGGTTAAATAATAAATGAAATGATTAGTAATGAATGATCACAACTCAAAAAAATTGAATAGAAGAATTAATAAAATTATAATTAAAACATTTACTGATTTATTAAAAACTTTAAAAAAATCCAATAAAAAAAAAAAAAATTAAAGAGAAAATTCATTAAAGTACTATACAAGAATCAGAAAAAGAATCAAAAACTAAAATAAGAACTGGATATTATTGAAAAAGGTAATAAAGTAATACAATTTGTTAGGATCATAATTTAGCTTATAAAATACAGAATTATTAAGAATGAGAAACATTTAATTCAAATCTTAAATCAAATATATAGATCTGATTTCAAAAACACATTAAGGTTTTTTTAGAAAAAAAAAATTGTGTATAAGTTATTTGAGATTTGTTGGAACTATTATTTGACACAGATTAATTATCCCTTATATATATAGATAGATAGATCTAGTGTAAAATGATAAAAAAGGATTAATGCTGAGAGAGTAGATTTTAAACGTAAGCTTGGAGACTGGTTTTAATCCATTAATCCTTGTTAAATTAAATGAGTGTGTCCTATAATCCATATCAAAAAAACTAAAATGATGTACTATAGAAGACTCAATACATCAAATAAAAGAGTAGCACAATGTTAAAATTATTGAACAAGTCAATAATTTCTGCTACTTGAAGATATTTTTATTGAAACAACAATTGATCAAATGAAATAAAAAACTGTAGTGAACAAATTAGTAACCAAATAGGTGATGGTAATTTTTAAATGAAAGAAATCAAACAAACTAAAAGTTGATAAAAATCACATATTAGTTCAACATATATAACTAAAATGAATATTGTGCCTAATCCAGCATTAAGGCGCAACGGTTTAAATAAAATACAATAAGTGAAAAAATAATTGGAAACTCCCCTCCCAAACAAACAATATCTAATTTCATTTGGTTAGCACAACAAAAAGATAATTTATACAAATATGCATTTAAAAAATAACATGGTGTGCACACAACTTTAGGAATGAACACATGATATCTCTTGACTACCTTTTGAAGACGAATTAGAGAGAAAAAAAACAAAGAACAAAAATGAATGAAGATGTGAATGGATGATATATAAATTTAAAAATTTGAACTAAAATGTTATCTAAATTAAAAATTGATGTGCAAAGATCTTAAAAATACAGTATTTTGCAAATCCCCCAAATAATAGTAATAATAATATCGCTGAAATGTTTAATCAAATCCACCTATACTAAAATCTTATCACTTTAAATACAACTCATATAATGGTGGATAGAAGCAAAGAATAAATTCTCATCAGAGTAAACACTAATAAGGTGTCACTTTGTATGAAGCAGAGATGTAGAAAATTATATAAAAATCTTAATATAAGCTGAGTTTTGCTTGTATGTATGTGTGGAGATGATAATCCGGACCAAGTGACAAGTGCTGGTTTAGCATGAAATACGAATATTGGTGATTATTTATCTTTTTGACATGTGTGTGATCAAGTGTATCATCAGTATGAGATAGCATGGATGGTTGAGGTCCATGTGAAAGTCTAAGTTCAAACACTCTACATATTACATATACAAGTGCAGGTATGAAAAAGCATGTACTGTAGAAAAAATTCATATTTCAAAAATCAGGAAAGGAAAGGAGACTTTAGAAATGTGGATTGGAGAGGAAAGACATAAAGTGGCATAAAAAGATTAGCAATGTAAAAGTGTTGAAAAAATGTAATATAAGAATTATTGTATTGATATAAGAAAAATAAATAAATAAATAGGTCCAAGCAAATATTTTGAGATGAAAAAATTGTGAAAGATATACTGGAAGATACAGTAAGGATCAAAATTAAAACAAAGTATAATAATATTTTGTTTTATTTTGTTTGTTTATTTTATTTTATTTTTGTTTATACTGTATGTTATGTTGTAATTATTTACTATTGTGATTAAATTGCTAAATGTAATATCTGTATAATTTTAATATTTTATGTTATATTTATACTTTTTTTTTTTGTATTTTATTAGTGTTTTTAGTAAATATTCGTTTAGCTACTAAATATCAGCTAGCTTTACTTAATTTTCTTAAAACATCCAATAGGAAGCAATTTAGTTATAATGGTCCTAAATTATTTAATATGTATTTATAAGAGATTGTTCTGTGAATTTAATGAACACTATCTTATTTGATTTTTAAAAAGCATTTATGGCACTGGTTATATTATGCTAAGCATTAGTTTTATTTTATTTTATTTTTGTTTATATTGTATGTTATGTTGTAATTATTTACTACTGTGATTGAATTGCCAAATGCAATATATGTGTAATTTTAATATTTTATGTTATATTTATACTTTTTTTTTGTATCTTATTAGTGTTTTTAGTTGTTACATTTAAATTCCTCACTCAAGATTTTTCTTGTATGGAATTTATCTCACTATATTATACATTTCTTGTTTGTTTCATAATAAATAAATAAATAAATAAATATACATATACACTTACACGCAGAGATAAGATGAACAAAAATTAACTTGATCTTCATTAAAAACTCAAAATTCTGTAATTAACGAATGGTTTTAATATCTATACAATAAGGTAGTTAGCTACACCATTGAATAAGACAAAAATGAACAGCTTACTGATGCCAACAAAAGCATATACACATAAAGAGATTACATTTATTAATTTTCAGATAACTGTAAAAAAAATGCGAAAGGTGTTTTATTAAAACCGTTTCTAAATATTAGAATAGTTTTAGAATTATAAAATGGAAATGAATAATTCAATTCTTATTTTTCTGCATGCTATAATTCGCATCTCCCACCCCTTTCACAAAATTCACGGAGAAAGACAAATGTTTGTTTAATGATTTGATATAATCAATATCCCTTCTACGAGGAAGAAAAAAACAAAAGGCAACAAGATTGCATGCAAGCCTTGACTGATATCTGATATTTAAAATGACAGTTATAAAATGAATTAGATTTTGAAAGCTGGAAAAAAAAAACGAAAAAAAAAAAACTTATTAAAAAAAAAAGACACAATACCTGGCAGTAGCTGAATATAATTAAAACAGCCTCAAAGAACTGACATTATATATATATAAATCCATTTAGGATTGTATTTATCTATGTTACGACTTCATTTGGAGATCCATTAACAGATATGAAACCGAATCATTGTCTACTATCAACTTATAATTATGTTCACCATCTCCTCTCAGGTCATCTTCAGGCTTGCATTCGTTAACATATTGTCTATAATTCCTAATATTAAACAATTCAAAACAAAGCAAAACTCTCCATATAGTAGTGCCATCTTGTGCTAACAAGAGCAATCAATGGATGCCAGAAGGCTTGTGCATAAAATCCCTATCTAGTGCCTACTCATCCAATACCCCCAGACTAGTTTCTGGCTTGTGGCCTTCATCCTAAGATCTAGATGCAGTGCTCTCAGATCCAAGGCTCCTCACTGATGAAGGCCACAAGCCAGAAACTAGTCTGGGGATATTGGATGAGTAGGCACTAGATAGGGATTTTATGCACAAGCCTTCTGGCATCCATTGATTGCTCTTGTTAGCACAAGATGGCACTACTATATGGAGAGTTTTGCTTTATTTTGAATTGTTTAATAACAATTACGTGCTAGTATGAGATAGTGATCATGTTTAATTCCTAATATATAAATATCTAATGATAGTGTCAATCAGATCGCGATCCTGATTTTTGCTTATCATCTTTAATCCGTGGCAGATTCTGCAACTTAAACTCATTTATAGTGCTCGAATTTCTTATAACCTCCCAAACAATAAATCAATAGATTATTTATTTTTTTATGAAGTCAGATGATTTTTCAAAGCTCCTTCACTCAGCTGAGAATTTATACATGAATCTTTTATTTTGTTTCAATTTCTACCATTCACTAAACAAAACATTTTTTTTTTTACTTAACTAAAAATCTATCTATAATTATTTTTGAAGGATTAGTCTAGCATATTTTTTAATGAATTAATAGACGTTTTGTTGTCTTACTTTTTTAAGTCTTTCAAGTAATTAAGTTAGAAGAGTTTCACAGATAATATTGTAATATATAAAAGATAGGGTCATGTGATCTATGACTCTTACTTTGACTATATAAAATAATCTCTTGATTTGTTAATTGGCAGTTCACGTGCCACTGAAGCATAAGAAATGATTGATCTTTGATTAAACAATCTTTAGCTCTCAAGTAGGTCATTCCTACGACTGGGCTAAACAGCACAGGGTAATTAAAAAATAGGATTATTAATTTCAAATAAATAGAATTTCTTTTACTTGTGAATTCAAATGTTTTTTTCTAACAGATATTACCTAAAATAACATTTCAGGTATAGCAGGTTAATTAAAACATTTGGTATTTATTTGATCTTTGTTGTCTCTAATTATATTGACCTTCATAAATAAGATTTTAACACTTATATCTAAATGACCATTTCTCTGTGTAAAATTAATGTGTTCAATTTAAAGGAAAGCATTGTTATAAGTTGCCATTGGCGATGATTAAAGGTTTATTGCTTGAAACGGTCATCTTTTGCAGAAGACTTACTAAAGTCATAAACCTGTACAGTAGTTAAATACATTGACCTTTTTTCTCTCTTAGACTTTATAATTAGGCTTATTACGATTAGTAAAATGTTATTATTATTAGCTGTTGACAATTCATTTTTCGATTATAAAAATCAATACTTTAAAAAGTCACTTTACTGTTATTTCTTTGATGTGTTTTGAAAAGCTAATTTGAACAAAAAAAAAAATGAAGATTTGTGATATTTAATTATTAAATTATTTTGATATTTATTCTCATAAATTTTTTATTACCCTTTTTTTCTTTAAATTCTTAATAATTGAGCAATAAAAGTTTTATGCTTTTTCTTTTTTAATTTATTTGGATAGTGGAAATTTAACATTTTATATTTTTTATATAAATTTGAAAACAAAGTTCAACATTTGTATATATATATATATACACATACAATAAATATTTCCTCCATCCACATATGTCATCTTTATATGAGATTCACCATAGCGATTTTTATCATACTGTACTCAATATTTTGATTAACAATCAACTATTTATTAGCTCAAACATATTTAAGAAAAAAATTAGGATTTTTTTTAAAAAAAAGACATCAATATGTATTTTTTTAATGACATCCATTTTGGATGACTGATAATTTCACATGATAATGTCGTCATCAAAGGAACATCATTAGAAGTTAACTCAGTGAAAAGTTATATATATATGATTATTGTATTTATCTCATTTTCATCCAGAAACCTAGATTGTCTGTATTTTATGGCAACATAAGACTTGTTCTAAGCAGCACAAAAGCAAGGAGTAATGAAAAACATATTTTTATCATAACAAAGTACATTAATAATAAATTTTAAAACATGGGCATTAGCAAAAATATATTGAATCAATCAATTTTTGATTTTTTTTTTTTTAATACTTCAGCTGTGTGGTTTTATTTGAGAGTGACTGCTAGAAAACATGCAGTCTTTTTTTATCAGAAGAGAAGTTTTGGTATGGAAAACCCCAAAAACAAATTACATTCTTCAAAGTGGACCCTCTTCTTAACTTTGTATGGTCATCTTCATTATCAGAAAAAAAAAATGGAAAAAAGGCATGAGCAGAAAATCAGTTATAGGACGTGATTAGACCCAAATATGAAGTAGCAACCTGGTAGAGCTCTTCAACAGGTTCATCTCCTTTACAGATATGTTTCCATTAAATCAATTAGCTTAATTATTTGTTTTATAAGAATATTTTATATTATTATGTCATCAAAAATCAAATCAAAGTATGTTTATGATTTAATATCTCTATCTACATTCACTATATCTCATTGAAAGAGACATTTGGTGCATGGAATACATTGCATATTTATTAGATTCCTAGACCTAACTTCTTCACATATGTCATTAGATTCCTAGACCTAACTTCTTCACATATGTCATCATTATCAAAATAAATAGATTCACATTCTAAATCATTACAGATGAAACTTATTCCAGTGAAGAATGTAGATGCCATTTTTATCTAACAAAAAATAGTGTTTATGTAACATAATGTTTATAAAGCAAAAAAACTGTCATTATATAAATTAGAAATCTAATTATATTCAGTGGAGTTATGAATTATTCTATATTTTCTTCTAAGCATGTACAAACTATATATAGTATATAATAGCTCATGTTATGTTGGCAAACACTGATTAGAATAGAACATGTATTGTTTATTCAACTATAATCATACAATACTTTCAGTACACACAAATATATAATGCAGATGTTGTTTTTTATATGTAAAGAATGCCTATATAAATTAAAATTATAATATTTAACATTTTAAAAAAGATACATTTACATATATTTTTCATTTACTGTAAAAATATGAAAAATAAATATTGTATCATAATTTTAGGTACTCGTGAGTTTTCCAGTAAACCAAAATGGCAGCCCATATTTTTGATAAATCTACAGCCCCCCTCCTAAATGCTTACAAAAAAAATGTCTGCTAGAAAACATCATATGTAAAACTTAGATTTTATTTTTTATTACTGTTATTTTTTAAAAAAGTGATCATTGTGAAAAAAAATAATTAATTACAATATTTACAGCTTTATTTTTTGGGGGGGATTAATTTATTAACAGAAAAATGGTAAAAAATATATAAATACAATATTTACACTTTATTCATGTTGACAGTGTGCAATCATATTGTGACCATTAATGCATACTTTTCAGGAAAGC
The DNA here is from genome assembly GCA_028023455.1 of Epiperipatus broadwayi. Classification (NCBI taxonomy): domain Eukaryota; kingdom Metazoa; phylum Onychophora; class Udeonychophora; order Euonychophora; family Peripatidae; genus Epiperipatus; species Epiperipatus broadwayi. The sequence continues at coordinate 3,871,686 of JAQFVV010012426.1, read as the reverse complement.
AGGATCATGTACCTTTGGAAATAATCCACTGCATCACGTTCTGTGACAGTAAGGTTCCAAATTTTTATCATTATGACAATTTACCAAAAAAACTGCCGACAAAAAGAAACACACCTAATTGAACCAAAGCACAACAACATTAAGACTGCCTCATCTCTTCCCATATTATAAGTAAAAAAAAGAATTTAAATAAAGCTTATTTATAAAATTTATTGAAATTTCTTTTTTAAATTTAACTATCAATTTATTACTTTTGTTTTTAATTTAACAACTAAGACATCTTCATTAGATTACAGATCCTCTAGTCTAAACTATACATTTATCAAAAATATAGTCTACCATCTTGGTTTACTGGAATATTCACAAGCACCTAAATTATTTATTTAAATAAAGCAAACAGAGAAATGTCTGGCTTTCATCACAAGTGAATAACATTCTGGGCAATAACTTTTTTCTTTTTTATCAAGATATTATGATTTTTAATTATTTTAAGGTATTTTTAACATCAGAATTAACTTTAAGTATATTATATTCTAATTTAGCATTACACTTAGAAAATATTTTATTGAACAAAATAGTCAGAAAGGAGAATAAAGGAAGAATAAAATCTATATGCTTTGAAGTGATAAATCTGTGATTCAAATTTTTGCTTCACTGTGTCAACATGACTAGCTATAAGGTGGATTCAAACCCATCCTTTCACGCACTTAGGTTATCAGAGAGTCAGCACGCAGGTACATGTAACTCTTCCCAGCCTCCCATAATAATTTTAAATATGTATTTATAGGTATTATATATAAAATTTATTATAGCTTAAATTCCACAAATTAGAGTCATGTATGTGTGTTTATGTATAGTGGATACTTATAGGTTATATAAAATATTATTATTACATTTATTATTTTTTTTTAGCATTAGCTAATATGAAATGGTTATAAAAGCTGATGGAATACTTGAGAAGGTTCTGCAAGGTCATTAGAGTTGTTTAAATTTAGTGAACAATAGATCGATACACTAGTTTAATTTAACAAAATCACTCATGTAATTAATTTTGGCCATAAATAATTTAATTGGAATTATATCTGTTTGAATCCATTTCTAAATTAGAAATAATCTGAATAATACCTTCGAGAACTTATCGATCAATGGCCCCTTCTTCTAGGTAAAAACAAAAGCATATTTCCTGCTGATTTAGATCACGAGGTAAGTTGGTATCCGCATTGCCTGTGGTGATTCATTAAAAGCATTCCTCAGATAATAAACAGCAAAAATAGAGTTCAATTGAATAAAAAAAAAAGATTTTAGTTTGGAGACTAACAGAATCCACATCAATCAAAATTTTAATACTATGATGTTCTAGTAGTGGGATCAAATTCCCCTTTCCCCAATCTTTCCAAAATTATCTCTGAGCTATGATGACATTCTATTAACTATAAACCGATGGATTGTTTAATTAAAAATAGAAAGGGATTTATGGAGAAGATGCTACCTGCCACTCAATGAAATAAGTATTGCTTCCCATGCTTTAACATAACTGCCTCTCAAGAATGTGAATCCAGCTGACCAGCAAACCTACACGGCATCGGATGGTAATCATTCAATGCCGCCTTAAAGATCTTGCATATTCTATTTCAATTATACATACATGTATATATGCTCTATTTAATCTTGTAAATATAATTCTTTGTCTATTAATACACTGGTGATGTAGTACCAGTTATATGTATAATATCTTAACTTCTTATTTATCGACTCTCTATAACCATACAAAATAAAAATCTGTAATCTCTTTCATTCATTTCATGCTATATTTTATTTCTGTATTTTAGTGCAGCAAATTTAATCAATATTATTTGATGTTTTATGTATTTTTATTTGGATTTGAATTAATATGCCAATTAAACCCAACCTTGCCAGCCTGATTTATTATTTTATTCAATCCCATTATTAAAGGGAGGTTAATTAATGCTCGTAAGTTTCTTATAAGACACATGCTCATTGGGCTGAGTAATAATTGAATATAACTTTATATATGTTTTAATGGCAGATTGTTATTAATCCTGCCCTACTTTTATTAGTAATATCAATTTATTATTAGTTTCCTAACGCTATTAATTAAATGATATGTAATAGTTTGAAAGTAATCCCAATGGCCTCCACTTCTTTGAGTGTAATAAAATAACTGTCTACTCACAATGCCAATCAAGCATATATTTGTGTGATATTCTATTACTGATTTAAAACGTATGTGGGAATTGTTTGTGTGGAAGGATAATATACTCCTTTATTATTATAACATTCAAATGGTTATTTAAATAATATTTATACTTGTAATATTTACTAAGGCTGTACCTTAGGAATAAGCGTCTGAAAAATTCGAATGTAGGGACCTCTACAGGTCTTAAACACAAGCTTACGCTATGAAGAAAAGAGGGAATCCTTCTTTACTTCAACCTACTTTTATATATAAATAGGTGAAGCTGAAGTGGTTAGATCTAAAAGTGTGAAGCTATTCAATACTTCACTAATTAAGTCCACAATTCTTATAATACATTAATACTCGCGAAATCTTACGATTTACTATGAGTCAATGGAAAGATCTTATAGTAAGAAATCTATTACGATAATTTAAAGTTGTAATTATAAATTTTATTAAACGCACATCATTATATTAAGTAATATTTACTAAGGCTGTACCTTAGGAATAAGCGTCTGAAAAATTCAAAGGTAGGGACCTCTACAGGTACAGCCTTAGTAAATATTACTTAATATAATAATGTGCGTTTAATAAAATTTATAATTACAACTTTAAATTATCGTAATAGATTTCTTACTATAAGATCTTTCCATTGACTCGTAGTAAATCATAAGATTTCGTGAGTTTTAATGTATTATAAGAATTGTGGACTTAATTAGTGAAGTATTGAATAGCTTCACACTCTTAGATCTAACCACTTCAGCTTCACCTATTCATATATAAAAGTAGGTTGAAGTAAAGAAGGATTCCCTCTTTTCTTTATAGCGTAAGCTTGTGTTTAAGACCTGTAGAGGTCCCTACCTTCGAATTTTTCAGACGCTTATTCCTAAGGTAGCCTTAGTAAATATTACTTAATATAATAATGTGCGTTTAATAAAATTTATAATTACAAATTTATATTTGTAGTAAAGTTAGTATTTAATGATGTCATTATGCTTGATATCAGATGTATTTAAGGCTGTAATTTATATCAATGTCGTTAGGGACATACTTATTTATCACAGCTTTGCTAGCATATGCCATCAATATTATTATATTTTTCTTTGTCAGTTGAGATGATCGGGAACTCCGAACTCATATCATTGTCATACTTGTTCTAATCAAATGGCTATGCATTGGCACCCTAGAACACTTTTAGGTTAGAGTAGTCAATGTTCTGTTTGGGGTGACCCCGGGAAAGCCAGCCCATCACACTTCTTATCTACCATGTCTCAAGGTATCCCTCTGGCAAAGCATGGACATACTCTTTTATTTTCTAATAATGATGAAGCATCTCATGCTCCAAGTCAATCGAACTTCCATGCTGCCACCCATGCTAGCACTGCAACTTATTACTATTTTAGATTTATACTTATTTAATATCTGTAAGCCGTAATGCTGTGATAATAGTGAGCCATTCGTTATTCACTAATATTAATTGTATTTGGAATAACGTGAGTAGAGCTTGTATTAAGCTGTCTCCCCTTTCAAGTGAACGATTCTTGTATGCGTTAGCAATTCTCTATCACCTTGGATTGATAAACTCCATTAAGTCCAGATAAACAAGATCTTGTTATATTAAATATGCAGATAATTGCATATTCATGCCTATACTTGTTGGAAATTATATTACTCTCTCGTTATGGTTCTCCTTCTTTATGTATATTTCATGATTATATATATACAATTATGACTGTCTCAACAAAGGTTCTCCTTCTTTATGTATATTTCATGATAATCATTATTTATTTTTCTCAATTCTAAAATAGTGTTAATATTATTAAATTATTATGAAAAAGTTTGTTTAATTATTATTGGCATATTAAATCGCACTATATTGATTATACACTACTTATATATGTATCATTTCCTAGATGACATGTTATATCGGCACCATGTCCTCTACAATATTAAATTATGTAACCATATAACTATGTAATCAAATATTCTTTGTGTGAAACCTATGACTAGAATATATAAATAACTATGTCAGACTGTATTTATTAAAATTTATGTCTCAATCTATTCAAGTGTTCGAATCATTATTTAGTTTAGTCCCTATACTTTAAGATAAGTCATACTTTGAGAATTCATTATGCTTTGGGTACCTGAGATCATGCTTATCCTGTTTAGACCCCCCCCCATCATTAAAAGTAACCCACTCTTTCATTTCATTATCAGTCATTCACCAGTCACTTTCATGTCATCATTCCTTAATCTACACATCCTAAGTATTATCTTATTATCTTATATAGCAACCCTCAATATTTAGTTAGATGGTTTTATTTAGATGCACGATATAGCTCTACTGTGAACCTGGGTCTGGAATGAATTAAATTCATCTGTATCACCAGATGTAATTGTAGAGTTGGGAAATGGGCAAATAGTTTAAAATTCACGATTGCTCCTGACCTATGTATCTTGGGCATGACTGGATTTGAGGTACTTTTGCTCAGGTTCTACGTCTTGTTGAATGAACATACAAATTGAACCGGTACAGCTTTTAACATAAAACAAACAAATTTTATAAATGAAATGATTATGTACAGTACTCTAAAATGAAAAAAATGACTGCTGAAATTTATTTTATTTTTTTAAATGCGATCATATATGACAACCAGAAATAAAAAATGTCTGCTCAAATCATTAAATGTACTAAATTTGGAATTTTAATGTTTTTGTTTTTTTTTTGGTTATTTACATTTTTTGTTTGTTTGTTTACTTTAATTTTAGTTAGTATATAACTGAAATTGTGTATTTTGTTAGAGCATAGTTGTTTTTTTCTCATGTGTCATAGCATCTGCCGGGAAACAAACCTGCTAACCCGGGACAACTGCTTGTAAAGCAGCTGTCAATGACCTCTCAACCAATGCTTGAGCATAGTTGGCAACATCATTGAATACATTTATCAAATACCTAAATGAGATGTGTAAAATGAGATTGAAAATCTCTGTAAAAATATGTAGTATATAAATCTTAATATTTTTTATATAGCAAATGAAAAAAGAATTATTTGTACTAACTAAAAATTTTAAATATACTAATGTTTATTGCTTGGAAGTTCATAAGAAGTCCTAGCACCAGAACTGTGGGTGCCAGAATCGATCTTGGGATCTCCCGATCGCAAGTCACATACTCTACCAGCTATGCCAAACCACACAGGATAGTATTTATACAACTTGTCAAATAAATTTAAAAATCTTTACTTTTACTGTATCATAGCAGATATCCTTAATTATATAATATATTTATCAACAACCTGTATGAAATATATATATATATATAATGAAATGTATATAATATCTAAAATAAAACAACCTGTATGAAATATATATATATATATAATGAAATGTATATAATATCTAAAATAAAACATTTTAAAATCTTTCAATTTATGAAAATGTAAAAATAAACTGGAAAACCTAAACAATTGAAATTACTTAAGGCAGGGGTGGGCAAATAGCAGCCCGAGGGTCACATGCGGCCCACTAAAAGTTTTTATGCAGCCCGCCAAGACGATCAGAAAAATCTGCCTTGAACTGAGATTTCCTTCCCATGCACTACCAAAGATTCGTCTCATATTTTCCACCAAGATGGCCACGTCAATACACATGTGCAGTGCTGATATGATGTGCAGTGCTTTTCCAGTTGATCTGGTTAATTTTAATTTTGTCTTTGCATTAGCAAATATATACATTTCCAACTTTAGTGAAACCATGAACCCACCGAAAAAATGTAAAATCAATGATGAATGTTGTGTGTTTAATGAAGAATGAACAAACAAATATTTCTTTGGTAATACAGGAAATAAAGTAGTGTGTTTATTGTGTTTTGAAAAAAAGGTGCAGCCCTTCACTTCCACAAAGTGGCCCCCGATGCGGCCCCCAAGCCAAAACAATTGCCCACCCCTGACTTAAGGTAAAATATTATTTATATGTATATAAAACAAAAGCTAAAATTAAAAATATTTCAATACACGAATTGTACAATTTTATCATTATAATTTCTTATCTGAAAATATTTCAATATTTAAATTAGTTTATTATAAAAAAAAATGTATTATTTATTAATTAAAAAAAAAACAAAAAAAAATTTTTTTCTATTTACTAAGAGCATGTAGTAGAAAGAAAAAAAAAAACAGAAAAAATAATTTTGTTTAATGTCAATCAAATCTCAACAGAAGATTTATATTATAAAACCTGGAAATCTAGAATTTTCAGTGATTTTAGTGTCTCTGGCAAAAAATATGAAAATTGTAAGTAAAGTTTTTTTTTTTAATGAGCATGAAAAATTAAAAAAATGTGTGTGCCCTTGTTCTATCAACAGGTAATGAACAAACAGGAAGTGGAAACATTCAGAACTCTATAGAAATGTTTAATATTAATTTTATGGAAGGCAAAAATGCAAATATTCTAAATCTAAAATATTTTCACTAAAAAAAATATTTAAGCTTAATGTAATTAACAATAAATTTTACATTATGGAACAATAATAAACAGTTGAAAATATCGCTTGCTTATTTAATTTTTACTCAATACCCTTATAATTCTTTTTCTGACATGCTGAAATAAATGATGACTTTCATCACAAACATAAAAAAAATATGGATTAAAAAATATTAATTTAATTCACTATAAGTTATATTTAAATAACAAAAATGTGTATTGATAAATTTTAAAATTCAAACATTATATTTATTAAACACATTTCTAACTAGTGTTTTTATATCAATGGAAATTTTTATTTCGGTCTGGAAAAATTCTATACTAAAACAACATCCTAAAATAATATTAATAATTATATTTCTTGATCTACTTTTTATTTAATTACATTTATTTTATTTAAAATTCATAAAATTTCCAAACATTTTTTTTAAAAAAAAAAAAAAACCCCAACAAATTAACAATGTTGCAAAATAATTTAAAAGTTTTTTTGGTTAGATAATTATATATTTTTAAAAAAGGATTTTGAATAATAAAACAGATTACTCACCAAAAAAAAAAAAAAAATGTATTAACTTTTTTCCTATATGCTTCCATTAATATAGTACATCATCTAGAAATATAAGTCTAGGTCTAAATAGGACTTAAAAATGTAAATTGAGAAATTATCATTTTTCAAACAAAAAATAATTACAGTAACTGAAATGATTTTATTATGGGATCACAGTTCTAGCTTTTTTCAAGTAATTTTTATTAGTCATTCATTAGATTAAAAAGTATCCACTTAATGAATAATATTTCTGTAATGTAATTTTCACTACACCACTTTCAGGCAAGATCGGGACTGCAGTCTATCCACTTTAACACCTTGTGGAGGGATGTGATCGTAAATATATGACCAAAGACGAAAAAAAAGTATGATCCTCAAGATGCACATTTCATGCTGAACCAGCACTCATCAGTTTTCTGCTGAAGAATTAAGATAACATTGTAAAAGAGTATGGAAAAATAGGCCATCATGTTCTGTATGTGGAAGTATTTGTAGTTTACAGTTCGGTTTGTATGGTCATCACAAAATTCATTTCTAAAGTAGTTTTTTTCTCATTTTGGTGGGGGGGAGGTGCAATAGTCATTTATGAGTGACTTTTTATTATTACATTTACAAAACAGACCTTTAATAACAATATAATTTTAAAATGCCTTGTTCATTAGTAATTTGTAATTAGAAGATAATCAACCTTTGACTGTTTAATCATATTACTAATATTGATGTTATAGTGAGTATGCAGAATCCTCAAAACCCAAATGCAAAATATGTAATTGAATGCAGATACAAAAATATGATGGCCTTTATCTTTTAGAAATGTCTATCTTGTGTTTGGGCTTGAGAGGGTCTTGCATACTCACTATAACATTAGTGAGTTGGTAACACGATTAAACAGTGCGTGCTGAAGGTCTTCTGATTAAAAAAAACCAGATCTTTATGTATTTTTGCAATATTGTACAAAATGATTTTGATATCTTTTCTTTTTTAAACGTTTTCCATTAAATGAATTAGAGATTGATTTTTAGAGATCCGAATGTTATATTAATGTAATCTGAATTAGAAACATTATATTTGTTTGGTTCCTTTAACTTCTATTACAATATTTTTAAGAACTGGCCACTATGAAATAAAAACTTTTTCATACTGTTATAGCTCTTCAAAAGATAAATTTTTCAGCAGCGCATATTAAATTAGCATCATAAATCAACAACTTTATAACCTCATCCTATCTTAAATTAAGATTTGTTATTTGATGTTTATATATATATATTGATTCACCCACATATATATAATTAACTCAGATATGTAACTGAATAGGAAGTAACGGAAACTTCCAATAAGTTATGTCATATAAATAAGCTCTCCAAAAAACAGATGATACCACTTGTCTCTTAGCATATATTCTTATATATGTTTAGTATTAAATATTTAAATGGTGTGTTTCTTATTTATTCTATAAATATATATAATCACTAGATCAAACTCATTCGCTTATCTAAAATTATGTAAATAAACTAAGCATATAAAAAAAGAAATGGTATGAAACAGATGATTTCATCTGTCTTATGGAGAGTTTATTTGTTATATAACTCATTGGAAGCTTTAGTTTCTTCCTGTTTAGTTTTATATATCTATAACATTCAATTCACTTCCTTTATTACTATTTTTTTTTAAATAATAACATTATTGTTTTCTTTGTATGGTTCAAATACATTTCCACCCCTTTCTGTTGCATCTGCAAAATTTCAATAACAGATTTTGTAATTGACATGTAAAACTACATTAATGGAGTATTTTTGGGATAAGCACATGCTATATTAGTAATTTTGCTAACTTGATTTCATGCTATATATACAGACATAGAACAGCATTTTGATCTCCCAATTAACAATTTTTTAACATTCAGCAATGATTTTGATGCAGTTAAATCAAAGTTGCTCTTACCTCCATAATATTATTAATTTGATAATGTTCAATATGAGCACTTTCACCCATACGTTATCATGGTGAAGAGGATAATGTTTGCAATTTTGTTAATTCAATTTCATACAGAAAGGTATGCAAAATATACCCTAACCTTATTTAGTCTCCCCTCTGCCTTTTCATTCACTACCATCAGCAATGATTTCTCTCTGTTCTTGTTGAGCAGAAGCTGTTGATCAACAGGAGTATTTTAGCATTGGTACAATCAATTGAACAGATCAGCAGTCACACTAAAATTTGTAATATGGTCTTCTATAAAGATTTCATGTCAACAAGCACAATGTCCCTACTAATGATCAAATCTTTAAATATAATCCTGGATATATAGATATTTCAAAGTAAGTCCTAATCCTTTGCTTTATTGATATGAAATACCTCACGTGTTTAGTTCATCAAGATCAGAAAACATTTGAAAGTAATCATTTAATAGGTGATCAGGGACATTTGTTGACATTTGGAGTAGCTAAGCCATGTAACAGTTTCTTAAGACTACTTAAGTTATTAAACAATAAATTTGATGCCTACTTTAAAATAATGTTGTTTTGCAGATTTTGGATAAACAACAGGCAGGAAAAAAACTGATTATTTCTTTTCAATAAATTTGGTGTGTAATTTTGAATTAAGATAATGTTTTTGCTCAGTAAAAATGAAATAGTTATCAATTCTCCACTAATATCATAAAAAATAGTCAATGATATTTGTTAATTAAAATTATCTTAAGTTTTTTTAAAACTGTCTGCATTATTTTGAAAAAAAAAAAAAAACATACATAAAGTAATTATTTACTTTCACATGATCCACCACTTTCCACATTACCTCATAACACTTATACACTTGAACACATATGTTGAAAAGATAAATAATCACCAATACACGTATTTCATGCTAAACCAGCAATCATCAGTTGGTCCAGATTACTCTCTACACATATATGCTATAAGGGCTCAGATATATATATATATATATTAAGATAGCCAAACCTCATACTTTAATGGACAGGCTTCAATCCACTCCACACTCCAACTCTTCAACCGTCCATCCAATTGAAAATCTGATGATGGAACGCTCAGAGGCCACCCTGAGGCCGAGATTCTTGTCACATCCATGTTGACCTAAAGTTAATCTAACCCCTCATGTACAGGACATAATCTATTTAATACATATACATATATGTGTTCAAGTGTATCAGGGTTATGAGGTAGTGTGAAGAGTGGTGGGTCATGTGAAAGTATGTGCTCATATACCCTATATATTACATATATAGACACAGGTATATTATAAGCCTGTGTGTGTCAGTTATTATAAAGTAATTATTGTAACTTTTGTTTTGTTTGCAAAAAAAAAAAAAAAAGGCACCTCACTTCTATTATCTATTTTTCTTCAGGTTCCTTTATAGGCAATAAAAATCCATTTTGCAAATGCCATTTCTTTTTTTTTTATTATTATTAAGTGTCATAGCATCGGCCGGGACGCGAACCCACAACCCGGGCAACTGCCTGCAAATGCAAGGCAGTCGCGTTGACCTCTCGACCACCAATGCAAGACTAAATGCCACTTCTTTAATATAGTGTTTTGACTGAAACACACAGAAAATTATTATTTTCATTTTATTTTGGTTAAGAAAGGAATTGATCATTTTATTTGATTTATTTTTGTCCCTGTTGTTATAATTTCACAAAAAAAAAAAAAAACAAACATAAATTTCAAATAATCATTGCCTATACAGGTGTGCAAAAAAAAAATATATAGCTGACATTTGACCTGAGAGCAGTGATAAATCCTCAAAAAAGAGAAATGATAAAGCATTACCTCAAAGCCATAGGATTTCAACAATCAAGTGTAATTGTTTTTTTTTAATTACTTTGAGCAACTCATTTTCTATTTTTTCTTATTTATTTGTTTAATTACTTTTTTTTTTTTCTTTTTCTTTATTTGTAACTTTTCAAGTAACTTTATATTTGCCCAACTAATTGTATTTTCATTCTTACTCTTGTTGTTTAATTAAATCTCCAAATGTTTTAGCCATCTCTCAATTGTAGTATTATTTGTAAAAAAAAAAGTACACATAAACATATTTCATTTTGTTTATATACCATGGTACTTTTCTTTATTTTCCTTTGTAAACAACAAAAAAACATATTTCTACTACTACTTCCATTTTTGCTAGTAATTTGATGTGATATGGCTACTCCTTTACTGAAGCCAAGAATCTCCCAGCCACTATGCCTAGAGAAACTTGTTAGCCACTTTACTTTCCTTCCCATTCCATTACACATCCTAAGTTTTTCCCATATTCGTCTCTATCCTGCTCCCTCCTATTTCCACAACATCATCTGTGTCCACTCTATGGCCTTTATATCTAGATCTCTGTGATCTTTTCCCAAACCTGACATAAAAACTAAAGAACCCACATTCTGTATAATCACATTATTTATATTTATCCTCCCACAACTTCTTTATTTGTACCCTTTCTGCTTGTAAGCACTTACATTCAATTAGCAGATACCTAATATTTTCCATGCCTTCTTTTTATAACTTGCAGATTAAATCACCCACATTTCTCCTTTTATATGAATTTTTGCTTGTAGCTACCTATCCTGTTCAAGCCTTAAACAGTACATCCAATATTGTTTACTTCTATATATATTAAAACTTTTTTTACTCTCCATCTTTCCAACTCCAATTTTTTATTAATGCATCTATTCTTCTATCCCATTCTTTGCCACTATCTCATGCATACTGTACTACCTTTCATACCCGTAACCCAATTAAATACTATTTTGGCTATTCTCTTATTATCCATAAACTGCAATCTACTGAACATTTTCATTTTGCTTTTTGTATCTCTCACATAAAAACTTGGTCATCCCATTTCTCCTTGAATTGCCTCTTTTGTCATTCAAATATCTGCATCTAATGCATGTCTTCCTACTACTCTTTGTACTTTTTCCAAGTAATCTAACACCTCTTTACTAACACATAATGTGTTGTCACCATAAGTTAACTCTGCTACTGCCACTCCCGTCTATAGAATTCTTGCTACATCATATTTATTATATGAAAACACTTAATTTCTTTATCAGTCCCTTTCTTTTCTTTGCTTATCAATAATAGTTTGTTGGCTTCCCATTTGTCAAAAATGTCCTTGACTGCTTACTAAATAATTACCCATATGAGGATTTCAATTGTAAGTTAGGCCCAATAATTCCTTTCAAGTAACAAAAGAGACTTGCTGTAATTTATTTAGCAGAGAATAGATCCAAAAACCTTTAGTTTCGAATTCATCACTATATCATTGCATTAAAAGCAATTTGTATTTTTGCTGTATTTAACAATTATACTGCAAACTATTTCCGGTGGTGATCAAGTATTTGTTTTGACGACTATCTTATGAAATTATTCAGCCTACTTGCGGACTACAAATTTTCATAATATTTTTAAAAAAAATTTTTTTTTTAGCTTGCAAATACATTAGCCACATTCATGTGTATTCATGCACCTACGCTATTACAAATTATTGATATTACAACTCAGTCAAATTCCTGAATTATTTGTTCTAAGTAATATTTAAACTGAAACAAAAATCACTTCGATTTTTCAAATCGTATATAGTCCGATAACTGAGAGAAAAAAATGAAGCAATGTGAAGCAATAATTCTATATTATTGATTTTGATTTTTTTTTAACATCTGAGTATCTTCGTCCCTTCTCCCTACTCCAAAAACTAAAAATTCAACAAAATCACCTAAAAGTATAAAATGTTGCATCGTTATAAATATCATTATTATCGATCCATTAGCCAACATTTTTAGGTTTGTTTGAGCCTATTCCATGGTATATAAAAATTTTAAAACAAAAATCACAAAAATAAATTTATAACAAAAGAGAGATGGATAGTGCAAATTATCACATTAAGTTTTTTTTTTCCAAAACTGGTAACAAACGCACTCTAGATAGATCAATGTAATGATTAAACAAAGATCTGAAAAAAGCTACTGTTAAATAGTTACATTAAGTTGACCATAGACAGGAACCATTAAAAGAAAAAAAAAAGGTAAATAAAACTTTGATCAAAAAAAGTCTTATAATTATCTAGATTTTGGAAAGAATAAAAGAAAAAACTTCAGTAGCATACATTTTTGTGAGTATGCAAAGCATCACAGATATGTATATAAAATTGCATTGATTCTTAAAAAACAAAAAAAACAAAATGGATATCTAGCTACAAAAGAGAAATGACTTAGGTTCACTGGTGATATAAACGTTAAATGTAAATATTATTAGCAGCCTTTACTTGTTGATTTCAATTCACATATCATCATAATCAACCATTATCAATGCACTACAGGATGAAGGTCTCTCCAAGTTCAATCCATCTTCTCTGATCTTTAGCTTCTCTTCTTCATATCACCCTGCACACTTTCTTATTTCATCCATCCATCTCACATATGGTCTCTTTCTGGTCTTTTACAATTTTCTTGGAATCCAGTTTAAGATTTCAATTGTCCATCTATTACCATCTCTTCTAGCAATATATACAGCCCAACAACTCCACATCAGTCTTTTAATTTTTTCAATGAGGTCAGTAACACCTGTTTGTTCTCTTACCTAGATATTGCATTTCGATCTTTTCTTGTAACTCCCAACATGCATCTTTCCGTACTTCTTTGAGTGGCCTGAAGTCTCCGTATTGCTCTTTTATTAAGTGCGCAAGTCTCATATCCATAAATAAGAACTGGTAAAACACATTTATTAAAAACCTTCCTTTTCAATCACATAGGTATATTTCCTTTTAGTATCAAGTTATTTCTACCAAAAGCAATCCAACCAAGTTTAATTCTATGATTAATTTCATCCATTTATGTTTCCATCTGTATTAATAATCTAATAAAGATATTTATTTGTAACTGTTAACTTCTTCTAACTCATCATAATCAAATCTCTATTTTCATATTTTGAGAAAATCTATTAAACATTACTTTAGTCTTTTTAACATTTATTTTTAGTCCTACTTTCACCTGATAACTCTTGCAACATTTCATGCAACTCTAAAGCATTATTTGCAAAAACAACTACATCATCTGCAAAATCTAAATGACTTAAATAATCTCCATTTACTTTCACTTCTTTAGCTTCCCATTTTAATCCACAAAATACTTTTTGCAGCACTGCTGTAAAAAGTTTTGGAGATATGGAGTCACCCTGTCTTACATCCTTTCTCAATATTGACTTTCCTAGTATCATTATGTAATCTAATTGTTGCTGTTGCATTTTTATAAATATTCTTCAAAATATGACAATATCCTGGATTTATACCTTGATGAGCCAATGCTTTAATCACTGAAGAAATGTTTATAGAATCAAATGCCTGTTCATAATCTACAAATCCAAAGCATATTGGGAACTCATATTCATTTGTCCTTTCTATAACTTCTCTTAATACCTGAATATGATCTAATGTACTAAAACCACTTTTAAATTCAGCTTGTTCTCTTGGTTGGTGGAAATTCAATGTTACCTGTAGATGAGTTGGAATTATCTTGTTAAAAATTTTGTATAAAACTGATAATATATATTGTTATATTTTTGCTACAATAATATATTTATTAGAATATTTAAAAACAGAAAAATAAATATCACTAGTTTAGTAAATGAATAAATAAATTTGTAAAGGAGAAAAAATAGCATACTTCAATATAATAAAGTAATTAGTATTTAGAGATATTTCTTTTTATTAGCAATCACTAGATTATAAAAGACCCAGAAAGAGGCCACACATGGGATAGATAAGAGAAGCTAGGAATTAGAAGAACTACATTAAACTTGGACACATCTTCATACTATAGTGGATCAATAATGGAAGATGTTGATGACAAATCATCAATAAATTAATATTATTTCTTATCTTCAATATCAGGTATATTTCTAAACATTGTTTTCTTTAATTGACCTTTATGTTGAGTAAATAAATATGAAATATTTACTTTTAAGATCAAACCAATTTACTTGCTTCTACTTCTGATTCAATTATATATATATATATACACCTGGGTCTCGTTTTACGCGATAGATAGGTTCCTCAGAAAACACGCGCAAACGAAATCATGCAAAAATAGATGTAACTTACATTGAAAAAGGGGGGATGTGGTCTGTGATTTTTCAAAATTTGCATAAAAGCAAAGCACCAACGTAAAATTACTTTAAAATTCGCGCAAAAAAAAAAAAAATAAGGAAATAAAATATGACTAATAAAAAATTTCAAATTTGAAAAAAATTGATACAAGACAAACTTTTTTTAAATATAATATTTAATTTTATTCAAAATAATATATTTTTATGCATAATTTACATTTTTTTTATACACGTTTTAATTATTATCGATATTTGCCGAAAACACAAGTTCGTTTGCAAACTGAGGAAATACAACTAGTGCTAACTTCACACTCATGTTGAGTCAATGGATTTCTGGTGACAACGTAATTAGTAATTAATCTTTGAGACAATGATTTTATTAATTGTTTACGATCTTAGACTTACGATAATAAAAAGACATTTATTCACCACTGCTGGGAAAAATTTAATTAAAACTAACAACTAAAAATTAAATTCTTATTTTTGTCTTTAATTTTCAATTCCGTTTAAAAATCAAATTTCGTTTCACTGCTATTACTCACCTTTTAAAAATAAACTTGCGGACACTAAATGATTAATAATTGATTACGATCTTTTTTAAAAAGCAAAAACAGAATGTGATTTAAAATGCAAAATTAACACGCACAATGTTTGAACAAATTTACATTATAATCTTGTAAAATTTAATGTGTGTATACATAAAACGTGGAAATCATGATTTTAATTTCATTATTGCATAAAATCTTACTATTATAAAGCACTGAAAATATTGAAATTACTAAGATGAAAGTCGAATTCCAATAATGTGCTATTACTTTCAATATAACGTATGTGCGTGAAATTTATTATTTAAAGTAATAGCGCATTATCGGAGTTCGACTTCCGGTGAATTTCAAAATCGTGTTAAATAAGTCCGCGTAAAAACAGACCCAGGTGTGTATATATATATATTATAGAACAAGATTATAAATTAGTAACAGATTCAGCACCATTTTACCTTTATACATTTATTAAGCCTATTAAGTGTACTTTCCACTAGACTTGCAAAACATTAGCAGCGGATATATTTGTATTCATTTTGTATTTGTTCTGCCAGCTCTCATCTAAAAAAAAATTTTGATACTTTTGAGGCTTAACACACACTGTTATCATTTAAATCAAGGGTGTGTTAAGACAAACCTTAGTATAGGAACACATTTGATTGATTTCAGATTATTCTTTAACAGCTAATCTTTTTGGGAATTGTGTCACTATAAAGACAACTCATTAGCATGGTATTATCACAATGTTGGTAAGCTTAAATCAGTTGTCCATAATCAAAAATTTTGTCATTTCCACCAGTCTATAATCTTAAGTTTAAAATGTTTTTTTAAGCCAGTTTGAGGACTTTCTCAAAAAAAGTGAGGATTTTTTTAAGGTCACTGATCCATAGTCAAATAAGCTGGCAATTCAAGATTCATTCATGGACATTAAAACTCCTTCTTCCAATGCAATAAATTTGTCAGTCTCTTAATTATCATTTCTCTATAAAGACATCTCATTTTCTGTAATTAACAAAAACAGACATTCTCTTCTTATGTTGCATTGATACAGCTTTTATTAAATTTATGAATTTCATCACTGCATTTTATGATGAAATGATATTTCTTTTGTGCACAATATTAATTATTAAATAATGCAAGTATATGGTTCGAATTTAAAGCCTCGATGTTGTTTACATATGATAATAAGTCATTATTTTGTTCCTTTCATTATTGGAATATTAACTGCAATTGCAGTCAATTTTTCTAATGGTGGAATTATTTTCTTCCACATATCTTTCTACTAAAGATTGCAAATTTATTCATTGTTCACTTTTGTAAAAGTAGAATTTTAAGGAATTCTTTCTTAGTAGAAAAATTGTCAAAAACCACCTTTACAATTATAGATAATTAAAAAGTATTGATATAACAGATATATCATTGAAATCTTTTAATAGCAAAGCAAAAAGAGCACTTTAAATATGCTTTTTCAAACTAGATACAATATCAATAATGTATAATATTAATAAGCCAATAAGCTGATACACATGCACTTTGCAGATGTCACTATATAAATGAATACTCCTACTTTTTCAAACCCAAGATAAAGTCTTTAAGAAAATATATTATAGATTATAAACAAAAACATCGCGCTATATTAAAAAAAAATAAAATAAATGTCTTGTTTAAATATCAATAATGATAATTTCAATACTTCAGGTTACTGTATCTGCTGATAGATATCATACAATGTATTTATTGCTATTGTTATTTGATTAACCCAGAAGTAAAACACGTGACTTCTTTTACTAACTCACAATCTACAAAATGGTTTTCTTTCAAATAAATGAGCAATTTTAAGAGGCAAATGTCTTTTGTGATTTTGATTTTGACCTGCTTAAAATGCTTTAATTGCTTGATTAAGTTGAATTTCTGATCAACCCCCCTCCCCTTTCTGTAAACAGAATTTAAGTTTTATTTGTATGTTGGACTATTTACATCATCTAATATGAGTACTAAATGTCTATAGAAAAATTTAACTTTATTTAAATATTCCAAATACATTCAACAATTAGTAATCACACAGAAGTTAGTATATGTCCAATGTTTCAAGAGGTATTATTATTCTCCCCTCTTTTTCAGGTGTTGCTGGCCAGACCAGCATGGGAATCGAACCTGGACCCTTAAATTCTTGAGTATTGAATTTTAAGGTAACACTGTAACCAACTGAGCCACCCTGCCAAAGGCAACAATCAGTAGAAATTTTCTATACTTATCTACGAGGTTCCTCCTGATTTCTCCACTTTTTTCTAAGAGCAGAAGAGGGGAGAATAACACCCCTCGAAACATTGTGCATATATCAACCTAAGTGCTATTACTAATAGTTGAATGTATTTGGAATATTTAAATAAAGTTAAATTTTTCTAAAGACATTCAATACTCATATTAGATGATAGAAATCATCCAGCATATAAATACAACTAAAACACCATCATCACAAATCTTCAGGAAAAACACAAGAGTTTAAATTTATATTAAATTTTTTTGAACACTGCTGAAATGTCTCATATTACTTGTTTTTCTTTAAGTATATAGATTCAATTTGGTCTTGCAACTCTACATTAATGATATAGGTTTATCTGTCTATGTTATTCTACATGAGTTGCAGTAAAAATAAAAATATATAAACTTATTGAAACAAGCATATCAAATAAAGAACTGATTCATATTGGTGATGTAGCAAATTGTCATACATAATGAATAGTTTGAATATGTTCTCTTAAACAAAGTCTACCATTCAACATTAAGAAACAATGTCAAACTGTAAAAATTATTTTACAAACTTAGTGTAGACACTTTAAGGACATAGTGATCTGTGTCATAAAAGAATCGTGTATCTGTATATTCTCTCTCAGGAACAAGTTCGAATAAGAATCACTAAGATACTACAACTTCCAAGAAGTATAATAACTACTCTTTCTTATTGCATTGCCAAATGTATACCATATAATACTAAATTGTCCAAGCACTTTACTACTGAAACACAATGCTTTATTTACTACCCTTTCTTACAGTTTACAGTTTCCATTGCTCCAGCAATCTTCTTCAGAACTTTATATCTCCTAATCTCAACTGTTACAATCAAATTTGATTGTTTGATTGTAACAATTGATGTTAGGAGATATAAAGTTCTGAAGAAGATTGCTGGAGGAATGGAAACTTGTAATAGTTGAGGTTAGGAGATATAAAGTTCTGAAGAAGATTGCTGGAGCAATGGAAACTGGAAGCTGTAAGAAAGAGTGGTAAATAAAGCATTGTGCTTCAGTAGTAAAGTGCTTGGACAATTTAGTATTATATGGTATACTACAACCTAATGAAAACATTTGATAAACTATTATCTCTATAAATGAACACATATAGACAAAATATTTTTGATCAACAAACTTCCATTAAGCAAAAAAAATACCAGTTTGCACATCTTTCGAAATACTACTAATGGTCATTGATTATCAATAGCAAAAAGTAATCTTACAAAACTAAATTAATAATTGAAAAAAAATTAGTGTGAATATATAGTTATGATGTTTGTATGATAGTAGAATTATCATTTTTGCATTAAATCTTGAACCTATAAGATAAAATTATGCAAAATTCAAATAGTGCCTTAAACAGCATTAAATCATTCATAAAACACATACGATCACCATCTACAGATTATCCAAACACGCACATCACTAAATTGGAGTTAATACCAAAAAAAAAAACTATTACAAATCTAATGTTTGATATAATTCAATTAAAATTTTTATGCTATCTGTTATTAAAGTTCAGCAGAAACTAAAGAAAAAAATGAGATTTGTATCAAAACAATGATGATAACAAATATAGCACATAATTTAATCAAAATATTATTATAGCTTTGCTAGAATCAGTCTAAATGCAAACTTTCAAGGCTAGAGTAAATATGTATTCATTGTAATTATAAAGATTTCACATATAACCTATCATATATAGATAGAAGGACCAACCACATATAATGCTAAATTGGAGCTATAAAAAATATATATATTTTCTATCCTAATATTTACCATTAGTTTATGTTAAATATTGTGTTGGTAAGATAAATTTTACAGTTTAGCGATATGCCTATTTGAATTTTATATATACACATTATAACAGTAACAAATTATAGTAGAGTTCATCTGCTCAAAATCTTTCTTTTTAAAATGAAAAACAAATTATTGATAATATTATTGTTAAAAGCAGAAATGACTTTGCAGTATATGTACAATATATATATCAGATCCCCCACCTCCGCAAGTTTACTTTATGCTAATTTTGTAGGCACTAGAAATAACCCAAACTAAAAGATTAAATTGTTAGGCATTAACATATGCTGTATAACTAACATACATTAAAATTATTCTCTCTTTTTTTCTACACCATTATATAAATAAATTATCAGTAATATTAATATCATTTCATAAACGAAGAAAAGATTGATAACATTTGATATAACTTTAATACATTTTCGTGCTTAGCACCAAAAATGCATTACGATTATTCTGCCATTAATTCATTATATTTCAATGGTGATAGTTTTTACTACATTAATAGTAATTTATTCAGCATTTATACATTAAACTTTATTAAAATTAAAGATGATATTTAAAGTTAAATAAAATATAATTCTTAATCTAATTTTAAAAAAATTATTATTTATATATTAATTTAAAAAAATAATTGTTTTATATAACTGCTGAAAAATACAATTATAAAATAATTTTGAATAATAAATAGATGGTACAACAGTAATGTATTTGCCTAATCTGTTTTCAATCTGAGTTCAAAGCCAATCTAAGCAAATTTTTTAAAAAAAGATTTTTATTTCAGATAGTCAACCCGTAACTAAATAAGCTGTCATCTAATATTATACAGTTATTATTATTAGATAGATGGTATTACAAGGATCAAAACACACTCAACCCTTATCATGTGGTAATTTGTAAGCCTGGTGAGTAATACTCTCTATGAAAATAGATATATTTGCCCTTCCGCGGGTATTTAGAGGCAGTTTTCCTTTTACTTATATACAAACCTGGACATAAATGTATTAAAAATACAGACATAATGAAGTATTTTCTAATTACATTATTTATTAAAATAATATTAATTAAAAATTAATTTTAAATTATGTAATACATAAAATCGTATATACTGTGATTGCAATTTTAATAGATTCTGAAGGAGAATACAAAAACTATCAATACATAAAGAAAACATTGGCATAAGGGGTTCATCAGTCTATTATTAAAATAAATTTATATTCAATGCTATATATATATGTTCTAATTTTATATAAGAAAAAATTCATTTCTTTCGATAATTTCATGTTATTTAACATTTGTAATTAAATTTAGATTTTATATTCTATAATTCTTTGAATATTCCTTTTATGTAAACTTACTTAAAATGGAAAAGTAGAATAATGGATAATAAAAGCAAGAAGTTACACCTGTTCAGATTTCATTTATTCGCAATAAAATGCACCTGGCAGAGAAACTTTTATAGCAAAATAAAATGATGAAGCTGCTTTTTAATTGCTACTTACTTTATTTTTATTCTATTTATAATTGCGTTTTCTTGGTTACTCTTTATTAAAGTAAAACTGTACAAAAATCAATATAGAAAAGAGTTCGCAAAAACAGTAACTTGAATATTGTTTAATTTTTTTTCCCAAGATTTTTTTCTCAATATACAACAAATAACAACTACATTGTTGATTTTTAAATAGATAACAATAAAATAATGTCAATTAATTTTGTTGTCAAGAATAATTTTCATAGTAATGAATATGCACCTGATGATGGTAAGGATTCACTTTTTTATGATTTCACTCTAAATTTGAGAAGCTCAAATAAATCAAGTTAAAAAGCGAGCGTAATTACTATTGGTATGAATAATTATAATATTAATTAAATAAGAAATAGGCTATATAATGTTCGAGCATCGAAGAGACAGGCTGAGTGCAATAGTTAATTAAAAAAAAACAATTAATTTAATTATATAACAAATTATGCACCAGAAATGAACGGTTGAGCTCAGTCCAAGAACATTTTGGGCTCAAGTTCATCACTCTATCACATGAAACAATTGTAACTCCTTTTACGTATTCTAAAAACATTTCATCTATTACTATCTTTGCTCCATCTTTTTCAAAAACAGTCTCATCGTTAGTCATTCGATTATCTAACTGAAACTTGTGTCGAAATCTGGAACTGCCTCCACTTTCAACAATTACATATAGAAAATTTTCACTGCCTTCTTATATCATTGAAATGACGTTTAACATAGCTACTGATTGTTAAGAGTTACTTCCTAAGATTTGGCTTCTGTTTTAAGATCAGTTGACAAATACTGAATGTATGCTCTATTCTAAGGCCTTAAATAAATTCTCTAATAAAAGACCTAGAAAAACAATAATGTAAATTAGCAACTTTACACTACTCCACTATATAAATAAATAACAAATTACTTGGTGGTAAGCTTGATTGTGTTATTTGAACTCATCTTTGAGATTAGTGATTTCTAAGATAAGGATGTGCATCTTTGAGTATAAGCAAACACTTCATTTACACTAATTCAATGTTTTATATATATATATCTGTTTATAAAATCATTTTTTTTGTAATGAGTATTAAAAAAAGGTTCAAATTTATAATTTTGAAATTAATTTAAATATTTTATCAGATATCAATATATATGAATAGTCTTGATTGGCTATGTACATGATAGAAAGTTCCTAGTAGAATCCTGGTCATGTATAGTATGCAAATATGATTACATTTTTCATTGAAAGGCAAGATCAAAAAGACAATATCACTTAATCATTATTAGTGGCAAATTGTTATTGTGCTCCTTATAGTACATCAATATTTAAAACTTATGTTTGAGATACAAAATCCAAATTTGATAAAACTATTACAGTTCTGTCTAACTTTTTGATACTAAAATATATGCGACCTCTTCAAAAATTCATGATACAATTCAGAAAATACTTTATTATAAAAATCAATATTTTTACATGTATTGAGAAGCTTATATTGAAAAAAGAACATGTAATGTTTATTTTAAGTTTGTGATGATAACATTTTGGTAGTAATTATACATTTAAATATTTACATCAGTTGACAGTAATTTCTAAATGTCTTTACAAAAATTCAAACTTCATTTAAACTTTTAAAATACATTCAACAGCTAATAATAACACATAGTTTAGCATACACCACAACATATTGAGTACTATTATAGTTTGTAATAGCACACATGCTAGTATAAAATACAGCATTTTGAGTGGTATTCTGCTCTCTTCTTCAGATGTTTGTGACTTGACCAGTGACAAATACTTTGGGGATCAAACCGTGACTTTTAGATTACATGAATATTGATTTTTAAGATGACAATCTAATCAAGTAGACTATTCTGTGAATAATCTAGTTAATTAGATTGTCAAGAAAATAATATAAATAACAATTCATGTCAATTGTTAATACAGAGTTTAATATAAATAAATAAAAACAAATATTATTTCCAAGGCTTTCAACTTTTACAGTCCTTATCAAGGCAGTGTAAACAATTCTATTTTCTCCTAGGTGATGAATCTAACATTTCATTGTATTGGCCAGAAACAACTAATCGGAAAGCTGGTTAATTTTGAATTCATAGAACAAGATGAATTTTGTATAATATATGATTCTTTAATCTTGCGTTTTTTATCATGTGTTTCATTCATTAATATTGTAAAATCCTTTGGACTACATATATGGTCTGTATTATTTTGGTGAACATAAAAAGCTGAATAAACTGTATCATCTTCTCTTGCTCTATTATAAGTATATTTATGTTGTTGAAGGCGATATTTAATATTTGTTTTGGTTTCTCCAACATATATGCCTTGGGGAAAAATCAAGCATTCTGTTTTTTAAATGTTAATGAAAATAAGTTTCAATAAATATTTTGTCATATAATTAAATATAATTTTTCAAATGTATTTTACTTATTTTCATGACTGCAATGATGTGAAAATAGTTTTTCTTAAATAAATAATGAATCTTGGAACACTCCCCAAAATATGTTAGTCACCGTGTTTCAAAACTGTAAACCATAGCGTTAATAGCAATATTATGTAATCTTTTTTAATAAATGATTGGCATCTTAATATCGTACCCACCAAGTATGTGTGTTAATGTATATACACTATTTAGTTAATAAAAGAGCGTGAATCTAAATATGTAATTATCTACCATTTGGTAGACCGCTTATTCATGCACACATTAATGTATATAATTAATTCATTATATTAAACTATATTTTATTGTCTAAACTTATTTGAGTCGTTCGAATTCCCTTTTCTCCACTTCCACACCTACAAGTCTCGTTGTCTTCTCCACTCTGCTAGTGGGTTGGACTTTAGAATAAATTCTTGTGTGCCATCATTATATGTTATTCATTAGCTGCTTGATCTGTGGCTTAGGGAATGGGTTCGAATTCAGGTTGTCCCTGACTAAATCTTGGGCTTGACTGGATTTAAAGTACATTTTGTGAGTTCCAGCTCATGTTAGATGGATCAACATGTTTTTATTGGTACAGCACATAGTACTAAAAACATGATTAGCTAAATATTACTAACTACTCTGTAACACACAAATATATGTCTGTGTATAATTTTCAATATAGACATGCGTTATTTATTATCTTATTAAAATAAATAATGTACTCATATATTCTATAACTAAGGCTAGCTAGAGGACTAGCTATCTCAATTGGCTATTAACTCTTTGTTTGAAAAAAGCAACATGATTAAGAAAACCTTATGTAAGTGGTAAAATAAAGTTTACAGTCAGAAACGTAAATATAGCAAATTAATGGAATATCACATGACTTTTTATTACAATCAAAAACCAACTACGAACTTTCATCATCATAATCCAGTATCATTGGTTGAATCCTCACCATATACGCTCACTTCATTTTTCAATCAAAGACAAACAAATAAATATCCATTCATTTTAGAAGTTTTTTTAAACCATTATACTTAAAACTTTTGAAAAGCTTTGTATTTCTGCTTGGAAATGTAAAGGAGCTTTAGTGTCTTTCTTATCTGTTATTAATAATAATAATAATAATTTAGATAGTAACAAAATTAAAACTCTTTAAAAGACATTTAAGATTGCACAAAACACCTGCTTAGATCTAAAATAAATATATTACAATTAAATTAGAAAAAGCTGAAATAAATTTTTAATTAATTAAACAATTGTGAGCAAGATTTATAAATATGATTTTATAATTCAATTATAATTCAAAAATATGCAGATGAGTCTTTTGATGATATTCAAAACGGATTTTTTAAAAATCAATTTCATTTTTAACACTTTATTGTACAAATATCTACTATCTTAAGTAAAAAGAAAAAAGGGAAAGATACATTCAGGTGATTAATAATATTTAAAAAGTGCACTTCAGAAAGGTAAGCCCTTCAGCTAATATTCTAATTTCACTGTTATTTTGGTGATTTGCATATATAAATGATTATTGATTAACTTATTAATCAGTTAAGGTATTAAGCTTCAGTCAAGCTTTTTAGAATTTATCATTGCCTAACATATCACAAATACTTTCATCAATGACTCCAAAATGTCTTACAATGGATTACTCATATCAGCTTAAGATGAATGGCTTTAAACAATATCCATGGTTTCTTTTTTACTATACATCTTCATAGTTATTCAAATTTCCATTCAGTGATAATTACAAGAAATAAAATTCAAATTCTGGCAACTGATTCCCTCATTCTAAGTATATAATCAAACCATGTCCATAGTAGACAGTAGTGGGTACTGATTTAATATGTGCTCACTGCCATTTTGAATTCTAAGAACCGCCCCCAAAACCCCTGACACATCTAAATGATAAATGACATTGATTAATCTACATGTGGCCAGTAGCATATATGCCTGATGAAAAATGGTATTTGTAAGTCTGTAACTCAAACACAAATAAAACTATAAGTCCATATTAATAACTGATATTCCTAACCTTCATAAAGACTCCAATGAATTGAAATTAAAACTTGCAAATCATTCTGAAATATTAACGGACTTTGAAGACGGTTCATACTTCACTGCAATAAATAAATAGCAAAACAACTGACATTCTAATTAAGACTGCAAAAAAGGCAGTAATTACCTGCAAACTTTTTACCAAGACAAAACAATATATGAAGAAAAGCAAACAGATAAAAAAAAAAGATCCATTAAAAAAAGCTGAATATTTCGAGTTTTATAAACTAGTATGAAATAAAATTAATAATGATATTAAGAAAAAATATAATAGTGAAATGGCAAGGAAAGCTATAGAAATGAGTACAACTCTCAAAAACATAAAGAGAACATCTAGGTAATAAAAGGGAAATTGTTTCAGCAATAAGAAAAGAAGAAAATGATGAGTACTGTAAAGGATTATATCATAATAAAGAAATAAAAAAAATTGCCTAGCATTTAAAATGAAAAGGTTAGACATGCAATTATGAGAATGAAGATGGGAAAGGTTCCATAAAATGGTGGAATTATTATTGGCATCTTACAAGGAATAAATAGAAAGTGTTAGCAAAGCTATATGGCAATTATCTAAATGATAGAGGTATCAGATAACTGGACAAATAAAGAAGTGATACTGATATTTAAAAAAGATAATGAAGAGCAAGATAAGTACAACTAGTCTACAGTGAACTATGGATTCTAAACAATCAAAAGAACAATCTGGATATAAAATTGCTTTTAGCAGAGTAGATCACATGCAAGCAGTGAGTAAAATTACAAAAAAAAAAAAAAAAAGAATATGAATTGTCATTATGTTTTGGATTTGTTGATTATAAAAAGATACTTCATCCTATAAACATTTTATTTATAGTGATTAAAGCTTTAAATTATCAAGATATAAACCTGAAATCAAAAT
Organism: Epiperipatus broadwayi; assembly: GCA_028023455.1. Classification (NCBI taxonomy): domain Eukaryota; kingdom Metazoa; phylum Onychophora; class Udeonychophora; order Euonychophora; family Peripatidae; genus Epiperipatus; species Epiperipatus broadwayi. Next base: position 3,844,809 of record JAQFVV010012426.1, on the reverse strand, counting down.
GCAAAAGCAGTGATTTATACTAAGAAAATTAACATTAAGTGAACCATATAGTGATTGCAAATCTCCAAAACATTTTCTAGCTGCAATTTTACAAAAAATAATTTGAGGATTAACAACAAAGCTAAGGAAGTAGAAGTAAATAGATTATTTAAGTCATCTACATTTTGCAGATGATGTGTTTGTTTTTGCAAATAATTCTTCAGAAAATGTTATAAGAGTCAACAAATGAAAGTAAGAATGTATTATTAAAAATAAATACTACAATTTTTGGTCAACCGTAGGGGTTTTACCAAAATCTCTCCCATATGCCAGCTCTGCAACACTGACAATGAAACCCTCCAGCACTTCCTACTTAAATGTCCTTTTCTGCTTGGCATGAGAAATGTCATCAACTCCTGCCTTTCCTCGCACAGAAATACCATCTTCAACCACCAAGAATCCATAGAAACAGGGGTCTTTGCAGCTATTAGACTTTCAGTTTTTCTCATCTATGCTCTCTGGTTGCTCTGATGTGACATTATTTTTGACCAGAGAGTACATTTAGCCAATCAAGAGCTCTTGGATCTAATTCACACTCTCAAAACCCAAGATACCAAACTAGCCCCACCTCTACTCCTCACAGACACTTGGGTAATCCTCCAACTCCCATCCTCTCAGCCTTTGTCATAGGACTCAATCATGAAGACATACATTTCTAACCGGCCTGGACTACACATGATTTTCCCTCTCCACTTCCCATTCCCTTTTTACATGTATCCTTCCCCTCTTACCATGTTGCTCCTGAAATTTCATTTGTTTCAACTGTATCTGGTTTTTTTTTTTATGAATAAACATCTCACCACTGAGAAAAAAAAAGACTAAAACTATATTCAAAGAACTTTCTTCACAGAAGATAATAATGATAGATAATCATAAACTGGAAAAAAAGTTAGTCAGATTATTAATACAGTTGATGAATAAAACCAATCATGGAATCATGTTTGCCTAGAATGCCTTTGCTAGAAATAATTCAGCATGAGAAAAAAAATATGTGTATGTGTTAGAAAAAAAAGGTTTTAAACAGATGTGTTTTGCCAATTCTTACTTATAGATCTGTAAATTGAACAACAAAAAAATAAATAGATTTCAAACCATTCAATAAAATATAAAAACATGTACACTGGTAATACTGAAAGAATTAACATATTGAAATGAAGCTGAGATGAACATATTGTTAGAAGAGATGATAAATGAAAAGTTGGAAGTTTTAAATTAGGTCCTAAGAGATTATCAAAAAGTTAAAAAGACACTACATATAAAAAAAATGGATGAAAGAAGGACCTTCATTTGTATAATGTAGAAAAGATAGGTTATGAATCAGATAAACTGGATTAAACTTGAAAAGACCATCTTGGAGTTGACTGATAATGGTTGAAAACAATAATGATAATAAAGACATTGAAATGTTCCAAAAAAACTGGTTTCAAATTATTATCTAGAAGATAAAATTATTATATAAAAATTAACCATCAGTATGTGTTAGCCTGTATATATGCTTGTATAAAGCCTTCATGTAAGTGCATTGTGTGTGTACATATGTGTGTAAGTTAGTTTATAAATTAACCAAATGGAGATACTAATTTATATTTATACTTTCAGATTATAATTTATTAATGTTATTATTAAATAAACATTTGAAGATAATTTAGTATGTAATCTAATATTTAAATTGCTAGAAAAAAACACACCCTAATTGCATGTTTTTATAGATGAGACTTGATTTAAAGTGAAACCGCCTTTTTAATTTTATTCCAAAAAGAATCACATGAAATAAAATTCTTGAGCATTATTAAATTTCACTTGTAATCAAAATTTTATGAAGATTTTATTAACAAATTGAATCTCAGAATGATTAATTTCGTTCTGTATTTGCATTTTGAGTGTTATGGTGGGATTACAACTGTTATATCTACTCCACATTATTTTAAGCCTATCCATATCCTTACATTGCCTTGTGCAGTTTCTTTTCTTTTTGCAGTTACTATTTTAATGTATTAGTTGAAAAAATAATGAAGATGTCAGCATTATGGAATCAGTAGCCTTTTTTTTATAATTGACAATACCCTATTTGAATGCTAATGCCATGAGGGAGTTGGCTTAGATGTCAATAGAAATTACCATTTAGGATTGGTTGAGGGTTTTAACCCAAGGCCAAAAAGAGGGAAAATTGGAATTTTTAGTAATTTTTTTACAAATTAAAGGTTCTTTTTACAATATTTCTTTAAAAGACATTTTAATCCAACAAACTACATTACTACAAAAAGATTTTCTTTGAAAACATTTAAGACAGAGTGGAATCAATTTCTAAAAAACTAGAATGGCCATTGTCAAATAGTAAAGTAATTATTTTAAAATTTTTTAATTACAATAAATATTTTTAATTTTAATATTTTTTCTTTCTTTGATGATAAATAATCCTAAATTTATCTTTGTTTTAATAATATAGAATTGACTATCTAATATTTCATTCTACTAACTTTTGAAAAGATAAATTTGCCAATGACATCATATTTTGCAAACATCTAATGTTAATTTTTAAAATGACGATTGATTGAAAGTTTATATTTGTAATAAATAATATTAAGAATATCAATACATTATATAGAAACAAGATTTTATTGTATAAATAAAATGTTCAAATGTAGAGAATGTGTGTACTGATTCTCACTAAAGTTTATTGAAAGTAAAAAGGTGGAGTTTGCTGCCAAACAGGTAAACTTATTCACATAATTAATAACTTTGAAAATATGAAATTCTTTAATTTTCATTATGATAATGATTACGTTTTCTCAATTTTATTGTTTTTTATGTTAGCTTTATGGTGCACTCATTTTATATTTAAAGTCATGTAAATTGAGATTATTGGATAAAATTTCACCTTCAACCAAATGCACAAAATATTCAATTAATCACGTATAGAAGCCATCAAGTTAAAAATGTTTGCTCTATATATTAAATCCATGTGTGCATAAGACAGTGTATGTATTAAAAAATTCATTATGCAAGGTTTGCTGCAATTTCAGTATCCAAAAGCAGAATTAGAAGAAAATGACATGCATATGAGGAGACTATAGAATGATATAATTATGCATGCAAGTTTCTAGTTTTATTCTCCTTTATTAAAACTACGACGATATTTATATATTTCATAGCTTCATTATGAAATACTAATAATAATTGGTGATGTTTGACAAAACTGTATTCTTAAATAAATAAGGTCTTTGTAAAAACCACATATACTGTTATAATCTATTCTTGTATTTTTAAATCTATAATTATTAATTAAGAACTTATTTGACATATTGGTCTGCTCTCTGTATTTCATTTTAAATCTATATAAATACTACATTTAACAATGCTATGTAGATTTTACGGCAACACATATTTGCTAATATCAATATTAACTGTATTATTCTGGATTGTAATATCCTATTGCCTAGTTTTCCTACCTATATTTCAAAAGCCATTTAATTTTGAGCCTGTATGATTTATGATAGAAGCAAGGTGAATAATAACGATAACTTCTGTGTGGAATAACAAAAATAATAGCAAAAAACTCAATTCAAAATAACTGAAAAGTATTGTTAAAGGTTCACTCTGCCATTGAGTGCTTGAATATCATATTGCGATTGAGTGCTTGAATATCATATCTATTAAAGTAACAACCATTAATTTTTCTGAAATATTTTGTATGGAGATGGTGGTGTTGGTATCTTTGCTCTCCAGTGGCTATTTGTAGTGCTGCTTTTCTGGTTTTGTGTTCATTTGATGGCAAAAACTAGACCTAAATTATACATTGATTTATTAGTTTAAAAAAAAACCTGAAGATATCAGTATACTACAAACAAATCAACAACTCTGTAGATTGATAAATTCTTTGTTCTTGTGCTTCAGAAGCAGTTGTGTGACTCCTTCAGTGTTGTTACAAATGGGTAAAAAATTGTACTTTCAAATATTTGTGATTATTTGAAAATTATTTGTATAGTAATTACTTAAAACAAATAATTAATGATTATACACACATTTTATTTGGTGTGTTTTATTTTTAAAAATGCAAGGTAAATAATCCTTAGTAATGGTAAAACAGAAAACTACAATCAATAATGCTTTGAAAAATACCACTGTATAAAATTTTTATGTTTTAATAATTGCAAATGTAATTTTAAATTTTGGAATAGCATTTTGCAACTATATAGCTAAATAATAATTTGTTAGCATTTTAGAATCTTAGTTCTGTCAACAAAGATTGATGGGTCAATAAGAAAAAAGTCATTGTTCTCACCTATTTTGCATATATATATATATATATATATATATATATATATATATATATATATATATATATATATATATATATATATATATATATATATATATATATATATATATAAATGCAACGCTCAAATATGCTTATGTGTTAAATTCTAATATAGAATAAAGATTTAACAGTAAATTCAAATGTTGAAACATAACTCAAACTACCACTAGAAAAAAAAAAGGAAATATCCACCAGTTAAATAATTAACCATGTAATTACTTTTTCTACTATCTTTATATGGTTATTAAACACTACATATTGTTTGTAATCAATAATGACTTAAAATAAATAGAAAGTATATTAAATTAAATAAAAATTTAAAAAAATATTTTTATTCATATAAATGCACTAAAAAATAAAATAAAAATTTTTTTTTTTCCTCAACTTTCACAAATGAAAGCACAGAATACAAAAATATTTCTGATAATTCAAAAGTTGAAATCAAGTGTAAATAAATTTTTAAGCTATTTACAAAGTAACTCTTCTCAGTTTTCTTTAGGATGAGTGATAGTTTCAGTTACACTTGCAACATTTTATTTCTACGTTATTTATTACAGATATAAATTTACAAATGAAAAAAAAATGTACTAAAATAAAATACATAATAAAACCAATGGCTTTTTTAAAATTAATAGTTGCCTTTGCTGATTGTAAAAAAAATACTGAATGATTAAAATCTATTTGTAAAATCTTAATAAATTTTAGTTTAGACATCATATAGCAATAAAATTATGTTTGATATTTAAAATTACACTTATTATTATTTAAATTTCTTCCAAAAATTACACACTGGTATTTATGCAAGCATTTCTTTTCAGCAAATTGTTTTACTGTAATTATAGTTTTATCTGACCTGTCATCTTAAAAACAAACATTTTGAAATAAAATCTTAATTATAATATACACTTAATTAGTTTAAAATAAATATTTTGTAAATATGTTGTATAAGCTTAAGTATGTAAATAAACTACTAAATATTACATTTTTTCTTTCCCCATAACCAATGAAAAAAGAACACTCTTAATGCCTGAGAACAAATAATATAACAATTACTGGCATTGTCAGTTTCTTTATATTATGATTCAACCAATCAGTGAAATTGTCAGCTTCTTTATGGTATGATTCAACCAATCAGTGACATTGTGAGTTTCTTTATACACCTGGGTCACTTTTTATGTGGTAGATAGGTTCCACAGAAAACCACATTAAACAAATTGCACAAAAATAGACTTAAAATTATCTTGAAAAATGGGGGATAGTTCTGTAATTTTTAAAAATTGCATAAAACCAGAGCAACAAGGTAAAACTACTTTAAAATTCACATAAAAAAAATAAATAAATAAAGTATGACTAATAAAAAATTTCAAATATTTGAAAAATTGATACAAGACAAACTTTTTTTATTAACTATTTAATTTCTTTCAAAACAATGTTTTTATGTGTAATTTATTATATATTTTTTCATACATATTTTAATCATTATCATTATTTGACAATATGCGGGTTCATTTGTGAAGTGATAAGAATTCAGATTCATCACAAGAGAAAGTACAACTAGCACCAACTTCAGTCTTGTGCTTATTAATGGTTTGTTGATGACAATGTAATTGCTGATTAAACTTTGAGATGATGATTTTACTAATTGTTTATGAAGCTCACGATATCCAAACATACAACTATTTAGCTCTTGTTGGAATTTAAGAGCTCGTTCATAATTCATGTTAACCCTTCCAGAATGCCGCAAATTCTCAGATTTCAACATTTTCTGAGGTTTTTCTTTATCTCACAAATCAATGTAAATTATATGATTAAATGATTATTACTTATCCGAAAATAATAAATTTGACTTCATTTGATAGATATTTTTGTTTACTACTGAAATAAATTTTGAATGTTCACATTGTTTCTATAAATATTAAAAAATGAGATCGTAATCAAAACAAAAAGATTATTCATCATCATTTCTAGAAAGATTATTTTCAGTTTTTAAAAGCAATGAAATCTTCATTATTTCTGATTATTTTTAAAAATCTGAAGAATATTTATTTATTTCTGTCATATCTAACAAAATATGTTTTAAAAGTTTAAAATTTTTGAATATTTATTGCAAAATTGCAAGCAATACTCATAAGTATAAATAGATTGTTTATATAGAAATTGGCTTCTAAATAGCCTCAGGTCACATTCACGTTAGCTGCTACTATAACATTATATTTTTGAAAATAAAGTATTTCAAGTCAAAATAAGTTAATAATTTATATTTCTTGATATCTAATAAATATAGTGAAAAAAGAACTTCATCACATAATACATAAAAATATCAACAAGAAACATGAATTGCATAACTTCAAAATCGCATTAAAAAATCTGCACAAAAAGACCCCCAGGTGTATTATGATTCAACCAATCAGTGCATTGTCAGTTTCCTTATATTTATGACTCAACCAATCAGTGTCATTGTATTTTTTTTATATTATGATTCAACCAATCAGTGCATTGTCAGTTTCCTTATATTTATGACTCAACCAATCAGTGTCATTGTATTTTTTTTATATTATGATTCAACCAATCAGTGCATTGTCAGTTTCCTTATATTTATGACTCAACCAATCAGTGTCATTGTATTTTTTTTTTATATTATGATTCAACCAATCACTGCCAGAATCAATTTATATTATGATGGTACCAATCAGCAGAATTGTCAGTTTATATTGTGGTTCAACTAATCAATGACATTGTCAGTTTCTTCATATTATGAATCAATCAATCAGAGACATTGCCAGTTTACTTATATTATGATTCAATCAACCAGGGACAGCATCAATTTTTAATATTATAATTCAACCAACAAGTGGCATTAGCAGTTTCTTTATATTATGATTCAACCAATCAATAGCAGTGTCTATGCTTTTGAATTTTGAAACCTATATAATATCTGAATAGTATCTTTTTATAATACTGATATCTTCCAATTTTTTTTAAACTATAATTTTAGTTCCAACTTCTGCCATTAAACAAATGTGAACTGGAAAAGTAATATAAACAATTATAATATTAGTGAAGAAAAGCTAACAGCGATGCAGCATCAGGAGAATGTCTTAGAACATGCTCCAAGACATGCAGTTAATTATGAAGTAATTAAATAAACTTAAAATTAATGTCTGCCTACTTTCTTGACATTGAAAGAAGCAAGTAGGTGCAAGTAATCACTACTAGCAACAATACTACTTAAAAAAAAAAAAAAATTCATAAGCCATTTGGTAAAATTATTTGTAAACTTCAAAAACCAAAAAAAAAAAAAAAAATCATTGGTAAAACATATGCATGCAAAGTTTTACATAGATTGAAAATTGAGAAATGAATGAAAACTGTTACAACAGACAAAAAAAAACACATAATAAAATAAAAGTACATAAAAACTGATGTGGATGCAAAGAAGAATGTAGAAAATTAATTGGATGAATGAAATGACAAATGAAGTTTTAGAAACAATAAATAAAAGCAGAAGATAATTGAGGAAAATAGAAAGTGGATTTGATATACATTAAGAAGAAAAAATAGTTTAATGAAGAATGTTTGAAGGAAATGGTAAATAGCAACAAGAATAATGAATGGAGATTAGTCTTGTTGGATGATATAAAAGATGGCAAGAGATATGTGTGGAAGGGAATATCTAGGCAATAAACAGTACAGAATTGAGAAATGGATGCTGTGGCTGTGTGACTGCTTTCTAGACTGTCCAAAAAAAAAGTATGTCTCTTAACATGAATCAGAGAATTTGCTAATAAAAGTTCTAAATTATATTCATTTTATTTTTTTCCATTTCCTTCAAAAGGTTCTATATGTAAAACAGCTACAGATAATCAAATTCCTATCAAAATCTTGAAATCTACATCTCAGTCAATGGGTAATCTCTATATGTAAAACAGCTACAGATAATCAAACTCCTATTAAAATCTTGAAATCTGTATTTCAGTCAATGGGACATCTTAAAAACAAACTTTTTCATCCAACTAAAGTATAAACACTGTAATGGGTAAAATGTATGAACTCTTTAACTCCATGATTGTAATATATATATATATATACAAAAATTGTATTTTTATTGTTAATAAAGCTTTGCTTTTAATCCAGTTTTTGTATTTGTATATAGATAAAGTAAACAGTGGAATCACAATTAGTGAGTATGAGTTAAGGCAAACCAAACCTAGGTTGTATTATAGTTAAATACAATTTTTTGTAAGTTGATTTCCACTCCTCATCATATAATAAAATATGTCTTCTATAAAAGAATATGTTATGTTTCATCGTATGTAAACTAACTTTCAACTACTTCACATTAGTTTCTTTATATTTGCTTCATTTATTTTTAATATTTTATTACAAATAACTATACTTGCCTGCAGTGATATTATATAATATTAGTGATAGATGTTATTTGTGTTTAATCCAGTTCTAGTGGCAGATTCATAAATATGATTAATTAAATAAAACAATTAATTATACTCAATTGTATATTCAAATTTCATGGTCTCACCGGTGTCATATATGCTACTTTGAAATTTGAAGAATAGATAGATTGTATTTAATTCACATAATCACCTTCAACTGACGTTGAATTGGTAAGCCAAAATATAACACAATCTGATTTAACAAGGCAGAAATAAATATATTTATGTATACATCTATGTATAAACATTTTATTCAATAAGCACATAGTAAATTAAAATAAGTTCAGTTTATAACTTTTCTACTTATTAATAAAAAGAAAATAATTCTTCTAATGACACCTTGGAATTAAAAATGTATATCTTTTCAGTCCATCAACTCAAGCCTTACTTTTTCCAATCAACCAAAGTAGAAAATGTCCATTATGTTATTAATGCCTAAAGAAAAATGTTCTCTTTATAAATAATTAAAAACAAAAAAAAAATTAAGCTTTTGTTAAAATAAGGAACAATGAATAAAAGGAATCTACTAATACAATACCACAAATGAAAAGACATATATACAATGCAGGCACGCAACTCCAATTTTTCTATGTACGTGCGTATATATATTTACACGTTAGGTACAAAAACAAAAGCATATATATAAACAAACGCGAATCATGTTAGAAGTAACCTACTGCGGGACAAAATCTTAGACATGATTTCTTTAAAAAATTAATAAAAATATTATTCCAAAATGAAAAACCAACTAATAAACAAATAGTGTGAATACATTTATATGTTAGGTTTCATAGTGTGTGTGTGTGTGTGTTTATATGTTAGGTTTCATGAGAACTACAGTTTTTATGGTAAAACAAACAGACCATTGCAAGGCAGCTCTCAATAATTCTTATTTCTTTTCCTTCTTTGCTTTCACATGTCGTCTTCCTCCTCCTGTTTCTCTTTTTTCTCATTCTTATTCCTCTTCTTCTTCCTTTCTCAACTATTTAAAAATGAATCCAAAGATTGTATTTGTAGCTACAAACTTCTTTCTATTTTTATATTATTGCTCAATTACTTAAAAAAAAAAAATAATATTTATAATAAAATCATTGTTAAATAACATGGATTTTGACTTATATATAATTAAAACGAATCTTTTTTTTTTTTTTTTAAGTGTTATAATATCGGCCAGGACGCGAACCCGCAACCCGGGCAACTGCCTGCAAGTGCAAGGCAGTCGCGCTGACCTCTGGACCACCAATGCAAGACAAAACGAATCTTTTTACACTATTTGGTATTAATGCACATATTCTTGATAATCAAAATAGGCTAGATAAGCAGGTTGAATTTTACCTGGAAATTGATTAAATAGCATGAATTTTTTATTAAGACAACCCCCCCCCCAAAAAAAAAAAAAAAACCCAATGAAAGAAGCATTAAACATCATGATACCCAAATTCCTTTTAGTGATTCTCTTTCCACATTCAACATCTAACTAAGAAGTCCTATACACATTTATTGACCAATATTTGAATTATTATCTATTCTAGTTGTTACTAACCATCTATTTGAATTAAATTTCAAACATAAGACACACACACATACACACAAACACATATATATATATACATATATATATAACTTAATCATGGTGACAAATAACACATATTCCTACTATGCTTACAATGAGTAATTGTATCTGAACCGATTAAAATTTAAGAAGAGACATATAATTTTTCTCTTAGATAGTTAGCAGTTAGCCCATAGCCATTTCAGCTAATCATTTAATATTCGTTAGTAAAATAGATATCTAGTTACTTTTAGCTAAAGGATAAAAAAAAAAAAAAAGACAAAAAATGAAAAACCCTGACTACCTGGCAAGTGGAAAGTCAAGCTTTAACTGCTCTAATCTATACCTGACTGATAAGAGACTGTTTGCCCTGCAGTTGCATATTCAATAAGACCACTGTTCTCAGGTTTTCAAGCTCCCTATAGCTATCCAATCCATCTTATACAACCGATACACATGGTGATGATATACATATAAAAAAGATAAATGAGCTCTAATATGTTTTTCATGCTGCACCAGCACTCATCAATTAGTCCACATCATATCTCACAACATATAAACAAACAGTGCTCTCTTTATATTAAGATAGCAAATCTTCAAACTTTATTGGACAAGCTTCAATCTTCTCCACTCTGCAAATTTTCGGCCATCGATATCATTGAAACTCTGAGCATGGAATGCTCAAGGCACTTGTTGATGCAATATTATTGGCATATCCATGGTGACCTTAAGTCAATCTGACTCCTCACACATAGGACTTAATATGTTACACATAGGACCTTAATATGTTACTTTAATTATATAGAAAAGGGCTGGGCAGAATACAGGTTAAGTATGTAATATTTAAATGTGTGTATAGTTTCTACATTAAACAATGTAATTGTAAGAAATTTGAACTTAGGCTTTCAAGCTCCCTATAGTTATCCAATCCATCTTATACAATTGATACACAAGACTACATACATGTGATAAAGACAAATGATCTCCAATATACATATTTCATGCTGACCCAATACTCATCAGTTAGTTCAGATCACCATCTCTCACACATATATATACAATCAGTGCTCATACATATCATCATTATCTTCGAGCATTATCAGTCCACTGCAGAATGAAGGTCTCCCCAAGTTCAATCCATCTCTTATCTTTAGTTTCTCTTCTCTATATCACCCCTGCACAATTTCATATTTCATCCATCCATCTCACATGTGATCTCCTTCTGGTCTTTTACAATCTCTTGGAATTCAGTTTAAAATTTCAAATGTCCATCTATTATCATCTCTTCCAGCCCAACTACACTTTAGTCTTTTAATTTTTTTAATGAGATCAGTAACACCAGTTTGATCTCTTACTCATATATTGTGTTTTCAATCTCTTATTGTTACTCCTAACATGCACCTCTCCATACTTCTTTGAGTGGCCTGAAGCCTCTGTAATGTTCTTCTATTAAGTGTCCAAGTTTCAGATCCATAACACATTTATTAAAACCTTTTCAAACACATAGGCATATTTTCTTTTAGTATCAAGTTATTTCTACCAAAAAGCACTCCAACCAAATTTAATTCTATAATTAGGTTTCCATCTTATTAATAATCTGACCAAAGTATTTGTAGCTGTTAACTTCTTCTAACTCATCATAATCATCTTTATTTTCATATTTTGAGAAAATCTATTGAACATAATCTCTATTTACTTTCACTCCTTTAGCTTCCCATTTTAATCCACAAAATACTTCTTACAGCACTGCTGTAAAAAGTTTTGGAGATATGGAATCACCCTGTCTTACACACCTTTTCAATGTTGACTTTCCTAGTATGATTATGTTTAATCTAATTGTTGTTGCTGCATTTTTATAAATATTCTTTAAAAAAAGACAATATCCTGGATCTATAGCTTGATGATTCAATGCTTTAATCACTGAAGAGATGTTTATAGAACCAACTGCCTTTTCATAATCTACAAATCCAAAGCATAATGGCAACTCATATTCATTTGTTCTTTCTATAACTTCTCTCAATACCTGGATACGATCTACTGTACTAAACCACTTGCAAATCCAGCTTGTTCTCTTAGTTGGTGGAAATCCAATGTTCTCTGTAGATGAATAATAAATATCTTGGTAAAAAATTTATATAAAACTGATAAAAGGCTGATAGGTCTGTAATTTCTAATATCTTCTTTATCATCTTTTTTAAATATTAATATTAATACTGCATTCTTCCAATCAACTGGTACATCTTTATTATTTAGACATTTGGTACGTAATTTTGCTAAAAAAAATTATATTTTTTCACCTGCTTCTTTCAATATATCAATTATAATTCCATCATTACCTGAAACCTTTCATTTCTTCATAAATTTAATTGCATGAATTCTGGGCAATTCAGACGATATAATAGATATATTGAGATTATTTATCCTCTCACAACCTGAGTTTAAATTCCTTATAATTACATTAAGTTTATTATAGAAAATATATGTATTTAAATATATATTTAGCTTGTATTTTACCCATCTCTTTTCTGTATAATTAAATAGACATATTAAGGTCCTATGTGTGAAAGGTCAGACTGACTTAAGGTCAACATGGATATGACAATAATATTAGTGTCAACTAATATTAGTGTCAACAAGGACCTTGAGCATTCAATCCTCAGAGTTTCAATGATATGGATGGTTGAAGAGTTGGAGAAGATTAAAGCTTGTCCATTAAAGTGGGTAGATTTGCTATCTTAACATAAATAAACTGAGCACTGATTGTACATATGAGTGAGAGAGGGTAATCTGAATCAACTGATGAGTGCTGGTTCTGCATGAGATACATACATTGAGGATCATTTATCTTTTCTACTTGTGTGGGATCATGTGTGAGAGAGGATGGTTCAGCGTGAAATCCATACATGTGGTTATGTATATCAGTTGTATAAGATGGATTTGATAGCTATAGAAAGATAAAAATTCTGAGTTCAAGTCCTTTATAATTACATTAAGTTAGTATAAAAATATACATGCATTTAAATATTAAAGTCACCGTTTTATCTTTATGTATTTTAAATAAATAGTATACATATATATTTAAAAATATATTTAAATACTATTTATATAATGACTGATAATATAAGTGGTTAGATTGATGTAATGTCTACATGGATATGTCTATTATATCAAATCCTTCAAGCATTTTGACCATTCCATCATTGGTTTTTCTAAAAAATTGACAGTTGAAATAGTTGGAAGGGTAAGAAAATTGAAGCCGGACCATTAAAGTTTGAGGAATTTCTATCTTAATATAACCCCAGCATTGACTATATGTAAAAGAGTTTATGACCTGGCACAACTCTAATAAGTGCTGGTTCTGTAAAAAATATGTATGGCTGCTTGAAACAAAGTGGAGGATTAATAGAATTAAAAAATCCTGAGTTCAAATCCTTCTATTTACTTATATATATATATATATATATATATATATATATATATATATATATATATATATATATATATATATATATATATATATGTTTCAAAAAACATCCAAATACTATACACTGTTTAATATATTAAATAGAAAGTAATTTACATCAAAGCTATAATCAAATAGTATTTCCAAAATATGCAGATCTAAAAAAATTGTAAATTTGTATTGATTAACAAACCCATTTTGTTACCCAAACGTAGGTGAGTATACATATGTTATGTAATAATTTGCAGACTTGATAAGTATGCCAATTAATTGCATAAATATTGATTGCTTCAATTTAAATTACTACACTTAAATAAATAAAAATAAAATAGAAAAACATATAACATTAAAATACTAATTGAAAAACCAATTTTACTAAAATTTTCCCATGACTATGGTTTCACCTATTAACAAACTCACCTACTGATGTAAAATTCAACTAGATACAACAACATATATGCTCAAATCAGAAATAGTTTTTAACAGATAGGTATCATAAGAATATGATGGTACACACATTTAAATTCATTAGTGGGTAAGCATAATCTATGAATATTTTATGATAGTATTTTCAAATTTTAGAGATTTTTTTTCTTGTACAATAAATCATTCATTTTCATATCAAAATGAATAAGGGAGTTACCAAAAACATATTTAAGGACATTTTGGAAATGTTAAAAAAATAATTTTAGCAATGACCTAATAGAAAAAGTATAGGAGATGAAATAATACAATAGCAAACTCTGATTAGAGTAGGGCCACCCAGTGCAAACCTTAGCAATCAACGGGTGCAAGAATGTTTGTGCATAAAAGCTCTATGTTAATAGCTGCAGACTAGTTTCTAACTTGTGGTTTTCATCAGTGAGGAGCATTGGATTTGAGAGCACTGCACCTAAATCTTAGGATGCAACTCCCCACCAACCATCTTTTACTTATTTAGTTAACTATAAAGCTATGAGAAAATGGTTATCATGTAATATTTTAGTGGTTTTAAGATTAAATAATATTCAGACATCAATCTATTAGTTAAGATAATCACAGAAATGAAATTGCATGTGATCCATTCAAATCTTTAGATAAGTTTTCAAACTGAAATGATGGTTATTTTGAATGCAGTACTTCATAAAATGGAAAAACATCCATGCATAAATATAATAGTTTAGAGATCGAGCCAATAAATATATATCTACAGAAAAAGCTTATGGTACTATGTCTAGCATATGCTCTTGGTTCAAATCCAAAAAAACAAAAAAAAACTTTTTTTCAAGCAGCTGAGAAATCTAATAAATTTTCCCTTCTGGTAGCTGGCTCACAGACAACTAATCTATTCATCCAATTGTTGACTTCTAAAAGAAATATCAAAAGATGTAATTTGTAACTAATTTGCCTGATAATATCATCTTCAGTTTCCTTGTTTGGAAATAAGCTGCAGAACAGTTGCAGTGTAATGGACATGCTGCTTAAAATTGCAATCCTCATAAACTCTGCATAGAATTGTAATTCTCATAAACTTTGTTTCAAATTGCAATCCTCATAAACTCCACTTATAAAACTGAAATCCTCATAAACTCTGCTTAGAACTGCAGCCCTCTTAAATTCAGCGATTAAAATCTTGATAAAGTCTTCACAGAAGTGCAATCTTCATAAACTTTGCTTTGAACTGCAGTCCTCTTAAATTCTGCTTTGGATTAAAATCCTCATAAACTCTGTTCAGAAGTGCAATCCTCATAAACTCTTGTTTAGAAATGCAATTAACAAATTCTGAACTTCAATCTTCATAAACTCTGTTTAGAACTGTAAAACCTCATTAGCTCTGCTTACTATTGCAAAACTCATAAACTCTACTTAGAATTGCAATCCTCTTAAGCTATGCTTTGAACTGCAGTCCTCTTACAATCTACTTTGGATTAAAATCCTCATAAACTCTGCTCAGAAGTGCAATCCTCATAAATTCTGAACTGCCATCTTCATAGCCTCTACTTTAAAATGCAATCCTCATAAATTTTACAAACCTCATAAACCCTGCTTAAAACTGCAATCTCCATAAACTATATTTAAATCAATATGTAAAGATATAATGTTAATGTTTTTTTTTTTTCTTTCTTATAGTAACCATGAAACAAAGTTTTACATTTTCTTAATAAAAGTGTGTTGTATACTTTCATTAATATTTTAAGCTATTGCTTTTCTTTTGTTTTGCCCTTTCAAATTTTAATTAAATATTTTTAGCAAAAATTTTATTTTACATTTGTATCTATAACATTTAATTAAAAAAATACAAATAAAGAAATGCTTACAAATATAAAATAATAAACCCACACGAAATCTCTAATTTTTTAAAATATATATATTAAATAAGTAAATTATTTCCTTATTTAGTGATTTTATTTTCTTAAAAAAATAGTAATATTAATGATAAATAAAAGATTAGAATTCAATTAGCTTATACAAATTATTATATATATTTTACAAAAGTAAAAAAGATGTAATTAAAATTCTAAATTATTATTAATATTACTTTTTTATATAATAAAATAATAAAAGCTAAATAAAATTTCTAAAATACAGAGAGGAGGTATATTCTATCTTAATAAATAAAAATTCACATGACTAGTCGTTAGATATATGTTGGCCGCTTCTACCCTCTATTTGAATCATTAAATGTAATTTACATTCTTTTTTTAGTAATAACATACAGGTTTTAGTCAAGCGTTGTTAGCCGAGAGGTCGCAGCCGCCTTGCAAGCAAGTAGTGGTTGCAGACGGTTGTGGGTTCGCCTCTCGGCCGATGCTATGGCATATGGAAAAAAAAAACATACAGGTTTTAGTACGAAGTACAAAATTTCAAAGGGCATTTATTATTCATTTCATTTCTTCAGGTGCTTCTGGTCTTATCGGTGACAGCTAGCAGTAGAATTAAGAAGTCAGTGACTTAAATTTATGAACAATGAATTCAAGGTGTCATTCCAACCAAGTACAATATTCTATCAAAGGCAATTCGGTGGCAATTTTATAAACTTATCTATGAGGTCCTCCTCATTTATCCTTTTTCTTTTTAAAGACCAGGTTAAAGAGTGCTTTTTAACAATCATGGATTATTATATTATGATGAATTATGGAAATATTTGCCATTATCATGTAAGCAGCTTCTTTAAACTCTCTTTTTATTTTTCCTCTCTCCACTATAATAGTGTTTCCCATTTGAACATATGTTCATTAGTACTTACATATGATCTACTACTTGAGATACAGCAGTTTTTTTTTCTCTTTGACTATTATACCTAAAGTAGAAGACCATGTACATATTAATATATACGTGGAAAACACAAAATATTGAACAGAAGAAGTAAAAAAAAAATTAAACAACTGCTTATATGATAATGGAAAATAATTTAGTATGATGAAACGAAAATGGAGAATTGACAAAGACCCTCGGATAAATATATGCAATTTCCAAAGATTGTTGCATTTGGAAAAAAAATAGACTATTGGTTACAGCATTACCTTCAATTCAATATTAGCAACTCTAAAGGTCGCTGATTCAATCATGTACTAGCACTAAACTGGTCAGATCAGGAATACTTAAAGCTGACGAATATTAATTCAAAATATTGCATTCTATATAAAACAATGCATGGTTACTTACTAGATGAATGAACTTGGAAAAATATAAATTAAGTTTCCATTTTTCTAACCTTTAACAATTGAATTAGATCATGGAAATAATCCAACATGCAACTAAAATAAAAGACATTATCACAAATTTTTAGACAATTATTTACCAAATTACGACTTGTCCTATTTATTTATAAAAGACAAAAATCGAATGCAGTAAACAATGAACAGATTTAATCTCACATATAATGGAAGCATTACTGAGAATGTAGTAATATGTATACACTATTGTATGATAAACATTTATACTAGAAGAGCAATATAAAATTATAGGATGTAAAAGAATAAGCAACAGAATAATGCAGATTGTTAGTGAGAAATATTGTCTAGTGAACATATATCCAGTCTCAAAATCCAATAATTCACTAATCCATGGTTACCACAAGCAAATAAAGAGATTATTATTAATAATAATAAACAATTCATACTTCATCCATTATGCATTGCAATTCCCCCCACAAGAAAACTACTATAAAGCAACCATATGGATAAAATTACAAATGATTTAATACCAATTGAATATTTTGAACTTTTTTGAAAGTTAGAATTTTTTTTTTTTTGCATTAATTATTTCTATTGACATTTTAATGTTTTAACAATTTAAACACTAAATTAGTTCTAAGTGCATAATTTTCTTTTAAAATTTGACATCCTTTTCATCAAAATATAATATTGTACTGTTATTTCCTAATATTCAACATTTTAATTTTTTTGTTAATTATTTTTATAAAGTGAATTATATATATAATTTTTTAAATAGGTATATCATAATTAAATTCAGATATATATATACATGCTATATGCATATGTTAAAGCACTTTTTCTATAAATGTGTGCATGTATTTTATATATATAATCAAAATTACCCCAAATTCACAACTCAATCAGACTAGCCAAAAAATTTAAACTCTAAAGCACAACCAATGGTTTCAATGCGACAAGCAGACTTCTCAAGTGTAAAGAACTACAAAATAACAATGTATTTCAGCTAAACACTACCCACAATTCCACTTACATCCCATACACACTAAATATTAAAAGACCTTTTAAATAAGTTAATTGCTTCAGAATCAAATTTTTAATAATAAAGATTATTTAATTCTTTTCATTTCATTTCTTTCACAGAAGACAACCATAGCCTTATCACAATTAATAGTAGGGTCTGCATTTTTTTCATGGATATATAAAGCAGATCTAAGATATTTATTTCTAATGCTTCTTTTATGTACGTTTATTATTTTATTTAAGCTCAAACTACTCTGACCGATCTGTATTTAAATATATCTTCATATAAAAACAAGAGATAATATATACTATTCCAGGAACAGTCTTTCTATCAAAAATTTTCTTTGTATTATTTAATAAATTATTGGGCTTTATAAAATAAATATTACACCTGGGTCTCGTTTTACAAGATAGATAGGTTCCTCAGAACACACGCGCAAACGAAATTGCGCAAAAATAGACGTAACTTACATTGAAAAAGGTGGTGTGTGGTCTGTGATTTTTCAAAATTCGCGTAAAAGCAAAGCACCAACGTAAAATTACTTTAAAATTCACGCAAAAAAATTATAAGGAAATAAAATATGACTAATAAAAAATTTCAAATTTGAAAAAAATTGATACAAGACAAACTTTTTTTAACTATAATATTTAATTTTATTCAAAATAATATATTTTTATGCATAATTTACAGTACAGTAATTTACATTTTTTTATACACGTTTAATTATTATAGCTATTTGCCGTAAAAGACCGTTCGTTTGCAAACAACTAGCGCCAACTTCACACTCATGTTGTGTCAATGGTTTTCTGGTGACAACATAATTAGTAATTAATCTTTGAGATGATGATTTTATTAATTGTTTATGAAACTAACAACTAAAAATTAAATTCTTATTTTTGTCTTTAAATTTCAATTGTTTAAAAATCAAATTTCACATCACATTATTTCAAGTCAGCGTAAGTAATTTTTAAATTGTTAATTACAATTAAAAATCAGATTTTAATTTTTAATTGTCAAATTTAATTGTGCCCACTGCTATTACTTACCTTTTAAAAATAAACTTGTGGACACTAAATGATTAATAATTGATTACGTTCTTTTTTAAAAAGCAAAAACAGAATGTGATTTAAAATGCAAAATTAACACACACAATGTTTGAACAAATTTACATTATAATCTTGTAAAATTTAATGTGTGTATACATAAATTGTGGAAATCATGATTTTAATTTCATTATTGCATAAAATCTTACTATTATAAAGCACTGAAAATATTGAAATTACTAAGTTGAAAGTCGAATTCCAATAATGTGCTATTGCTTTCAATATAATGTAAGTGCGTGAAATTTATTATTTAAAGTAATAGTGCAATATCGGAGTTCGACTTCCGGTGAAATACGAATCGCGTAACTTCAAAATTGTGTTAAATAGGTCCGTCCGCGTAAAAAGAGACCCAGGTGTATTTAATAAATTATTCAAAGTTATACTCCTTTTCCAAACAATTTTCTTATTTCCAAACAAATTACTATTTTTACATACAATTGTATAAGAAGATAATTTAAATGACAAATAAATAAAACCATACTTTTCTTTATCTTTTAATTATTACAAATATTATTACTATTAACTCTCCTGCATTCTGCTAGTATTCTGCCAAATTTCTTTGTTCTCATTAGATTTAATCTTTCAACTTTCATTTTAATATTAAACCATTATTATTTATCAGAATATAATCAATTTAACCTTGTTTGATAGATATTTTTGTTTAGAAATTAGATAAATTTTAAAAAATTACATTTGATTTTCAGAATTATTTTAAAAATTAGATTTATTCAAAACAAAATGCTGTCACATCATCAAATTTCAGGTGGCAGATTAAATTTGGAAAATAAATGAAATCTTTGTTTGATGTTTGTTTTAACCTTTGTACCATCAAAAATTCCATTTGGTCGAGTGCGTTAAAGCTCTAAACTTTTGATTGGTCAATTACAAAATCAGCAGTAAAAATATATTTGTCTTTTCATATTATATTCATTCCAGTTTACTTTCTAAAAAGAAAATTAATAATTTGTCAGATTATGAAAGTGAATAAAAGTTTTTTCAAAAATACATTTCTATTTACAATTATAAAAATTATTTATAATGGAGAACTTAAAAGAACCTTAGTTGCCTATTAGAAAATGCTGCATACATCATTGATTTCTTTCACAATTTATATTCATGTAAAAGTAAAATTTTTTACAAAATCTTAACTATTCTAAAATAATTATATTTTCAGCATATTTTATCAAAATAATTTATAATATGTAAAAAAAAAAAATACTTAAGAAATACTCTAAAACATTCATTTTCATTTTGAAAATCAAAACAAAGAACTTGAAGATGTCTAAATTATTGACAAGTGCTCCATTTTGTTCAAAATGAGGAACAAGCAATCAGCACCTTAGAAAGTCCACCACCTCCCATTGTTCTAGCTTCAAATTTAAATATTATTGATTTTTTACTTGTAAAATAATTCTAGAGTGCAGCATCTTATGGTTCTTTTTAAGCTTTAAAATGAGCATAAATTCGCTACGATAATGTAAAAATTACCATTTTTTTTAGCTGATATGATTATAATCAGAACAGAAGGCAGATAGGTTTAAAATCTAAACAAATTATTTTTAATATCTACAAATTTAAAATTTTTGCATAATGTTTATATACCTAAATATTATAACAGTCCTGCTGAGTGCCATCATTTATAGACAGCTGTGTTTCCCATGAACGTAATCTCTATAGTAACAATATTAAAAAAAATATATTCTTTTATATTTAAAAATAAAATTTCTGTAAAAAATAATTGTGAAATAATATTTATTTATAATTTCTAATAATTATTACACAATTAAAATACAAATATAATCTTAAACTTTCCAAAAAAATCAAATTATTAGACCAATGTAATATTTTCTCAGAGTAATCTCTCAAAGTTTGAGATCAAGAAATATATAAACATTATCCATCATTGTGGAATTTGAGATACATTGAAGAACGACATATTCAATTTCTTGCCAGCTTTTGAATTTTTTTGTATTTACAATATTAGAAAATAAAATATATGTGAATTTTAAAGTGTAAAAAAAAAAACCTCTTGGCAAAATTTCTCAGAAAAGGGTAAAAAACACAAATTTAATTTCTAGACATCTCAGACGCAGCTCCTTCATCTCAAAATAAAATCTAGTTAAATAAAATACATTTAACAATTTTATCACAGTAACCAACACTCAAACAATCTTTATAAAATTGACCTTTTGAAACAAAGATACCCCATCAGAATTATTTAATCTCCTTTCTATAACAATAATTTATTAAAGCAGCTACTTTATGAGATACAGCTTAATAGCTATCAGGTTTAATTATAGACATTACCTCTTTACACATAACATAATTTGTTTGGAAATAAAAAAAATTTATTGGAAAAGGAGTATTACTTTGAATAATTTATTAAATAATACAAAGGAAATTTTTAATAAAAAGGCTATTCCTGGAATAATATATAGGCTGGGAATGGGTTTGGATGAAATGTGTATTTTGTGTAAGAAGAGCAGTGAAACATTTATGCACCTGCTAGAGGAATGCCATGCATTCCGGGATCTGAGATCAAAAGTATTTCATAGGCCAAGAATTAATCTAATAGACCTGTTAAAAAATATGTGATTACTTTCAATCCGCATAATGCAAATGTTATAATCAATTCATTGAAAACAATAAGGGTAATTAGATGCTCTTTGGTTTTTGACAATAAAAAATTCAATTGGCTGAGAAAACAGATAGAGATTGGAATGATTACTTTAATGTATGTTTAAAATATTGGCCTAGGAAAACTATTGAATAGGTGTGGGAAGGAACTGCTCCGTTCACATGTGAAATATGGTAGGAAAACCCATTTCCAGTCTAAAAATGTATTAGTAAGGTAAAGAAAAAAAAATGTATGAGGTAATGAGAAAAATGCCTTGAGTATTATGACAGTTTTGAAGAAATGTTGTTAGACAAACTTAATATAACCATTGTAAGTATGTAAATATCATTTGTGTTTAATAAAGAATATTACTTTTAAATAAATATTATCCCTTGTTTTTATAAGAAGGTATATATATTGTAATGGGAGAAAGATCTTTGAGATTCGCATATACTGACCCCAGGGGCGCCACTAGTCCGAAAATAGGAACTAGACATTTATTTTAGGGTGGACATGATATGCGAATCAAAAGGCACCGAACTACACTCAGGGAGGAACAAGATATCTTAAATATTATTTAGACAGTTGAGAAATCAAAGCACAAAGACAAACGTCAGCCAAAGTAAGTTTAAACAATTTATTAATATTATTAAAAGTTGTGCAATAGAGTGAAGACATCTAGCCATGAATATAAAAGTGACTTATGTTAACATACGCATATTTACCAGAGAGTGCACAAGAGTACGACAAACATGAAGGCATAAAACATTTTGGCAGCAAAATTATCTCACTGAAAATAGAAGAAATGGTTAGGAAAATATCTTCTTGCTGTCCAGTTGCAAAATTACAAAACAAACAACAACTTTAGCTTCCTGAATCAGGGATAATAAAACAGTTACTGTCCCGCCGGAAATCAACGTAACCAGCGTGAATGTCCGAGCAGTAATATTATAATTACTGTCGTTAAAACGCCGCAGGACTGCTGCGCGTAATACTACATTCAAAGTAAACGTGGTTGATCTCACTTACAAGACATCAAAAGATATTTGATTATGATCTTACGTAATCCAGAAAGAAATGACTACTTTCAGACAACCCGAAGAAATAACTTAACAAATAGCCAGCAAAAAGATTTTGTTGTTTGCACAAAAAGCGCAAACAAAACATGCTTAAAGATTCCTTATTTTACAACTAAGGGCAGGTGAATAAATAAAGACTACGAAAACTGCCAATGCGTTTTGTAATAGTTAACGAAATAATCAGATATCTATTAAACATATAAAATACAATATCCTAATGCACCTCTGATGAACGAAAATTGCAAACAAACTTGGAATCTTAAAACTAAGATTCCAAGACACACTTTAAATACTAGAAAAGAGTACGTACAGATAATAAATAATAAAAAAAACAATTAATACCATTTTAAAACATATTTATCATTAGATTGAGCAGAGATTTAATTAAATGCAATTTATTTACCCTGGCTAGAATAAGAAAAAGTTTAGCTTATGGTAAGGCAGAGTCCTAGTGATTTGGTGATGAGTGCGCACTTTTGATAATAGTTCATCTTTCAGGTCCTTTGACAGCGGCAAGGTAGAGGCAGTGTTTATTTTAGAGGTTCATGGCATGACTGAAGAAGAGCTGGTAGGCGTGGGCCCATCCTTTGTTTAAATTAGCCAGACATTCTAATGATGGCAAAACTCCCAGCGGTGGATTTTGACATCTTGCACAGCAATGAAGTTTGTCAATACTTATTTAAGTTTTTAGTAGGAATTAAATGTCCGAACAGCTACTCACAATGGTATCTCTTTGCAGGCTATAATCCAAGTGTGTATCTAATAATGAATCTCTTCTCTCTC
Organism: Epiperipatus broadwayi; assembly: GCA_028023455.1. Classification (NCBI taxonomy): domain Eukaryota; kingdom Metazoa; phylum Onychophora; class Udeonychophora; order Euonychophora; family Peripatidae; genus Epiperipatus; species Epiperipatus broadwayi. Next base: position 3,820,724 of record JAQFVV010012426.1, on the reverse strand, counting down.
CAAAAATTGGTGGGCTATCTTTGCCTCGCTACATTTCCCACGCAAAACTTTCATTAGTGTCCATTCTATATTCCAGGCAGGGCAAATATTAATTTCCCGCTCAATCTAAATTAAGACTTCCAACCAGGGATACTTGAAACAAAAACGACAAATACAAAACTAAATCTCCGCTTTTTAGAATTAACTTTAAAAATAATTACAATAAAAGCAACAGGAATATATAATTAGCAAGCTTGCCTGTTTTTAATCAAATTGATTAAAACAGACGGTGAAAGTAAACTATTTTACAATCAATTTTATAAACATTAAATAATCTATTTTAAAATATAAATGCATATGTGTTTTAAATAATAATAAAAAATTGAGCATTAGACATTTAATGAAAATGCAGTTGTTTTCCCTTTTTAATTTTAGTAATAAAACCATTGAATCGGAAATCAATCCGGCTCAATATATATATATTGTATAGATAGAGTAGTTTGAGCTTAAATGAAGGAATAAATGTACACAAAAATAAGGTGAGAAATAAATATCTTAGTTCGGCTTTATATATCCATGAAAAAGATGCAGAACACATTATTAATTTTAATGAGGCTAAGATTGGCTTCTTTGAGAGAAATGAAATAAAAAGAATTAAAGAATCTTTATTATTAAAAATTTATGATTCTGAAGCAATTAACTTATTTAAAAGTTATTTTAATATTAAGAGTGTATATGATATAAGTGAAATTGTGGCCAATGTTTAGTTTAAATATTTGAGAAGTCTGCTTATAGCATGGAATCCATTAGTTTTGTTTTAGAGTTTATATGTTTTGGCTAGCCTGGTTGAATTGTCAATTATTTTATTGACTAGTTTAGCTTTAAGCTTTTAAGGCTTATTTATATATATACACAATAAAAATAATAAACATAATGTAGTCAATTATTATAAACAGCTTTCCAACCCCACAGAAGTACTTTCGGTTAATTCCATAACCTGCCTCAACTGCCAAAATAGAAGCAAACACCATCAACTCAAATCCCATAAATCCCAAATTTTAATGTTAGCAGCTTGTCTATTAATTAATTCATTTTATTCCTATTGATATATTTATTATTTTTATTGTTATTACAATAGTTTTTTAATTAACAGACATTTTATTTGTATTACACACACACACACACACACACACATATATATATATATATATATATTATAGTAACTTGCCATGAAATTTATGTTATCCATGGCTAAATTTGTATGTAAATGCAATGGATATTATTGCATAATAATAATTAAAAAAATTAATTTAATATTTGTTTACCTAAACGATCAATAGAAGTATAGAAAATAACCTGATTGTTGAAAAATATATTGAAAGAGACAAGGGAATTAATATTTTTTTCAATGGCATTGAAAAGGCTTTTAATACAGCAACTTGATTTAATTTGAAAAAGAAGAGGAAGACAATTATTAGGAAAAATTGTAAATCAAACTGCAAAACTTTCTGCGATCATAACTTTAATACTATCCATTTTAGATAAATACATTAATAATCATTACTAACTATTTATTTGACTAGAGAATAATATCAATTTTAGCCTAGCTATAAACTTTAAACTCAGTTAAAATTTAATATATTCTGATGAATTAAACACAAACACATGGCATAATTAATTCAACTTAATATCTCTTTTCTCATGTATATCTTATTTAGATATACTTAAAACTTAGATTTTACAAACATTCTTGAAACATGATTTAAAGCATCTTAAAAAGACACCCAAGTTGCACTTTATTCTGAATCAGCAACTGTCCTTTCCTTTGAGTAATAGTCGCAAATATTTATAACACTAAATAATCTTCTTAAAGAGAAAACATGAGATAAAATACTAAAATAAAAATATTGCTAATTAATAAATCATAACGGTGAATTGTTAAATGAGTGTTATTTTAATAAGGATGAAGTTACTATTGTAGAAAGAAAGTTCCCTGCATCAGACAGTAACATGGGTAATATATATTCATACTGAAAATGAGTATAACAAAACATAAAATAAAATTGGTAAAAAGATGATGAAGTTAAAAATGAATGCAAATAAATCTAACACAATGAATATAGACGCATAAAATAAAACATTAAGATTAACAATTGGATTAAAAATTTTAGAATATATTAGTGCTTTTAAAAAGAAATATAGTGAAGTGGATTATTGCTGACATATGATTGATGACGAAAATAGTGCTAAAAAATATTAAGAGTAAAAACTATAATAGTAAATGAGCTTTCAATAAGCATATGATGTTGTGGACCATTAAAATTATAAATTACAAAAGGGTTTGTTAATATTTTGGCTAATCTAACTTTATTTGCAGCAGATACTTGATTAACTTGAAAAAGATTAAATCATTGAGATGTCAAATTAGAGAATAAAAATATCAAAGATGTAGAGAAATCTGAAGACTAAAAAAAAAAGCTTGAAAAGAAGAGCAGTGGAACAAAAAGCTTGAAAAAAATTGTATAGTTTTTGAATGGAATCTGAATTTTTTAGAAGATTAATTATTGATGTTAGATAAATCATTATACTCATAAATATTAAAATTGGCTTCAACACTTCATTGGAATCTATCAACAGTTCTATGATTAACAGAGAATTTGTCAGAATTCTGGGTGTTAAGCCTTGCAGCAATTGAAAATCATATTTCTTCTGGAATAATTTATAAACAAAAATACAACTAACTGAATAATAAATTAATGTAAATACACCTGGGTCTCATTTTACACGATAGATAGGTTCCTCAGAAAACATGCGCAAACAAAATCGCACAAAAATAGACGTAACTTGCCTTGAAAAAGGAGGGATATGGACTGTGATTTTTCAAAAATTGCGTAAAAGCAAAGCACCAATGTAAAATTACTTTAAAATTCGCGCGCAAAAAAAATAAAGAAATAAAATATGACTAATAAAAAATTTCAAATTTGGAAAAAATTGATCGAAGACAAACTTTTTTTAACTATAATATTTAATTTTATTCAAAACAATATATTTTTATGCATAATTTACAGTAATTTACATTTTTTATACACATTTTAATTATTATCGCTATTTGCCGATAAACAGGTTCGTTTGCAAACAGGTAAAAAATCAGATTCTCCACAAGAAGAAATACAACTAGCGCCAATGTCACTCTCATGTTGTATTAATGGTTTTCTGGTGACAACGTAATTAGTAATTAATCTAACAACTAAAAATTAAATTCTTATTTTTGTCTTTAATTTTTTAATTTTCAATTTTAATTGTGCCCACTGCTATTACTCACCTTTTAAAAATAAACTTGCGGACACTAAATGATTAATAATTGATTATGTTCTTTTTTAAAAAGCAAAAACAGAATGTAATTTAAAATGCAAAATTAACACACACAATGTTTGAACAAATTTACATTATCATCTTGTAAAATTTAATGTGTGTATACATAAAATGTGGAAATCATGATTTTAATTTCATTATTGCATAAAATCTTACTATTATAAAGCACTGAAAATATTGAAATTACTAAGATGAAAGTCAAATTCCAATAATGTGCTATTACTTTCAATATGACATAAGTGTGCGAAATTTATTATTTAAAGTAATAGCGCATTATCGGAGTTCGACTTCCAGAGAAACATGAATCGCGTAACTTCAAAATCGCGTTAAATAAATCCGCATAAAAAGAGACCCAGGTGTATAATAAATTGTTCTAAAAAAAATAGGCTCTTCTAAAATCCACACATATAACGGATTGCATTGCCAAAAAATAATTTTATTTTCTACTGTATACTGCTATGTTTAATATTCTTATAACGAGATATGAATGACTAAGAAGTCCTTTGAAAGAACATAGACATTATCACAGACCCCTTTCAAGCAAAAAAAATAGCAACACAGACTGACTGCAACATGATGCCATAAAGTCCTGCCTGACTGCAACACAATGTTAAAAATTCCAAAGGTGCTATATTCACTAAGGGATAAAATTTCATACATATACCTATTTAGTTAATCTTATCCACACCATAAATGTTTGTTTAGAAAGAAGTAATAAAAATTGATAGATAACTGATACAAACCAATAGCATACACTCACAAAAAATAGTTTATGAATTTACAAAGCGCATATATATATTAAAAGACAACAACTAAATATATAAAACAAATTATTATTAAAATTTATACATGTTGTAGAGCATGAATTAGGAAATTGATGAACAATGTCAAAGTTACTAGTAACTAGGCAGAAAACTAAACACATACACATCTGTGTGAGAGGTTATAATTAAGACATATAAATAGAAAAAAAAACTGATTTTTTACTGTGTGGATATTTAGGTCTATTGTTAAAGCTCTGGCACATAACAGGCGCATAAGTTTGTTATATGAAAATTCAACAATTGATGAGGTGAATATTCCATATAGGTACAATAGATGCTGAAAATATTCAAACTTCAAAATCAAACTGGCAGTAATTAAGACACATAAATAGAAAATTCTGAATGTTGTTTGCCTATGGATGTTCAGCCTCTAAATTTCTAGCTCACCTGACAGCATAAGTGTGTTGCCTAATCTACAAATAGATATAGAAAAAGATTGGTGTGGGATATTTTTAACAAGATGCCACTAGAGATTTATGACAAGTTTACACATATCTATTATTTATTTAATTTTATACATATTAAATTTTAAACTGTCCTCGATGTAACCAAAGAATTGTTTATGAATGATTATAAATATATTTTGCCGTAGACATATCTATTGTAACAGGAGCTGGGTCTCAAATTAATTCAAATGCATTAGTGGGATGATGTGATGGTGATTACTTCTGGTGATTGACGTAATGTTTTCTCATCTTAAAAATATATTTAAATTTTTATCTATTTTTATTGAAATTCAAACATATCTTAAACAATACATGTGAAGGTTGATTAATAGACATGAATGTCACTTTTCTATGGAAAAACATTTCTGGATAAGCCGCCATTCAATCACCTCCACAATTACCCCATGTATACGCCACCTAAAAACCCAGCCTGAGCTTGCTTCTCTGGAGATAAGATGTATTATTGTTGTAATTAAAGAAGATCGAAATGGCACGTTATAGCTAAACTTCAATTATTTATATTTATTAACAAAAAACACACACATACCCTATCACATAACTTATATGTAACCTAACAACACCTTATTTACAAATAATATAAGAACAAAAAACAAACAAAAATAAACAAATATTAAGTATAATTACATAGAGGGATTTGAACTTAGAATATTTCACTCCATATTCCACTCTATCTCAACCAACCGATACACATGACCACGCACATGCAAAAAAAAAAAAAAAATACGATTCCCAATGTACCTATTTCGTGAAGAACCAGTACTCATCTTTATGGGCCAGACCATAATCTCCCACATACATATATATATATAGTATAAGTATAATTATTATAACCAGAAAGAATGAATATAATTATAAACAAAAATATTATTAAATGATTTATATGTTAATAAAATACTAATATAATGATCTAATTAGCTCAACAATATACAATAATGAAAGCCTGTATAATAAATTCATCAATTCATATAATTACTAACTATTCAATATAATTTAAATATTATATTAGTAACCATTATAGATAATTAGTAAGGATTTCTTACACTATATATATAAAGATTTTAACGCAGATTTGTTGGTCCCTTCAATTATTAATAAGTACGATCACAATTAATTGTCCTTTTCTTTAAAACAATTTTGTTAGAATAATTAATTAATCTTGTGTCTAATCCGCCTTTTACATTGTCAATTTATTGTTCATGATACTCGCATATTTTTAATGTTTTAATAAATATTTTGAGAATATAATAATTGTCCCTTAACTAACTTTAATTACAGTTCATATACATAGATTAAAAGATTTTTCTTCTTGGTTGTTGCTTTCTGTGGTTACGAGTTTCACGGTATTCTTGATAAAGTTTGGGGGAGGGGTCATCTTGGTAATTAAAAAAAAAAATACAATTATTTCACTTATATTTTACATGCAGCTAAAAAATTCATCAATGGTCATTAATAGTTAAAAGTCGAAGTATTAGCTCAAATTCTTTAGCATTGGCTCTCATCAGGCATCAATCTTTTGATAATAACAGGTTTTACATGGCTAAGGGTCAAAATGGGATATACTTTAAAAAGTTAACCAACCATCTATTCGGTTCCTATGAAACATAATTATGAAGAAAAGTAATGGCATTGTTTAGCAAATAACTTTCTGTATCACAAATTGCTTGTCTTGCATTGGTGGTCGAGAGGTCAGCGCGACTGCCTTGCACTTGCAGGCAGTTGCCCGGGTTGCGGGTTCGCGTCCCGGCCGATGCTATGACACTTAAAAAAAAACAACTTTCTGTATCACAAATTGCTATTTAATTTACTTTTCTTACTGATTATTACCACAGTATAATTGTGCCTATGTAACTGACTAATTTTATAGTTGGAGGCAGTATAATACTTTTAAATCCAAGACTTGTAAATTAGATTTCAACTAGTCATCTTTTTCTCACCAAAGAAAAATTTTAAATGTAATTTAAGGTGGGCAAATTTCCACCATCCACTCATCTATAAATGCAATTTTTATTAATTCTTTGTGTAGTTTCTGCTGGTTTAATTTTTTTTTTTAAAAAAAAAAAAATTAAATACAGTAAATAAATTCTTTATGTGAAATATTTTTTTCTTGAATAAAAAAAATGTTTATCATAAAACCTTAATTAAATAGATTAGCACTCGCATTTGAAAAGCAGATTAATTGTTACATCAATACAAAATTATATTTCTTATCGTTTTATATTCCCAAATTCCTTGTATGACTACCAACAACATCAAGATAAATTCGCACTTATCTAAATAATTTAATCAATTCTCGCTCCTAATACACACACACAAACACACACTTTCAGTAAATGTGCATTAAATAATCATACAGTATGACAGATGGAAAATAATTATTAATATTCTAATCCCCCAAAAATTTGTTTTTGCTTGTGGTAGAAAAAGACAATTTTTGTGAATTGACCAAATTTCAATTATTATGTATTTTTTAAAATTACACAGATTCATTCATGCACGCACACACACACTTGTGGACAATTAAATATTTAGATTATAATCTTATTTTTTGCCTTGCAGTTTTTTGCTGTTTTTTTTTATATAAAAAAAAGCCGAATAATTTATAATGCAGAATGACACTAGATTCAGAGTTCCATTCAACCACTATACTAACTTTCTATAGACAATATTCTTAAATTATGCAATATGGTATAGTCCACTTCCTTATTATATATTTTCTAAAAAAGCTATGATAATGATTATTATCATTATTAACAAAACAATTCAAAGTGTCTCATGAAAAAACAAGTAATCTTGAAACAATAATTGTCATAATAGCAGGAGTTTGAGATTCGATCTTATTATATTATGGCATATCTCTAAACACTTCAAAAATTATTACTTAGATCTCAATATGAGAAGCTAGAAGTAGACAAAATTTCATCAACACCATTATGATATTACTGCTGTTGATGTTGCTACTCTACTACTATTATTATCATCTAATCATGAGCAGCAATCTGAACCTTCAAGAAATGAACTCAGATAATTAAGAGCAGATAAAAAAAAAATTCAACAAGTTTTGATTAATCACTGAAGAGCATCCACAGAAAAACAGTGGATGAGAAGATAATCCCTCATTATGTAATCAACTGCTGGTCAGTGATGCTAATTTATTATTTTAGCTTTACTTACAAATAGTTAACACATACCATCTATGATACCATAGCTGAATTAGCAATGGGCAAGCACACACCCCCCCCAATAAAATAACTAACCTGTCTTGTACAATTTCAGTTAACTGGAAAAAGAAAGACAAAGGTGTTAGGCAATACATCACATTCGTCTGAGAAAGGTTACAGCAATCTAAACAATACATTGTTCATACTAAACTAGTCATCAAAATGTTAAACAGTGTTAACTGCTTTTTATATTCCTCACCATCTCTTGAAAACAACTGGCCTTAGTAACCTACATTCATATTAAGTAATCAAAAAGTTTATTGCTTGGAAGTTCATAAAAACTTATGATAAAATTTCAAGGCCGAGGCAATAACATGGAGCAAAAAAAATCAATGGAATGATTTATCTTTCAGGTGTTTATAAAAAATGTGAACACTGACAGGATTGTGCCATGAACCATGGTTCTCAAACTCCAGAATCAGTCATTTTAACACAGCCCCAAATCACGCAGGGTAATAATAAGTGAATGGTTTATTGCTTGGTAGTTCATAAAAAGTTTAAGCAACTGAAGCAACAGAGCTGGAATTATTGATCCACACACCATGAACTCCAGAGTCCAATACCATTGCATTACACCTCAGAGGCAATACTCATATTTAAAACTATTTGCAGTAATCAAAGCCTATACCAAATAAAAAATTAGCAGAGGTCTCCACAAATTTTCATCAGAAATTATTTTTTTACTTTGAACTTAAATTCAAAGTAAATTTATACAACAAAAAATCAAGTAATGTGATTTAGCATTATGTAGATACCAATTATCATTATCATATACTTTCCTCAAGTCACACAATATATCATTTTTGGTAGCTTTTTTCCCATATCTATGTAAGAAAAAGCCTCATCATAGGCAAATCTTGGAAATTTTCTGAGATGGTAAGTAATCTTAAAGATTTTTCCAAATTAAGTAGGTCACAGCCATTTTTTATTTATTGATAAATGGATACTTTATTTTGCTAAAATATCCTATAAATACAATTTATCCAAACCACTTTGAACACTTTTTAGAAAAACTCTGTATTTGTACATATATATACACCTATGTTCCCACTATCCTGCAGTCTTCTTCAGAGCCAGTTCACTTTAATCTCTTAAAAAATAACTGAACTGGCTCTGAAGAAGATTGCAGGACAGTCAAAACATAGGTTTATGTATAAATGTATAAATAAAGAGATTTGCTAAAAAGTGTTCAAAATGGTTTGGATAAATTGTAACTATTACTTAATTTAAAATATCTGGATTACTCAGATAAGTATCAAGGCATTGACTGATTATAAAATAAAGCCATTAAAACTATAAAAGGGGGAAGGTATCATACCTTTGCTGCCATTTTTATATGAATATAATCCAATCAATTTGTTTTTAAGATTTGATACAACACTATTCATATTTCATCAAATCTGACTATCTCCATACAATCATCTATTATTAAAACTTTCGGATTAGATTATATATTCTAAACTATTTTTTAAAAGACAATCTATTTCTTAATTCACATTTGCACTACCTATTTTTTCTCCCAATAATCCCTCTCTTTTCTCTAACTAGATATATATTACATATATTTTAACCTTTAAACATTCTAATAAAAGTAAGAAAAAATATAAAGCAAATTGACTTTTACAAACTATAATTAATTTACTTGAAAAAGAAAAAAAAATCATTTTTCTTTTCTTAATATAAAAGAACTTAGACTGCAAATTAAAATATAATTCTTTTATCTTCAGATGGAGATTTTATAATACTTTATGTAAAATAAAACTACTTCTGGCAATTATAAAATATATAAATGTGTCTGGCAGTGAAATTTATGGTACTTACATACTAGTCCAGTGGTGGTAAACGTCATCGGCACAAACAAATGTATATATAAATACCTAATTAAACATATTCACAATCTTCTAAAAAGGAAATTCATTAATTCTGTTTGTAAGTGAATATTAGATCATATTCCAATGAGGAGAAAGTTTTTAGTTAATATATATATATAGTGGTTTGGTTACCACTTGTAATAAATTTAGACTGTTAAAAGTTTACTTGTTGGAAGATCATTTCTAGCAAAAACGTAAATGGGTGTTTGTTTCATTTTCACTAAATAAAGTTTAAAAATAATTTTTTTTATATTAAATTTAGAGGGTGGAAGATAATTTCTCACAATAACGTTTGTATCATTTTCAATAAATAAAGTTATAGGTCGGCATTTTTCCAAATAAATATGACCAATGAAAAACGTATATAATATCTCACCGCCAGCCTAATTTACGTTAAGTACCAAATTTATTGATAAATGGTTGGTGCTCTGGAGTGCTAGATGAAGTTCGAGCCCTTGAAGTGACAAAGTACAGTATTCCATTAACCTTGAAATCTACCCTCTATCTCTATACTCAACAACTCAGATCTACTTTTAAATAAATAATGTATTTTATTATTACCCAGTTTTGATTCACCCGCAATCTTTTTCTCAAGTATAATTGATAAAGATATTACATTAGTTTTATCATATAACTGCACATAATACACAAAATTATAACAATTATTATTATTATTATTATTATGCTTTTTTTTTATATTTGAAATGCTAGTACAATATTAATAATGCGATGCATGCAGGGAATATTCTCATTATTGTATGGGATCTTAAAATGAAAGATATTTATTAGTATTAGGTATATTGTTTTATTTTATACAAGTTGCTATAAAATAGAATAACTAACATAATAAATATAAGATATTTATAACACATTATTTGAATCTTGTGGCATTCCATTAATCTTCACATATACTATTAGATCAAAGTTGTGTACTCACCTGTCTACGTGTTTTAAAAGCATAAGTGTAACACTTATGCTTAGAGCTTATTTTTATATAAACTGACACTCATTGCCCATGAGTAAATCAGGACTTGAATTTATTATGAGCCTGATATTTCAACTATTTGTACAAATTTCATTTAGATATCATATGAAAGAAAAAGTTTATCATTTTTAAATACCTGTGATTTTGAATCATATTAGTTTAAACATATGTAAATAAATAAGTTAGTGATGTATATAATTTAATCTCATGAAAGGAAATTAATATTTAGATATACACTGCTAAATTATTTATTTACATAAATTTAAACTAATAGTGTATATGTGGAGATTAATTTCCTTCCAGAAGATTACAATTATATACATCACTAAATTATTTATTTACATATATTCAAACACATTATTTGAATAGATGAAATAATTACGAATTCACATTATATAAAGTTTTACAACATTAAACACTATGTCATTGCCTTTTCTTTTGTAATGCTTGCATTAACACTACATGGTTATCCAAAATGATTCTCAGCAACTTTAAAAATTTTTCATCACCTAAGTTTGAGCATATCTTCTCTGAAGGTAAATATGATTAACGAAATCATATTTAAAACATGCAAAACTTTCCATACAGTAGTGCCACTCAGCGCAAGTCAGAATAATCAATGGATGTAAGAAGGTTTGTGCATAAAATCCCTATCTAATGCTTACTCATCCAATATCCCCAGACTAGTTTCTACCTTATGGCTTTCATCAGTGAGGAGCATTGGATCTGAAAGCATTGCACCTAGATCTTAAGATCTAATGCAACTCTCCAGAAGCCACCTTTTATCTCTACTTAACTAAAAAACTACGAGTCTAAAATTGAAAACATAATATTTTCAATCCAAGTTCATTGGCTTATAAAGCCATATAGGTTTGAATTCAGTTCAGTACCTATACATGTTGGCATCTTTAGTTCTTTAATAACTATAGCCACCACTATCCTATTAGGCAGGATTGGTATTAAACCACTAAACATCACATGATCACCATTTCTTATGCTTGCTCAAGCTGTTAAAACAGGCAAAACTCTACATACAGTAGTACACAAACCTTCTTGCATCCATTGATTACTCTGGCTTGCCCTGAGTAGCGCTGCTGTAAGAAAAGTTTTGCCTGTTTTAACAGCTTGAGCAAGCATAAGAAATGGTGATCATGTGATGTAAATCATATTTAATATTTTCAAACGTTATTTTTATAAACAGATATCAATGATTTATAGGCATGAATTTGGACAATTACATTTAAATAGTTTGGGAAAAAAAGAAAAGAAATGAAATCAAATTTTATTAAATCTAAATTTGGGTTCAACAAATTGACATGATTTGAGGATATTACACTTATTGAAACAAAATTGATGAAATGATATTACCTTTGAGTTGGAAATGCAAATTTAAAAATTCCCAATTAATTAAAGAAATGCTTTTATAAAACTAAATAACTATTGGAACAAAGCATTTATACTGAGATATTTTCTATTACTCAGTTTATAAATACAGTGTCTAGTGATTTTTTTATTTCTCGTCCTTATGTGAGGTGAGGCCGTAGATAGAATAGATGGAAGTGATCATAGCAACTGTCTTTCTTTTACCTTTAAAATATTTTTTAGACATCCAGATTGTACACATAAAAACAGAAAACTTTTTAAATATTAAAATCGAAATAAAATCTATTTCGTTTTTAAAGGCTCAAACTCTTTAAGTCAGTGTTAATAAAATATCAAAATGGAAAGATATCATTTTTGGGTACAGACATTAAACAAAAAAACTATATTTAAAAGAATCATATCTTTCAGTCGAGAGTTTTTATTAATTCCGGTCTATGATTTTAAAACATGGGCTTTGTATTATAAAATGAACATTTATAATAAATAACAGAGAGGAATATGTAAAGAATTATGTTAGAATAACACAATGAATGAAAAGTTATTGGACATGAATTACAAAAAAAAAAAAGAAGTAATATCAATGAAAATGGGCAGGGCACTTGACAAAAAGACATGGCAATTGATGGATGGATTATGCCAATCCTTAACTGGATGCCAAGAAATGCAAATCATTATGGGATGAAAGAGACTAAAGCATATTTCCACAGCTTAATATATATATATATATATCATTGTATTTGACTTTACATATCACTATTTATTAGATAATGATGATTCCATCTTCATTTTAAACAACTAGATAAACAATGAATAAGACAATTTATATATTAGTGGTGATACTAGTAGTCATCTTCCACAATTAGTTTCTGGATATATCGTTATTGCACATATCCACTATAAAATTCATTATTAAAAAAAATGACGAAATTAATTCAGCAATATAAATCAACTGCATCTATATTTTTCCAAACACAGGAAATTACCGAAATTAAGCATTATACAATCATAGTTTATTTCAATTTGCAATGAATTTTAGTGTTTTCACTTGCATCCTAGCCAATTCCCTAATTAATGCAAAAGCTAATATAATGCATTTATTTTTGGATATGTTTAAAAGTCGAGACAATCAAGAAGATTCCACTTTTTCAACTGTAATAATTCTTATGTAATATGAAATTTTGTCCTGTAATGTACAATGAGCAGAATATTACACTAAGAATACATCTGCATAGGATATATACATACACAAGCATGTATATAAACTGTACTTTATGTATCATTGTCTTAAGATTATTTTTTCAAGATTTTGTTTATTTATATAGAAGTTTTTTGGCTGTAGGCAGATAGATAAAATAGGCAAAAGAGTATTAAAAGCAAGTGATATTTATTAATCTTTGGCGATAGTTAATCATTACTTTCCCACAACTTATGCTAGCATTTCCATATTTAAAGTTATATAATAAACTTAAATAACCTTTGTATTATTATTTGTACTTCATTAATAATAAAGCTTTCTCCATAACTTATAATAATCTATTTTACTTTTAGTGTCTCCCCTATTGCTAAAATTTTAGTTAAAGGAGTAATAAGTAATGAAAAATTGACATTGATATTTTTATTTTATTTAGGTGTAGTATTGTTGCTTAATTACTACATCCATTTTCAGAGGAAGAACTTATGCACATCACCAAAATTTACTAATCAAACCTTGACCTTTCTATCAAAATCAACTATGTATTCTCACCTGAAAATAACTACATCGCTCAACATATTTCAGATTCCCATCTTTTCTTTCATAGCATAAGCTTGTGGTTAAAACACCTGCAGAGGTCGCTACCATCACATTTTTACACGCATATTATCGAGGTTATAGCCTCAGTAAATATTAATCACATTTAAGTAAGAACAATCATAATTAATTATAACCTGCCATTTTTACCCATCTCTCCACCATAATTTATTTTAGAATCTCATATTTAAAGCTTACATAGGCTAATGGATATGATTGAGCTTTGATAAAAGATGTACTGAGATAAAAATAAAATTTGAATATATATGTGTGAATGACTAATCCTCAAATCTGCCACTACAGAACATTAAAAAATAAAAATAAAATATTACTTTGAATAGAAATTTGCTATTCAGATAAGTTTATAACTATTGGGGGAGGGGGGTATACAAATCAACTCATGATCATATGATAGATTGTCATCTATTAGGCATAATTTATGTAAAATATTGTAATAAAACAAACATTTTGAAATATGCTAGTTAATTATTAGTTAAAATGAGAAGAGAATATAAATGATAAATGTTTTCATAAAAACCACATGCACATACAAATTGTTGCTGATTTTAAGTTTTTAATGATTCTATCTTATATATATAAAATTATCTGTTATATATTATTTATAATATAATATTCACACTGACTTTGAAAAATCTCTTGGCAGTGAAAAACAATTAGAAATAATAAGAAAATACTTGATTATTTAGCAACAGTAATTTGTACACGAACCACATCTAGTATTTACCATCCAGATATTGTATGATTAAATATGAATTAGACTTTAAAAATTAAGAATATCTCTACATGAAGTTTATAAATTAGGCATACTTTGTGTCATATCTATATAAAAAAATTGTTAAGGTTTTGGCGATTAATAAATCTGATATATTATGAGGCAAAAAAAGGGGTTTAAAATTTACATTAATTAACATATGTAGGTTTCTATTACCAATTTTTTTATAATTAAAAAAGATTATTTCTTCCACTTAGACTAAGTTAAACATAATAAATGTTTATTTTCTTTTTATTGTAATTATTTTAAATGAATGAACTCATTAAAAATCTATTTAAGAATAAATAGTAAGCAATTAACAATAAAACAGAGGAAAAGGAAATTGTTGTTAAGAGTAAAAATATATACGTTTAGATATGACAGATTGCAATAAGAGTATTTTATAAATTAGTATATATAAGTGCACACATTAGATAAAAAATGGCCATAAATAGCAAAAGATTTTGGATGCATGTATATATAAATGATGGGAGAAATATTCTCCACAAGAATGTCTTAATTTGTAAGTATAATCTTTATTTTTCTTAAAACAAAACATTAAAAAAAAATTACATTTTAATATTTTTAAATGTTATTTCCTTTATTCTTATCTTGTTAATTACATATTAAAATTCATTAAGTGCAGATCTCTCTCTTTCAAATGGTTATTCAGTGGAGTGATCATGTGACATTCAAGCACTGGAAGGGACAAAGATAAGCCTCAATCTAAAAGCAGTTAGTTCTCAAGTCTACAACGTTATTAATGATCTAAATGACGGAGTAATATGATTTAAAATGCAGCATATCACTATGTGGTTAATCAAAAATGGAATTTTGCAACCTATTCAAAATTTTAAAAATATTTTAAAACTTTAAATTGGTGAAGAAATTTATTACCTGAAACTTATATTAAGTTTTTCATGAGCTTAAAACCAAATATCATGTGGTAAATGAATCACTGAATCTTCCCTATTAAAAGTAAGATAGTCTTTAATTAATAATAAAATTCATTCTCTTAGAGAAAAACAAGTGCGTATTAGGCACTAAAGAATACAAAACAATGGTATTTGGTACCTTGGAGTTATGTGGACCTTGCTATTTAAAAAAAACTATGAATGGTTTGAAATTCATATGGTTGCTATTGATATATTTTTCTAGTATCTACCAACCATATACTTTGTTTGTGGACATAAGCATTAGTTACAGTTTCTAAACATAAATGTATGTACTGTGAATCTCATCAATTGAAGTATGATTAAAATATATTAATAGTGATAATCCCTTAAGACATTAGTTTTGTAACTTACTAAGAGCCCGTTTTGCTCAATTTTTGTTTTATATAAATAGCCTTCACTTATATTTTAATTTTAAAAAATCAAATTTATATAGCTTGCAAAAATTTTATGAAAAATGTATGCCCAAATAATGAAAGTAATATTACAAATAAATAAATCAAAAACTTAGAATCAACACAAAATATTTTACTTATGCCTGTCTAAAAAATGTATTTGATGAAAAAATAACTATTTTTTTTTATCAAATCTTTATTTTTAATAATAATAAAAATATATAGTAAAGACAGATACAGAAGTAAGAAAATTCCAAAACTTATACCTCTTTTCTGCATGAATGTAATATTAGTCATATTCAAGTATTTATACAGAATAAGTAACCATATACTTTTTATCTAAACACTTTTATTCATGCTTAGCATGCTTTCAGCATATGACATCACATTCATAGCTCATTCATTTCTTCGATGTTCATAGTTAGTAAGTATATTTGATAGTTTTATTTATTATTTAAATTCATTTGAATTTGTCGTTTAATTATTCAGATATTATTTAAATTTCTTCATAGTACCTACTTCTTTGGTATGGGGGTGCTAGTGCCTTTATTATTTATGGAAAATCGATCTTTAGCTATCGTCCAAGTCTCTTTAATCTTTTAAATTTTTTTGATATTAAAAATCCAACTTTATGATTAATAAAACATATTCATATGATGTATTTCCTGCCTGATGTCAAATAAGTTTTCAGAAATGCTAATTTCTTCATAAAATTAAAATGTATTTTTTAAAAAAGCTAAATGTAAATATCACATACTTATTAAAAAATAAATAGTTAATGATTTATCATAAAAAATAACTAAGTAAATAAATAAAAATACACAAATCTCATTATGTTAACTTCATTGTAACAATATAAAATAACTGACAAAATCAATCTATATGGTAGAAGTATAAAAGTATATTCTCTTCTCATTAAAATTACTTTACGTTCCCGATTACTGATGATATCTAGGCCCAATAATCAGAATTAAAATAATTATTTATTAAATGATTTTTAAAACTGTAAAAAGCACATGAAGATTACTAATCTGATTATAGATGTTCCATGATCACAATAGTAAATTAGCATAATTGCAATGCCAATCTTGAAAATACAAAGATAACATTCAAAGAGTGAAAAAATCTAATTCAAAATAACACCAAGCATTTACCACACTAAGCTAGATAAAAAAATTTGAATCCCATATCAGAAATAATATATACAGTATTCTTGAAAGACAAATAGTCAACTTCATTTCCCAAAACTCTTTGATCTTTAAATGTCAATATAATTTATTTCATCATACATCAGACAATTACTCTTTATATCTAAAACATTAAATATTTTTTCAACATTACATCCTTTAATTAAATTTAAAGATTAAACAAAACACTAAATTTTCAAATGATTTTAAGAGCAGTCTTTGTACAAATACACTCAAAATAAATAATGCTAAATATTTACTTTAATAAGATATTGAATAAATGCAATTCACACTATGAAGTACATTTTGACCAATCAAATTCATCAAAAATCTTTGGCTCTTTTCACTTATCTAATATTACTAAGCTGCCATGTTATTTATATCTAAATAAATTTTCATGGACTTAAATTATTGGCATCATTTCTCAAAGTCCTCTGATCACTAGATAACATCATAATTTTCTTTGTCATTCTTGAACTTTTATATTTGAAGCATTAAATTTATATTCTCATGTTTTAATTAAAGTTAATTGAAATATATTTTTAACTTTATAAATTATTAGAAGTTATTAAATTTCCTTTTATGCACCTTTTATAAACAAATGTATTTGAAATGAATAATTTTGTTTGACATTCATCATTTTACATTATGAATAATCAATTTAACATTGATTTATTCAAAACACATCATGAAAATATTTTCTTCATATCTTTTGTTGATTATTTATGAAATAAAATGGTGTTTAACAATGTTATTAATTTCAAACAACTTATTTAAAAGAATAATGCTTTTCTCAGAAATGGATTTTGTAATTTTATTAACCCCAATTGATGATTATTCCACAATTTTACAATAAGAAAACTGAATTAAATTTATTATAAGATCAAAAAAGCTTCGTAATATGTCTTTATTTGATGTTTTCCTGATAGACATTTCTTCTTTAATTACCATTAAAATAAAAAAATTCCTTAATTTAAATATATTTCACAAGTAATGTAACTGAATTAACTTTTACAAGTCTTTTTGTCATTAAAAAAAAAAACAATTTTTGGCACTAATTCATTATATTTTGTAAACAAATCTCTTCAAATTTAAAAGTGCTCATGTTCTTGCAATTTATCAAAATATATTGTCATACTTAACAATTCTGAATTTGGTTACTATATAACGTGTTTTCCTGAAGGTTTGTGAACATGGTGTTTTAGTTGTATTTATATATTGGGATATTTCCATCATTTAATATGAGTATTGAATGTCTTTAGAAAAAAATAACTTTATTTAAATATTTCAAATACATTCAACTGTTAGTAATAACACACAGGTTAGTATATGCACAATGTGTCAAGAGGTATTATTCTCCTCTTGCTCAGGTCTTGCTAACCTGACCAGTGAGAGTACTAGCATGGGGTCTAGGTTTGATTCCCATGCTAATACTGTCATTAGTCAGACCATCTGAAGAAGAGGGGAGAATAATATGTCAGTTGAATGTATTTGGAATATTTAAATAAAGTTAAATTTTTCTAAAGACATTCAATACTCATATTAGATAATGGAAATAATTCAATATATAAATACAACTATATAACATATATTAGTCAAATAATGATATAATAGAGGATAATCAAATCTGTTCATTCATAATATATATATATTACACACATATTTATTTTTTGTACGTCAGTTCCCTTTATGGTTGTCAGAACTATTGTATAACCTAAATGAGCAAGACCCTTAAGCTCAATAATCATGAGACTTGAAACATATTATTGCTTGAATGTCACATGATTACTTGAGCAACCCTAAGGTTATTTACACATCTATAAAAAATATTTTCTAATTGGAAATGGAAGAATTAAAACAGTTTCAATATCAAAAGTTAAAAAATAATAGCAATTAAAAAACACAAACAAAATGGTAATCATCTTGATCTAAATGGGTCTGATCTACTCTCAAAAGGTACTCTTTTTCCATGATCCTTTTGCTTATCTAAGTATTGCTTAAAAATTACAAACATTACAGATTAATAGCGATGTTATTCATCAATTACGTCATACAGATGTAGTATTACTCTTATTGTAATTTTAAAATAAGTATAATATCTGATAAATTAAAAATATATAACAACAAAAAAGTAATTTTAGAGCTATATTATACAATACCAAAAAAGATCTCAAGCACCATTTAAAACTGATGGCAAGATTCACTATAGCTAATAATGAATATTTCTGTACTGTAATTTTCACTACACCTGCAAGGTAGGGAGTGGTTTCTATCCACTTTTAATTCCTTCTGGAGGTCATTAATCATAAAAATATGATCAAAGACATGTGAACCATCATTCATCAGTTGGCTCATACTACAATCTCTTACACATATATTTATCATTGTTCAGTATATATATAAATAGCAAATTACAATAGTTTAATTGATAAATGTCAAACTACACTATGAAAATATTATTCATTATTGGATAATCTCTAGTCTAATGAATGACTAATAAAAGTTATTAATTCTCAGTAGTTCTAAACTTATACAAATGATTTGTTCACTAACCTTTTGCTATTTTGAATGATTTTTTTCCTCTTCTGGTACAATTTATTATTAACCATGGGGCAATTTTTTTTTTTTTTAAACAAATGAAAATAAAAACAATATATCACAGATGTTCATACAGGGCAGGACTAACAATATCTAAAGCCTGCACTGACTTATATATATGTTGGTGATTGTTTGTGTACATCTGGATTTAAGGAGTCATCTGTAAATGATATAAAATTAATTCTCACTTTGCAGATGACTCATCAGTGAAATTTGTACAGGTGAAACGATTAAAAACAATGAAAGTGATTGTGTTGGTTATTTAATCACTAAATCACTTTTATCTATTTCAGAATTAACTTGATACCAGACGGTGTCTGAGTGTTACTTAACATCACTCTAAGTCTAAAATATAGCAGCTAGCACATACGTGCTAAATAAAAATGCATCTTCCCAGATAGCTGACAGAACAGTTGGAAAGGTTTTGGAACCATTTTCTGCATAATACAGATCTGACATATAAAGAAATGTTTAGATCTCCATATAAGGCGTGAGAAAAGGAAATGCAAATAATGTTGGAAGAAATAAATGATAAAATTCTGTAGTGAAACCATGTAGATACTCATCATATGTAATGGCAAATGTCTCAAGTTATAGGCTATAATTCGAAATGATGTCATTTAAATCAATAACACTTGAGAAAAGAAGACTTGCATTATTCTCAAACAATTAACTAAATAGTTGTTTTTAGCATAAGGCGTGAGAAAAGGAATGCAAATAATGGTGGAAGAAATAAATGATAAAATTCTATGATGAAACCATGTAGATACTCATCATATGTAATGGCAAATGTCTCAAACTATTTGCTATAATTCGAAATGATGTCACTTAAATCAATAATACATGAAAAAAGAAGACTTGTATTATTCGTAGTCAATTAACTGATTATTTTAAAATGTTTTTAGCATATATACTATATTCTGAACTAGCTTCAAAAAAATCTAATTTCTTTGGGATCTTTTTTTTTTAATTTTCAAAAATTGTGCTGTATGTTAAAATACTGTGGGCGGGTAATTATTTAAGTTTTTTAAAGCATATAAACAAATTACTATAATAAACACAGAGTTTGTATACACAGTCGTAGAGTGATAATCTCAAGAACTCAAACTTCCGGAATCAAAGTTCAACCTGTCATTTCCGGTATTCGAACATCACGACTTTTGATTGGATTATTTATCTATATAATGCTTACACATCTAATACATATATGAAACAGCGAATTACTGCATTATAATAATAAAAAAAAGGTCAAAAACTTATTTCACAAATTAGCTGCATTCTTTGTAAATTTTAAATATTTACTACAAAATAATTGAAAACAATCAGTCTATTTTAAATTCTTCCACTATACCGTCTGTTTACATCAATTTTAAACATTACATTTTTTTCCCTCCCTCTTCTAGCTTGGTTGATGGAGTAAAACTGGTCTTCTGCAATAACAAGATTCTTTCTCAGCCTTCAGTACTTTAGAATATTAACAGCTGCAATATGTTGCACAAATTGAAGAGACATTTGAGACATACCTCACTAATGTTTAAAAAACAGTTAATTCAGAGGGTATTAAACGTATTTTAAGACAATAACATTTTAAATAAAACTTACAACAAAATAACTTAAAAAAATGTTTGGTGTTTGTGTTAAATCTATTCAACAACAAAAACAATATACGCATGTACATTGCAAAGATTTGCATATAAGAAGTCATCAAAAGCAAATACATAGGTTAGAGAAGGCAGTGGGGGCCCGGCGAAATTTTTAAGCAGGGGTGCTTTATTACAGAATCACCACCACAAACAGGCAATAAAATAAAACAGCATTTCTAGCAACCACACAACCATTTTATTTTTCCATACCAATCATTGTTAAAAGATCCTACTTTTTAATTTTACTACCTCTGTTTGACAAATAATATCTGGAGTAGATCTTGATCTTTACACTTTTTATTTCAATTTTTTTGTATATAAAGACAATAGGAAAAACATAACACCTATCATGTATTAAATGGATTGTCCTGTACATGAGGAATCAGATTGACCTTAGGTCAACATGGGTGTGACAAGAATCTAGGCCTCAGGGTGGCCTTTGAGCATTCCATCATCAGATTTTCAATTGGATGGACAGTTGAAGAGTTGGAGTGTGGAGTAGATTGAAGCCTGTACATTAAAGTATGAGGATTGGCTATCTTAATATATATCTGAGTACATATAGCATATATGTGTAGAGATGGTAATCTGGACCAACTGATGATTGCTGGTGTAGCATGAAATATGTATATTGGTGATTATTTATCTTTTCAACATATGTGTTCAAGTATATCAGTGTTATGAGATAGAGTGGAGAGTGATGGGTCGTGTGAAAGTCTGTGCTCATATACCCTATATATTACATATATAGACACAGGTATATATATATAAGCCTGCATGTTTCAGTTATTAACACCTATCTTGATAAATATTTAAAATAATAATTCTTTTATTATTTTCTTATATTTTTCTGTAATAAATATTTAGATGTTAATTTAATTTAATTTTATTGTTCATTCTAAATGAAAACAAAAATTTATTTGTTCTGAAGAGAAACCAAAAAAGATAAACATACTACATTTAAATAATTATTGATGCTGAGGTAGTGAAAAACTCCAATGGCTAATTACCAGTGTTAGTAAAAGCAAACAAATATCAGCATCACTTGCTGAAATTCACTGAATATGACATTTCTGGCACTGCCATAATTAGCGGTGTTTTTGAATAGAATCTCAAGCAGATTATTTTTAAAACTAGTTAATTAGTTTAACTTGGCACAGGATTGAATGATTGTTATATTATTGATAATTTCAAGCACAAATTTAATAATTATTTTTTTCTGGAAGAGCTGCAACCTCGCAGTACTTATGGACCAGTCACCATTCAATGAAAATTAAAAAGACAAAATGAAACTGATCTGAATTTTGTTGGATGAGATATATAAATAAATGATTTTATAAAGTAGATTCCAAATGTAACTATAAAATTTAGAAAAGGACCATATGGGGGATTAATAGATAAGAAAAATTTATTGGAATGACATGAAGAAAATAGATTAAAAAGACTAAAATAAATTCAGTTCATCTTGTACTGGAGTAACAGTATTTATAAATCATGATATCTATATCATAGATATCTATTTATTCCACCAAAAATCTACAACATGGCAAAGTCTAAAGGGCTAGATCACAAATGTACATCATATTCAGTTACATTACAAGGAAAAAGAAAGATGAAGTTGATTTATTTCATCTGTTTGTATTAAATTAAACATATATATATATATTAATCTTTAACTGAGGCTTAACAATTATATCTGAATTAGAGATAATCTTTAAAATTATAAATAATTGGTAGTAATCTAGAATGTATTTATCTGAAATAGTTGTTGTCAAAGTTGTGAATGCAGAAAATTTGTCACCTGTAAATCAAATATATTAAATGATTAAAATTTGTAACAGCAAAGCATATTTCGAGGAGAGATATCTTAGTACTTTATATCATGCACAGTACTCTCCCTATATCCAAGTCTGCATAAAGATGATTAATTACTGTTAATACAGAATCCTACATAATGTTTTTAACACATATATGATACAAATGAATTTAAAAATTAATAAATCCACTAATTTAAACATTTATTAGGCAAGTGGCAGTAAATGCATCCTCTAATATCAAGAACTGGTGTGATACATGGACAGTTATGTTTGCTTCAGTTTAACCAAGGTACTGTTTATATTTATTGAAAGGTTGCAATCTACCATATGATAAACTATAAACGGAGACTGTAATCCAAAGGAAAATAGTCATGTCTGACATTTGCATGTTAGTAAGCAGATATTGGCTGTTATTTTATTGATTTTTTTTTCTTTAAGGCTTTTTGCAAATCAAATTGTTAAATATTTATCTTCATTTATTCTTTTTTATAGCATCTGACATTTATATATAGATTTTTTTTTTTTAAGTATTGCATATTTATAAAACAGTGGCATGAAATATTAACAAGGACAATAATAAAAATATTTTAAATTTTTTTATTCATTTCTAAAATATATTGTTTTGTGCAAAGGAATGTTGAATAAATATTGAGATTTTGCAATGTGCAGTCCATTTGTGATATATAGTAATAAATGCACAATTTCGTTTTATTTTTCTTTACAAGATGGCAGATAAGGAAGGAGTAGAAAATATTTGGCATTTGTTGATTGAATGTAAATGCCTGAAAGGAAAAGGGTACAAATAATGAAGTTGTGGAAGAATAAATATAAACAAAGTGATTATACAGAAAGTAGGTTATTGGTTTTTATGCTGGATTTGGGAAAAGATAAGGGGTATTTAGATGTAAAGGTCATGGAGTTGACAAAGATTACGTTGTGGAAATGGCATGAAGCATGATAGAGAAGAATATAGGAAAAACTTAGGATAGGGAGTGGAAAAGGAAGATAAAGTGGCTAACAGATTTCTCTGGGCATAGTGACTGAGAGATTCCTGACTCAATAAATGGAGAAGTCACAGTGCATCACATCACATCGCACACGTCTAAAATGAAAATGATCTTGAAAAAATTGATGTTACATTGTATTTTTTTTTTTTAATATTTAAAATAATAGTTATCTTAAAAAATGTAATTTTGTTACAAAATCTATCTGAACTAAAAGCTAAAAATATGAAAAATTAAGTGTGCATTACTCTAGATCAGAAGTGGTCGAAATGTAGCGCATGCGCCAAATGCGATGCATTGTCAAATTAATATTTAGCACTGATCACAACAAGGAAAAATAAAACTGGAATTGAAAACAATTTGTATTCATATTATACATATATATAAAAAATAGTAACGAAAAGTTAAAATTTAGTGAACAAACCTAAAAAAAGTTTAGCTCCACATTTATTTTATTAGTATATTTGGCATCTGTCTCATCACTGATCAAGAGTCTGAAATAGTTTTTTAAGTTTTATTTTGATTTTTATGAAAGTTATTATTATTTTTTTTCATGTGTCAAATGCGTTGACTGGAAAGCGAACCCGGGCCAGCTGCTTGAAAAGCAGCTATACTAACCACTAGGCCACCAACGATTACTTAAAAACAGAATAAAGTCTTATGATTTCAATTTGAAAAATATTATCTTGCTTTCATATATAAACTCGATTACAAAGGCTACTGAAAGCAAGAGAGGCTCAGAATTGGGTCAAATCCGAGAGTGCAGGAAGCTTGATATTTGGAAATCAAATTAGAATAGGT
Source organism: Epiperipatus broadwayi (assembly GCA_028023455.1). Classification (NCBI taxonomy): domain Eukaryota; kingdom Metazoa; phylum Onychophora; class Udeonychophora; order Euonychophora; family Peripatidae; genus Epiperipatus; species Epiperipatus broadwayi. The sequence goes on along the minus strand of JAQFVV010012426.1, from coordinate 3,795,666 downwards.
CTCATTAAAGTGGGTACTATTTAACCTTTTTTCCCCTACAGTACATTATTATATTCCTTTTAAAATATTTACTATTTATATATAAACTACTGGACTTAGACAAAAATTGATTAGTAGTGCAAAAGTTGTAAGATGTAAATAAACTCATAGATAAAAAAAAAACTGGTGCTCTGTTATAAAATGTTGGTCATCCCTACTCTAAGCAAAGGTTAGCAATAAAAAAAAATATGCAAAAAAAATGCATTAATAAATAACCTAAAATGAAAGTCATATATACAAAAAATAAATTTATGCTGGAGCTCAATGTAGAAAAATATAGATTAAGATATTAATAAAAATAATTAATGCAAAAATAAAATTCCATGATGCTGCCTTTACATATAGTTATGCATAAAAATTATGAATTCAATTTTATGAATTCCCAATTTTTAGATTTTCCAAACGGAAATTACTGAATTTTGCAAAGCATATAATTATTCTTCCTTCAATGTTTTTGGTTTTCCATTCTGATTAAAGCATTTTTGGTGCTGCACTCCATAATCATAATTGTGTTATTTCATTCTGTATGCTGTTTTATACTGATTGTTTTAATATGTAAATTATGTGATTTTATATTTTCCAATGATCAATAATTGGATACTATTAGCTCTTTTATTTATTAGGTTGTTATTTACATATTTAGTGTATTATGTCAGCACATTAAAATTCAACACCTATAGTTCTTAACCAATCAAGAGCCAGCTCCTCCAGGCTATGTAGAGCAGAGAGGCTAACATGGGCCTGGTAAATTGGATATTCTCTGTAAATATGTACCATAGTTTGTTGTCTTCCACTTTCACAGTTTAGAGAATATACATTCTCACTTATGCAATATATAATGACATCTACCCTAGCCTGTTCTGATTCTGTTAATCCTTGACCAGATTTTTATTGGAAGGGAGAAGGCTGGTACTCAGAGAGTAGGGTCAGCTACTAAGTATGCTTATTTATATTGAGATTATTCTAGACATGTGCCCACATTCGGTTGATATCCAATGTGAGTGATTGCTAAGAATTACAGGTAAGCCAAAAAGGTTGCCTAGATTTTAGCCTGATGTTTAGGGAACTGTTCAGAATGAGATTGATTGGATGATTTGATAGTTTAACAAGCTTGTTGTATTCATTGGTTTCATTAATCTGATTATCCATGAGATTAGTATGTGCATTTCTGCACCATACTGGAGAACAGTATTTAGCCACAGAGTAAACAATTTCTAGTTGTTATTGTTTGTGATATATCAAGCTTCTTTCTCTTACTATTATCTCACTCTATGCATAAATATCTAAACAACTAAACATCACATGATCAACATTCTTTGTACTTAGACAAGCTCTTTACACAGAGGCAAAACTCTTCACAGAGTAGTGCCACTCAGTGCAGGCCAGAATAATTAAGCCTTCCTACATCCATTGATTACTCTGGCTTGCACTGAGTGGTGCTATTGTATGGAGTTTTGCTCCTGTATAAATGCAATGGATGATAAAAACCGCCAAACAAGTTCTCATATGACTCTAAAGTAAATTTTCAAAAACAAACTTAAGCTACTTATTAAAGATGGCTTATTAAAATTAGAATTAAATAATTAACATCAACTATATCAAATAATCTCAATGCACTTTTAAATTTTGAGAGTACTATTTTGCAACTGTATGGTTGCTCATTCTTTAAGTATGCATCCTCAAAAAATATAATTCATCCCAAAAATGAATGTCTCATAAAATATGCAAATAATAAAAACATTTAAATTATTTTTAATTTATTAATAACATCTACAATACTCCTAGGGTAATTGGTGAAAAAAAGGTCTATATATATTTTATAAAAGGTCTCATGGTGTAAAAATAATGCATCCACCTATCGGGATAGATTGAAATATGAGCAAGAAAAAGCAAAAAAAATTTCAGGCCCAACCAGAATTAGAGCACACACACACACACACACATACTAGCTAGCAAGCTCACGATCCAAGCATCTACCCTTCAATACTGTTCAGTAAATAGGTATCTAAGTAACAATTGGCAATCTTGATTAGTTTATCATCTGTTCATCAGTGTTGTGGAAGTGATGATTGGGGGAAGGGGATCCCTGCAATGGGCTATTTAAAGGTGTTGTAAAGTTACCATTTAAAAACATTGATTTAAACAAAAAATTCTAATACGATTTAATTTCTATAAGAATGAGAATAATTTACCAATATATAAGATATATAATTTAATGATGATTAATAATCCGTAAAAGAGTAGATTGAAACATACTTCCATTTGACAAATTATTATGTAAATGCAGTCACAGATTATCTACAGATACAAAAATTCTGCAAATAAAAGTATTTTGTTAGAATCAAGTAAAAGAATATTTCCAAAAGGTATTATTAATCAATAATAAATTAATAAACTTCAGTGCAGGATTTTACTATCTATTGTAAATAATTACTCAAAAAATATAAGATGCAGAAAGATAATATTAAAATAACTTTTAAAAAATTATAGCAATTTAAGCATATCAATTATACTATTCTATTGCCTTCTCATAAGATTTGCCTTTTAGAGAGCTGGGCAATGACATGCATGTATATTACATCATAGAACATTTATGATATACATTTTCAAACACCCATTTATTCAATGCATCTAAATCCTACAAATTATTATAATTATTCAGAAATAAGATTCCCCAGGAATCAATTTACAAGTTTATTACGACATTATATTTTGGAAATCTGATTTGTGAATTCTTAATAATGTATTCAAACTTAGTTGCTCTGTGAAAAACTTTATATTCTCAGCATTACATATTTCACATTTGTAATTTATTTACAGGTTTATTATAAATTTATTTTAAACGCACATTGATTACGTAAGTAATATTTACTAAGGCTGTAACATCAAGAATATGCGCGTAAAAATGCGATATTAGGGACCTCTACGGGTCTTAACCACAAGCTTAAGACCTGTAGAGGTCCCTAATATCACATTTTTACATGCATATTCTTGAGGTTACAGCCTTAGTAAATATTACTTACAGGTTTATTAAAATTATTCCAATTATTAAAGATCTATATAAAATATTATATTTGAAGTGATTAGCAAATGGTATCTAACTATTATTAGCTAAGGGGCAAAACAAAAAAGGCAAGTGGTTAAATCCTCATCACTACGCAATTTACAAGTCTAATTAATAATTGTTTCCTTCGCTATTCCTCTATGATGGATTCAATGGGTTTTTGACTTAAAATGGGCAATTTAAAAGCCATTTTACTTTATATATGACTTATTTTTAAAGTTATCACATGTATTTTTGTGACAAACTAAGAACATTTAAAAAAAAACAACTAAGTAATAACAACAATCAAATAGCCCAAATAGTTTATAGCCCAAGAGATCATAAGAAGTTTGACCACCAGAAATGGCAGGACTGGCTAAAAAACCAATGCCACTCTAATATCTTTCCAATCTATACAAAGCACCAAGTAATGATATTGCCAGTAAAAAAAGAAAAATGATAATGGCAACGGCTAAATAAATTTTTAATGTAATAACGTTATTTTATAGATTAGATTTTAAAAAGGTTTATAAGAGTTGTGATTGAAATACAGACTTGCAGATTATAAAATAAATAAATACATTAAATGTTATGAAATTATAAAAGCAAACAACGAAATACACTTGGTGAATGAAAAACAATAGATCCTAAAAAGAATGACAAAAGAAAATTTAACTGAGAAAATAAGAAATAAAAATATGTTCTTAGAAAAAAATTGTAAAAAAAATACGGGGGGGGGTGAAAAAAAACAAAGATGATATACTATTAACCTATTTATTCAGTATACTGAATATTTACTATCGTAAATATATTTGAACTAAGGATTTTCAGTCTATAATCATACAACTGTTACATATGACAACACACATGTGAAAAAGATAAATGATCACTAATATACATATTTCATGCCAAACCAGCACTCATCAATCAGACCACATCAAAATCTCTCACTCATATATAGAATCAGTGCTCGGCTTATATTAAGCCAGCAATTCCTTAAACTTTAATGGACAGGCTTCAATCTTCTCACCCTTCCAACAATTCAACCGTCCATTTTCATTGAAAAAAGGAAATGACAAAATGCTCAAAGTCCTTGGTGGATTTAATATTGTAGTCATACGCATGTAGACACTATCAACCTAACCCTTTATATTATCTGATCATTATGCATCCATTTATATTAATAGGAGAGGGATGGGCTGGACTTTTATTATGATGTAGCCTATTTCCAAGACAATATGTAATTAACTTATTAATTCAATATGAATGAATATAGACTGAAATTTCTAAATTCAAATCCCTCATTTAACATTGTAAACATTCAGTTTACTGAATAAATAGGTTAATTACATATTATCTTGAAAATAGGTTATATCATAGTATAAGTCCAGCCCATCCTTCTATTAATATAAATAAATACATAATAGTCTAATAATATGAGGGGTTAGATTAACATAATGTCTACATGAGTATGACCACAATATCAAATTCATCAAGAATTGTGAACATTCTATCATTGTTTTTTTTCAATGAAATGGATGGTTGAATTGTTGAAAAGATGAGAAGATTGAAATATATCCATTAAAATTTAAGGAATTGCTATTTTAATATAAGTCGGGCACTGATTGTTTATATGTGTGGGAGATTATGATCTGGCCCAACTAATGATTACTGGTTCAGCATGGAATTCATATATTGGGGATTATGTACCTTTTTCACATGTGTAAAGTCATGTGTATTGGTTGTTTGAGATGGAGCGGAGGATGAATGTAGACTGAAAATCCTAAGTTCAAATCCCTCGATTTAAGTATTGAAAATAAGCTGGGAGATATGAAAAGACATCCAATATACAAATTTACTGAAGAGAAGAAAGTTAGATTTTGAATAACAAATTACAAGATAGAAAGTTATACAGATGTTTGGAATTGATTTTTACATGTCTCTCGTCAAACATATCGTAATTCTTAGATAAGTGAATATTATTATTTATATAGGATATAATAATAGCAGTCAGAACAGTACTTTTAAAAACAATATTTCAAAACTAAAAGCTCTCTCATCAGATATTTTTAAAAATATTTAATTATAATTATATTGGTAAACAAATGCAACAGAAAGATTATTTAATTGGATTTGTTAAAATCAGTATATATATAGTTCATATTTTATAATTTTTGAGTAATTATTAAAAATTTATAACAAAAAAATTAATTATTTTAAAGTCACAGGTGATTTCAATTTTCAAATGGCAAGAAAAGAAATTAGACTTGAAGTTGCGATTCCTTGCGGAATGATTATTGATTTACAATGTTCTTTTTATACGTAAGAAGGAGATAAAAAAAAGATTTTTTCTTATCTCCTTTCAGCCTCTATTCTTTTAAAAAGACAACTTGAAGATGCATTTTCTAAATTATAATTACTCTGGCAAAAAAAATAAAAGTTACAATTTTAAAAGCATGGAAACCCTTTTCTGAGTGCAGTTTCTAGCTTAAAAAAAAAAAAAAGTGCTACAAGAAACTTGCTTTCAGTTTCTGAGTAAGAGAATTATTAAATGAGTTTTGCAAAAAAATAAATAGTTTGCAGACAACATCCATGAATTTTAAATTTTGTCATCTAATACAATGAATTTCTCCTTTTCTTTTTTTTTAATGCTATATAGTGACTTCTTGTTGTGTTGATGTGTCAATGTATTGATTAAGTTCATAGTAGGGTCAAACTTTTCTGGTAGTGAAAAAAAAACCTATCCAGTCCAATCTCTACTTAAAAGTGTAGCAATATTGTTAACTGAAAAAGTAACACTAATTATAAATGAAAGAGTATAACATGAGTAAAGCAGTGTGTTAATAATTCTTTATATATATGTTGATACGAAGATTTACACGGGTTCCATATATAAAAGACATATTTTGCGGGTTCATCCGTGTTAAAATATTTTAAAATACTGACGTTTCGACTTGGTAACACAAGTCATCCACAGAGTAACACTGAAAGAACATTTAAAACAAACTAACATGATACCAATTCTCCAAAGTGTCATATACATTATTCTTAATCTTTCACCATATTTGGGTTCTACTATCCCCATTCGGATACTATGAGAAAACAGCGTCCATTGATAATCACTCCACACGAAACACACCATCTTTTTTTTTTGATATGAAATCACAGGGATTCTAATTTATATATATAAATTTTAATAATTATTCAAAAATTATAGTTATAAAGAATAAAATCTATTTATATCTTGATTTTAAATTGATTTATGTATAAGTAGAATAATGGTATGAAGCTCACCATATTATTTCTGACACTCAAATGTCATATGACCTGCAAAGCAACTAAATATCTGATTATTTTTATTTATGATATAAAAAAAATTCTATCCATCATACAGAATAAACAGAGTTAGTGCAATAACTTTGCAATTAAAAAATCATGAAGATACCAACCATAAAATGGATGAAATGTTAACTAAATTCAATAAAGTGTTGAATTAAAAAATGCACACACTAACATGTAACGTTAATTCAGGTGGACAATTTATATAAAATACAATAATTTAATAGAAAAATGTCAAATCTTTCAAGATTAACAACAACTGTATATTATACAAAATCAACTCCTTCCCATTTCTTTGGTATCCCTATATTGTTGAAGGAAAATACATATGTATGAGGCACACTTTTAACCATCTATAATCTACCCAAAAAATTGTTAATCATGGTCGGCCCGCTATTAATTAACATAAGGACAAAACTTCCTCAAGTTAATATTTCAAAGCAAAAAATTCTTGAAGAAATCAGTGTAGTAGCTAATTTTATTCCAGTTAGAATATACAATCACCTAAATTATATCATCACTCCTATCCTACATCAGTATTATGATTAACTCCATGTGAATATTATACATGCCTAACATTTCTATCAATAATATTTTGCATTAGAAAAAAAAATCATATGCTTCATATACCTGAGTAAATAACTTGTAGCTTATTATAAAGAAAGATATTGCTCAAAAAAAATTTGCAAGAAATATTTTGAAAAAAATCTGACTGATTTTTCCAAAGCTTTCCTCATCACATTACACACTTACAACCTTCTGCGCATTACAAGTTATCCTTTTAGTACAAGCATAGGTTGCTATCTAAATTGACTTCAAGATTGCTTTCGATTTGGTCACCTATCAATACTTGTTCAGTTCATTAAAAAATATTCTGCGAACAAGACACCTTATTACCATTATAAAAATTACTTTATCAACAGATATGTTAAACTTAATAATTACACGTGTTTCTCTTCCACTTTTAATATAGCTATGGTATTACACAGGGCTCACTGCTTATATTGCTATTATTTGCAAAATATACAGACTCCATGATAAAAGAAATCATGCAAAACAAAGAAAGACACTTCCTTACTTATCTAAGAACAACTGTTTAAGTAATATCTTTTGTTGATATCCTAATAATCTTCTGAGACTTTCAAAACATTTTTCTTGTCCTTCATATTCTGAAGCAATTTCAAACACTAACAGGGTAAGTCATCTATCATTAATTCATCCTTTCTTGTCTGCAAGTTCACTCAAAAATGTTTTATCCTATAAAAAGTTTATATTGTCAATGCTATAATTGGAGGCATTCTTTCTTTCTATAGCTCCTGAAAGTATCTTTTCAAACTTATCATTAGAAGTCTCATGCCCATAACAAAAGAATTCACATGGGATCATAACATATATCACTTAGAACTTCTTGTTTTCCTACCACTAAAGGGGGTCTAAATCTAATATGTTTCTCAATTATTTTATCTCTCATATCATGGCTTAAGTATACATTGCATTCATAATCCATCCTAAGAGACCCTCTCCCACCTATACCCATTTTCTTCACTTCCATATGCAGATGACTTTATTGATGATGATATGGATGATACAGACATGTTGGAGTAATGCAATATCATTTCTTTAGTTGGTGTCACATTTATAGCCATCTATGATCAATTTTGCTAATTGTAGAAACATTAACTAGATTCCAAAACATTAAAATTTCTGTTTAACTTTCCTATAGATCCAATTCCTATTCAAAGCTTTCTCAACAACCAATTAAAATTAAATTTAAATCCTATTTGTGTTTTATATAACAATCATCCCAAATATATACTGCCCATGTTCCAAACCAGTTCCTATTTTCCATCCTTATGCCTATCAATATTTTACAGGTATATAATAAACCTTAGTCAAGAAAAATATTAAATTCTTTCATCCTCATAATGCCACTAAAATTATTCATACGATTAAATCCTTGCGGCCTACTTGCTATCATATTGTATTACAAGAAATACAATATCTTTTAAAAAAGTAATACCTTAAATATCTTCAAATTCTTACTTAAAAAAACAATAAACAAAATTTGACAGTATAATATTTTTCTGAATGGTACATTATGTGGGCGTTAATTCATGATGTTATTAGTACCCAAAACAAGCTTAAACTTTGGTGCTATTATATATAAAGTGTACTAAGTTCTAAACAAAGTACACATCCACCTACATAACATATTACTTTTTTTATAAATTCAAATCATTCTTTATTTGCTTTGAAGTATCAGTTGTATTATTATGTTTTCATATTTAGTGTATCATATATGCAAATAAATTTATTCTTCGGTATTATGTATAATTTGTTAGTAATAAACTTTACTTTATACAAATAAAAAAATTAATTAATATCAAAATTTTACAGATACTAATATAAGTTAATTCAAATCTTAAGAAATAAAAACTGAAATGGCCAAATAAAAAATATAGATTAAATGTACAGTAACTTATTGCGAGGACAATTATATAAACTATTTTTCCCCTTTAATGAATCATGGTAAAGTTAGATATATCAAAACTTCTGCATACAGTTCCAAATTTGCTTCCAGTTCTTTCTATTTATATAAAAAAAAAATTTACTTCTTACTTTATGAATACAATTTAAGAAAGTTAACACATATTCAGAAAAACAACAATATGTAAATACTCAAGAAACATGGTTCTATAATTACCATTAACTTATATAAAATTCATCCCTTATGATCCATAGCTGAGATAGTCAATGTGGACTTTCCACTTACTTTGGTACATTAAAAGAAAAAAAAAATTGTAATTATTTTTTACTGCAGGCATGGAAATCTACCTAAAAACATATCAGAAACCCCAAATTCTTTGAAATAAAAGCTAGAACTAGAATAAATTAAAAAAGATAATCCTATCTAATGTTATAATCAGAGCACCACATATCGAATCATTTTGAAAGTGAAATATGTAAAGCAGTTCCACTTACCAAGTAACATATCATCCCCTCTATTCTCTTCCGCAGTCCCTGTGTGAAAGTACTTCCCTGAGAATCCCAAATTAAAACGAAAGCCAGGAATTAACCGTTGTAATCTCTCTTGGGTGTCTAAAAGAGCCTAAAAATAAAAATAAAATCCATCATACATTCAAACGTATTAGTACATACCTTTCAAATTAATATCATGATTTTATTTTTTTTAAAAATATAAATATTTTACTTTAAAAATAAGCTCCATACTCCTTGATCTTAAATATGTTACACCACCATTTTTATAGATAAAAATGACTTTGCAAAATATGTAAATAAGTTATGATATAAACAACAGTTTTAATATTATACATATCACAAATGTTAACACAAATATAAGTTTGGGATTAGCAGAAACTAACTTAAACTTAGAATATCATACCTATCATAAAGATAGAATCATAGTGGTTCCTTTTCACTTAGTATCTATTAATAACATTAAAGTAACCTAAACACTAGCAGGGTACATTATATTTATAAATGAAAAATTTATTTTTATTCCTATGTAAATATTTCTGCATGCATATGTGTAACTCTAAAAAAATACATGATTATTATTATAAAAAATATAATTTACTTGTTCATTACTTGAGAGATAATATGATATTGAAACAGTAGAAAAATCACCTTTAGTCTTTGAGTCAATCACTATGGAATTTAAATATCGTATGTAGGTTCATTACAGGATTTCCAGAAAAATATAAGTCAATCACTATCTTTATCAAATATAAGGAATACATATGAATATTAACAGTGAAAGTTGACCATTACTTTGTTTAAACATGTTAAAATATATATTCATAAAAAGAGAGCACGCAATTACAACTAATAAGAGTCAAATGTAGATTTCATAAAATGCATTTCTTTTAATAAAATAGTATCACCTTAGTACAAAATACTAGTTTACAATTACAATTTCTTTCTATATGAAGTTCTTTATTAATAGATATAAACTAGGAGAACTATGGATATTAGATGATTATTCCTCTTACAACGAATTATGTCCAACAATAATTTTAATACAATTTTATACATTTATCTGTGCTCAAAATTCATTTCCCTTTTAATTGTTAATCCAATTATTTAACATACATATTCAAATGGCCGTGGGACAATGTACCTATTTTCCATAGCAATATTCTAATGTTTAAATCTTGGCTGTATGAAAAATGAAAATTTTTTCAGCTATCAAAGCTAAAAAATAATTAAGTTTCATCATCCATTGACAAGTACATTACCTAGCGACTCCTATTTCACTTTTTGTGTATGAAAGATGCTGAAAGTCATAATTATACATTGACATATTTTTAAAGGATGCTTTACCTATATATTTATATAAATATTTTCATGTACTTTTTTGATGTAAACAGGGGGAAATGTGAGATTATTTCCATGTAATAACTAGTAATATGTTTATTAGCAGTGGAGTTGTCACATAAATATCAATTATAACTTTATCTTTCTTATTGCATTACCATATCCATGTAACATTAATATCATTTATGTTCTTTATTACTTTTTATAATGCTTTTTACAACCCACTATTGACGGTTTCGATTGTCCAGCAATCTTCTTCAGAACTATAAGAAACACAATACAAATATATGAATACAAATGTACATGAACATATAATTTTACATCTTAGAATATATATAAAATGTAAAATTATACATTCATGTATATTTGTATTCATGTATTTGTATTGTGTTTGTTATAGTTCTGAAGAAGATTGCTGGGCAATCAAAACCATCAATAGTGGGGTGTAAAAAGCATTGTAAAAAGTAATAAAGAACATAAATGATATTAATATTACATATCAGTTACCAATGATATCCTTAATGTTAATCTACTTTGCTCTAGAATCCAATACGAATCTTTTTTTATCTTGAGTCTAATATAACTGTAAACACAAATGTATTGATATGGATTATTATTTAATAAATTATTCACTCAACAATCAATATAAACATTCCTAAATGCAATGATTTAATGAAGATGTTTCTATGAAGGCATTTAAGCTCAGATGTGTATGTTAATACAATTTTGACATTGTAAGACATAAAACTTTCAGATCTTAAATTCCATACCATAGCAGGCAAAAGATAAAACGACATTTAAATAGTCCACTATAAATCAAACACATTTCCAGCACTCATTCATAAAGAAACAATGACAGAAAAGACAGTAGTCAGCAAACTTTCCAAGTGTTGAGAGGCACGAATTTGAAGTTTACTAACTGATAATAGATAGCAAGAACTGTTACAGACTGAGTATAAAAACAAAATATTAAGCACAGTGAAAAAAAAACACCAAGCTTACTTCAAACTTAGATAGGCACAACAAGCATATACTTACACTACTATTGCACTAATAAGGTTAGTAGTCAGTGAAAAATTTAAAATAAATATATTATTATAATAACAACATAAAGAAATTTGTAGATTATAATAAAACATAAAAGATCCTATTTTCTTCTTAATGGTATAAGACAAGATAGAGAGATAAAATATCAAAACTTATGAAAATTAAGATTGTAGACAAGAGGGATGTCCCAATCATCAAACACTACAATTTACAATCTCCACCCCCTTTTAAATATAATTAGCAGAAGACAAGGAAAAAAAAAGTAATACTCGTAAACTAAATTATAAAATTTTAGGGGAAAAAATATTGCCATAAAAATCAAAGCAAAAATTTTAAGTAATACCTGCAAAATAAATTAATGTAACAATTTAAAATTTTGCTACTGCTGAGAAATTAGTTTAACACAGTGGGTATCTGAAAAAAAAAACAAACAAGAGATTTCTCTCTGCAAAATAGGAATTATAAAGGCAACGTAATAGCAATAAATCTTTTTTTTTTTTAATGTGGCCACCTGTTAAATATATAATATTGACATATATATATATGTGTTTAACATAATAGAGATAATACAGTTCATAAATAATAAGGCAAGGACATCTGCATTATCCATCTACAAAGAAATCCTGAAGAAGACAATATCAGACCACATCTTTTTTCTCTCATTTTATTCCTTAGTTAAGAGTATTTAAACATTCACTTATCAAATATTATATACTTTAACATCCTTTAATACTGGCACAAAAAAAAAAAAAATGTCAGAAGTACTAATAAGAAAGAAATGGATTTAAAGTGAATGATTTATAAATTCATGCTCACACTTCTAGACACTTAAGATAGATTCATATAATTAAATTTGTGTTATATCATACTATTTACAACTTTCTTAAACACTTTAACAATACTTATATCAAAATTTGTTCTATCAGTTTCCACTGTCCTGAAATCATCATCGGAACTCAAAAATAAGACAGCTGCTCTTATTTCCTTGTGACTGGGGCGAGAGTATCCTTGCAGATTGAACACCAATGTTTAACAGCACGTGAGGAAAAGATGAATACATTATATAGTTGATTATTTATCAATAGATAAATAGATATCTAGTGAGTTGACTAAGTATCAACTATTAGATTCAACCCCATGTTACCGGCATGGCATATGTATGTGCTAATCACAAACCATGCTCATTACTTAATTATCTTCTAATGTTAAAAGTGTTAAGTAAAATTGCAAGAAGCCTCAGTTGGTTTGCAATCTAGTTGAGCAAAATTCTAACTGAACTTCATATACAATATATATATATAAATTTTATATATCACTTAAGTATCATCTATAGATCATTGTAAAAACAATACATTGATATACAACATCTAAACTGTATGCTACGGTAAGATCCATAGGAAGACTTTCATCAGATATGTCAAGCATTTAAATATTTCGAACTAAAAATTAGAATGAATAATAAGATAACTATTTTACAAATAATCAATCTACTACAAAAATACTTCATAATAAAAGTAAGATTACTGAAAAGTTTACAAATTATGTGCATAAAAGTGAAATTATTTACTGGGTTTAGAAAATAGAGGCCATTCTAAAAAATGTAGAGTAATGTGCATAGGCTTAAAATAGAAAAAATGAACAATAATGTTCATATATATCATAAAATTCCCACCTTCCCTCTTATTTCATTCTTTTATTATTATTTTTTAATTTGTTTTCAGTTATTATATTTATGTTTCGTTTTTGGTATTTTATGTACATTTTGTTCTGCTTACTCTTCTTTATTTTATTCTTAACTGTGTATTTATTAATGTATCATAGTTCTGAAGAAGGCTGCAAGACAGTCAAAACATCAGATCATATATATAAGTTTCCAATAAAGGGTTTAAAGGAAAGAGTATAAATATATTTATATGAAACATAATATTGTAAACATTAATTATCTGAAAATTTTCATATTACAAATAACAGAAAAAAACCAAAAAAAGTGTCCAACGACCTGATAAATCATTGTATTTTATGATTTGCTGATAACCTGTTATTCAAAAATTAAAAAAAAAAAAAATGAACAGAAACCCTTTAATATGGCTCACTACTGGCCAAAATCATAAAGCAGATCTTAAAATGTTCACTGTTTCCAGATATTATTTTAAAATAAGTTATGATTTATTTAACTAACATTTCTAGTTTAATCTTCAATGCATGTTACAGTAAATAAATTGATACATATTTATATTTTAAAATAAGAAAAACATACATTAAATACCTATAATATTTAAATACAGGTATACTTTATATCCCTGGAGTTTCGGTGTAATTATAGGGGATTTGAGCCCAGATTTCAAGCTTCCTTCATCTATCCAATCTATCTTACCCAACCAACACACGTGTGAAAAAGATAAATGATCTCCAATATCAATACCTATTATCTTTAGATCCATTTTTCTTTTCTTTTTTCAATTAAAAAAATTATTTATATTATGATATGTAGCAATGGGAAACTTTTAAAACTTCTAAATTAATTGTCATGAAGTTTGCGGAGTCATAATCATTGTCATGAATCATTGATCCAATGCAGAATGAAGGTTTCTCCAAGTTTAATCCAAGTCCCCCCCCCCCCAATCTCTAGCCTTTATTCTCTACATCACAACAGCAAATGTTCTTATTTTATCCACCCATTTCACATATGGTCCCTTTTTAGAAAAATTAAAAATTCTTGGAATCCAGTTTAAGATGTCAATTGTCCATCTATTGTCATCATTTCTAGCAATATGTTCAGCCCAGATCCATCCACTTCAGTCTTGTAATTCTTTCATTTATATCAATAACACTTATTTGGTTCTCTCACCCATATATTTCATTTTCAATCCTTTCTTGTTACTCATAACATATATCTTTTTATACTTCATTGACAGGTCTGAAATCTCTGTATTGCTCTTCACTTAAATAACTGTCTCAAATGCATAAATATAAGGTGATAAAATCACATTTAATAAACACCTTCCTTTTAAAACACAAAAGTAATTTCCTTTTTAATATTAAATTATTTTTATGAAAAGTACTCCATTCAAGTTCAATTCTATAATTAAATTCATCCATTACGTTTCCATCTGTATTAAAAATATGACCCAAGTATTTCTAATTCCTCAATATATAACTTTGCAGTAGTATTTTTAAAAAAAGTAAAAAACAAAGCAAGTCATTGCTTATTTATTTATTTATTTTGATAATATAAAATTAAAAAACAAAACAAAATGTATATATATAATATACATAAAAATTAATTGATATTCTATTTAATTTTTTTTTTCCATATGTCATAACCTGCAACAACTGTCAGCAACCAACTGCTTGCTTGCAAGGCAGCTGCGCTGACCTCTCGGCTAACAACGCTTGACTATATGGAGATTAAGAAATGCGTTGTTGGATTATTTTCAATTCAGAAGTAATTGATTTGAAAAGACTTGATGACAAGAAGTGCTGCATTAATCGTCTTGCCAAAATATATCACACAAATATGATTAATCTAAAGAAAATGAAAATCAATAATCTAACTATTTAAAAATAGACTCCAGATCAGTTGACAATAAGATAAATCCTGGTATTAATAAACTATTTCAATCTGAAAAAAAGAAAAGAGAAAACTATATATTGTGACGTTATTTGCCCTACAACTTAAAACAATGATAAAACTAGAAGTCTTTATATAGTAAGAAAGCTTTAATTCATATAAATCTCTATGCACTTCTATATTCAACCAAGTTGATGAACTGGATATATGGTATCACCCTTATTAAAATAAGATTTAATTTCATTCTTGGCATGCCCATTTACTGCTACTAAATATTAATTCACAGATGAATTAATATATTATGCTAGAAAAACTTTAATGAAGTGATTCAGTGTGTATTTTAACATATTTTATTATCATTAAATACATTACTTTAATGGCAAATAGTTGTTTATGTTGAAATTATGGTTGTAAATGGAATTTGTCCAATAAAATATAGGTTATTTCGTCCAATTCTTGAAAAATATATTTGAACTTAAAAATATATATATATATAGGAAAAAAAACTTTTTTTCTATATCTTCTTGGCTTAGATATAACCTTTGTTTCTTTAATAATGAATGATTACATCTTTTTGTTTAGATGTTAGACATATATCTAATGATAATAAATTATTATAAATAGTCTTTAAATCTGCAGAAGTACTTTTTTTTTTTAATTTAATGGCAGTTGAGGCAGGTTTAACGGAAAGTACTTCTGCAGATTTAAAGACTGTTTATAATAGTTTATTACCGTTAAATTTATTATTTTCTTATGATTACAATTTTGTTTTAATTAAGGAACATTTTATTTATATTATATATATCTGTGGCGAATGGGATTGATATGTCATTTTTGTTAGGTAGTTAATAATGAGGAAAACTAAGGGTAGACAGTCAACATGCAACAAAATTTTCATTACACAACATATAAAAACTATATAATTAATAAGATAATTTTTATAAAATTCCTCTCACACCTACAGAAGCAAAAACGGCAAAGTGATCTCAAAATGGATTTTCAATATTAATGTCACACACTAAATAAAAAACAAAAAATACAGCATAATCACTGGGATAAGTATGAAGAATATTAAAAAAAAAAAAATTCAACTCACAAGATCAAATAAAAGAATTGATAATATAAAAATATATATTACTGCAGAATCTCCAACCAACAACATATATATATATGAAAGAGATTCTCAAAATGTAAAATATCCACTAATTAATGTATCTCCTCATAATCTGTAAGAAATAAACAAATGACAAAAAAGATAACATAATATTTGAAAGATTAGAAAAGTTCTGTTCCAAAGATATAAACTGCGCCCAGGTTTAAGTAAAAACACGGTAGTCAGACTGAATGAATTATAAACAACTTCAGAGATTTTTTTTATCAATTAATGCTTTGATTCCTTTAAAATTAATTATACATTCTTTTTCTTGTAATGTGATTAAAATTTACTTTGATTTTTCTTGACATTTGCTTTAGGCTTATTACCACCCCCTCGTCCTGTAAATAACTTTTTTCAAAATATGTAAATCTTGATTTTTTAAATATATACTTTTTTAAAATTAAACCAAACAGTATGATTTTAAAACATATTTATTAAAATGCTACTATTCCACCATTCACCACACATTATTATCAATCAATATGAACTACTGGTTATTATATGAATGACAACATTTTTTGGGCATGATGTGATATATTTTATCAGAACTATTTATTACATTTAGCATAATATACAGAAATAATTTATTTTAAACTTTATTTAAACTTTTCCAAGTACAAACAACTAGTAATAATTAACACACAATGACAACACAAGTCAGTAACTCACACAACGTTTCCAGTGACTGCTCATTCAGACAGTTTGAAATACGGGTACTTTGGGGTTACGGCTGCTGCGCTATAATCATCCAGCCATAATTATCCTAACTTTGCAAATATATTTTCATTGCTTGTGAAGTATCACTTTAGGTTTTGTTTAAAAAATGAGTTTTTAAATTCAAGCTAATTTTAAAAAATTATTGTGAATACAATATAAATAAAAGATTTGAATTAAATAAACAGAACGTCTAAAAATGATTTTGTTTACTAACTTTTTTTTATTATTAAAAAATCTTTTATTTATATTGTATTCATAATAATTTCTTAAAATAACAAACCTTTATAAAGTGTTCGAATAATTCTCTAAGTTAGAATAATTATGGTTGGACTCACATCAGTGCTAATTAGAATTCGAAATTAAAGTAAAAAAAAACAACCGATTTTTAAAAATAATAAAATTTACCATTAACCAAAATAACTTTTACCGGTATATTTAAAAACAAAATTTTAATTTATTTAATTCTGCCGTAAAAACATTTTTCTTTCAAATATTTTATTTTTTAGAAAAAAGAAAATTAATTTTAAAGTCATTTTTTTCAAAATATGATTTATTAACATAATATTAATCTTTGAATTTACATGTTATATGTAGTGATATACAAGATTCAAACTATGATTTACAATGCAGAACTTGATTTACCGAGTGAACAGAAAAACCTTGAATTGTATATGCATATATCTTGCCATTCATAGCTTCTCTCATAGTTTACTAAGTAACCTCTGACCTTAATGGCAACTAGGTAAATCACAGCGGCCAAGAATCACATCAGCCCCACCATCCAGATGAGAAAGTAAAAACCCGTACTAATCCCTGTAGCATCCATGTCCCAGCCCCCCTCCTAAGGACTAGGAACCAGGCCTTGGGGTATTTCCAAAGCTCAGACTCTCTCATCCAATGCCCTTACTAATCCCCACAGCATCCAGATCCCCTCCAAAACCCAGGCTTGTGAGACCTTCCAAGCACCAGAACAGCAGCCCCGATTTGAAGTTTAAGCCAAAGTCATTTTGAGTTGTGAAATGCAGTATTTATGTAGATTATAATAGTCCAGGATTATATTCAAAGTTGATGAACATGATCAAAATATTCTTAAGCAATAAATCCCAATCTTTTCCTCTCCAATATTTTCAATTATGTATTTATTTTGCTAAATTGCCAAATTAAACTCCATTTAAAGCTTGATGCTGGAGTTTGTGTAGTATGTAGGTTTTGCATCACTGTTACAAAGTTACAAACATGTTTTGATTTGAAAGTTTCTGTAAAGTGAATTGATTTTAATAGTTAGAAAAATTTGCAAGATATTTAGAAAATCTCCTCTGAAAAACAATAACCTATGAGAAATTGTTAAAAGTATTTTGAAGAGAAAAGAACTTATATTACTCGTTCAAGATGGAACAGCACTCTAGCTATGGTTTCAAGACTTATTGAATTAAAAGAATGCATTCCAAATGCTTTAAGAGTTAGCTGAATTAGTGATGTAATTTCTGATGAAGATTGGAAGAGTTTGTGGATGTACTTCACCCCTTTCAAATAGTTGGCAACAGGCCTTCTTGTGAAGACGCATCATTGGTGAAAGGTGAAATTTCCATGAAATTCACTTCAAAAGAATTAGACAATCACAATTCAGCATTAGCTATGTAATTTAAGGAAGTATTGCATGAAGAATACTCTTCATATAAAATAAAGAACATCACTAGGTTAATAAGTTACCTTGAAAATCCCAAGTACTTGAAAAGAAATGATTCTGAACACCCCTTTTTATTGCCAAATCATAAAAGCATTAAAAAAACTGGATGAAGAAACATACAACAGACTTTTTCAGCCAGATACTGAGGAAGAAATCCAAGAACAAATTGCTCAAGATAAAATTTCAGATGTAGAATCTTCAGATAAAAGGTGATCCAATGCTTCAACGATACATCAAGAAGGTTTCGATAAAGATAAATCTAAGTGCATTATCGCTTATAGTTTTTCTTTAACCAATGAAATGGAGGTTTTTGAGGCTACTGGAGAATGATCTGAGCATTTAGAAAAACTGTATTGATGGTTAGATATTATGAGAGTGACCAGTGTTGAATGAGAAAAAGCTTTTTAGTGCAGGATACTATGTTTCAAAGATAAGTCCATATTTATCACCAAAAACATTAGATAATTTATGCTTTTTAAAATCTTATTTCACTAAAAATTCATGTGAATAGAATATAGTGCTATTTCTTCCCATAACATTACAGAACTTTATTTTTTCACATAATCATTTTTATTTTCTTAAAAAAGTTTTTTTTTTTTTTGTTCAATGAAAGAACATTTTTCTATATTATTTTATTCAAAGTATTTTTTTCTGTTAAATAAAGCATTTTTTACTTCTTTTGTTTTTTTTAATATCCTAATTAAAAATAAATTTATTGTTAGTAATAACCATTAATCACAACTTTTACTTGGTATTTAATGGTAATTAAAATGTCGATAACTTTTGAACCCTAGCCCTAATCCCAAAGTACCAAAATACATAAATGGTTTCATTTCATTGAAAACTTTTTTTGAAACTTTAAAAGCAGCTTTATACTTATGGTCAACAAAAGATTTTAAAGCCAATAAAAAAAACTAGCTTACTACATGTGCCATGAGCCCATATTGAAGCAATCAATGTCTAATCATCATCAAGCTTCATGTTTCACCATCTATACTAACCTCCTAGGGGTCCGCAATTCAGACCCTGCTATAAATATATACTATTCACTCACACACTGTATGCCGGATCATTAGAAAGATTAGTAAAATTAATTTTATTTAGTAAAATAAAACAGAAGTGTGCATGATGCGTATATATATATATATATATGAATGAAGCAATAATGTTATTAATGTTTATTGCTGACAACTAAACATTTTCTTCATATAATTGTAAATTTTTTTTGTTATCTCTATATGTATTTTGATTTAAAGTATTTAATTAAACTATTGGAAGGAACCACCAAAGAAAATGGAGAGGCTCGAAATGCTAAAATAATCTTTGCTTAAATTCAGCTTGTTGCCTTTAATTAAAATTGTCAATCGCAATTAAGATCGACAACAAATCATTTATCAGCTGTTGTCAAATGATTTAAAATAGCTAAAAATGGTATTTCGAGCCTTATCTGTATAAAAACATGTCAATTAAATGTTGTTTGTAAAGGGATTATAGAGATAGGGTTGGTATATGAAATTGCATTCTGGGCGGTATTAAAATGTTATAAAAGGAATCACAGAACAAAGGAAGTTAGTTTTTAGTTACTTTCAGTTTTTAGTTGAGTTCAGAGGAGTTTTTAGTGAGTTGAATTTAATTACTTAAGAAGCCAACACAAGTTCTGCGTGATGAAGCGTGAGTAGTGGAGCCGTCCGCCTCTCTTTTTCTCTCGGAGAACTGTCTACCAGCTGTAAAAATTCTATCTGACCAGCCATATGAGATGACGTAGAATTGCCAACCTGCCTGCCTGCCGCTATGCTGATATCTTAGGTAAAATCATGTAATTTAGAGCTGCCTTAATACGAACATTCACGGATGATTTATAATTTGTATCTAAATTAATTCATAGATCCATTTACGATGTTTTGCTAGTTTTGCTCGTAAACTCTCTCTCTCTATAATCCTTTATTAATACTTATGTAATTCTAAATATACGTTTGCTTTCATGCTTAATTTATGTTTATATAACTTTATGCGGCTCAATCAAATGTATACAACTTATTTTGTTTAATATATATATTATTTTCTCTAATATGTTGGTATCAATCAATCTCGCGACTTTAATTAAATTCATTAGTAAAATTATATTCATTTGTTTATTTAAAATAGAAATCGTTTGCTAGGCTGGTTGTATACCTAAAAGTATTTTATTGTGGATGCTTATTTTATTTTGTTGTTTAGTTGCCTTTATAAAAGATTGCGACACCTAATATAAAATTCTACCTTTTCTCACCATCGCCCGGAGGGCTAATTCTTTAATTAATACGTATATGGGAATCGAATTCAAATATAAATTTTATTAGTTTAATGATGTAGAAAGAGTTATTGTTTTATTACACTTTGTTAAATGACTCAGGATTGAAAACAGATTATTGTGCAAGAGGTTAGACAATTTCCAAGCTTTAAAATAATGTTATAAAATTATATTCATGTCCAACAATGTTGCTGGCATACAATTTCCTTTATTCTGATATTTTATCTTTTCCATTGCTTGACTGTTTGTCATTAGGGATGTCCTACTTTTCAAAATCGTTCGTAATCAGGAACATTACTTCCTGTGGAACGTAAAGTTTATAAAATTATGTGCTGCGAATTACAGCACATCCAGATTCTGGGCTCTCAAACCCAGCCTTTCCTTCGACATCGCTCCACCAGAATGCGCGGACATATCAAATCTAAGTTCATCTCAAGTATTCTTTTAAATGATAAAATATCCAAATGCCATGAAGGCCAGATTCCTTTAATTGTATGCTAGTACCGTTACTTTGCTCTTTAATTTGAGCATCTGTCTGTCTAACCTTGGTAAGTCGCAATGATGTGTTAAAGAAAATGATTCATTTCATAAAATACGTTCAGTATGTTGATCTTAAAACTGCTTTCGTTTAAAAAAGCATTATCGATTCCCATAGACGTAAATCTAATTTATATTAATGATCGCACAACTTACTCTTGTAAATAAAGTGCATTGTTTGTTTCTTATTTCTAAAAGACGTCTTTGCCAAACAATGCGAATAAAAGTATAAATAATGGTTTTCCTAAAGAAATACATGATTGAAATCATATATTTTGCCCATTATCAACTAAATCAGTTACTGTTAAAACTGCATCTTTTATATTTAATTTCGGCATCCACAACGCTCCGTAGCAAAAGTTTTCTTGAATTAGTTTATCAACTCCGCACAAGTTATAAAACACTATAAAATTGTATCTGTAAAATTATATTTATTAAATGAGTGATAGAGGGGATTTTATACAACAAAGTCCCAAGTCTTGTAAATAAACAATATTGTCCCAAGTGTGAAACTAGTTGGTAAAATATACATGCGTTTGTTTAATATTTATTAAAAATATCTTTTCATGTAAATCCTGGTTTGTCGTTTTTGAATTATTATTTTCTAGTTAATATTTAGAACTATTTTCTTTAGCTAATAGCTTAGCATTAGTGAATAAAAAACTATAATAAATATAATTCCTGGGCTACTCCGACCTCGATCATCATCATCAGTCTGATCTTATGCTCTACCGCTTTGCTTCTGGGCACGGATTTAAAATAATTTTACTGTGTCATCAGAATTGTTGTTCATTGGGTAAGAGATTCGAAGAATAGGCAAATAGGTTAGAATTCAGGATTGCTCCAGACCTGTGTATCTTGAGCATGATCGGATTCGAGGTACTTTTGCTTAGGATTTGAATCTTATTAAGTGAGCATACTATTTTGACCGGTACAATATAAAGTAGAACAAAATTGATTTAAGAACTAATCATTAATAATAATGTCAGGAAACAAAAAATAAGCAAAGTATGGTTGATTATTAACAGAGATTCAATAAAGAACAAAAAATGTAATAACATTCAATTGAATGTAGAAATTTGAAATTTAGTCCAATGAAAAAGGGTCCTCTGCATTAAAATGTTTTACGATGATATTTTCTGCTCTGTTATTTTCTCCTAAAAGAAGCATTAATAGAATTGCAGATATTAATAGAAATTGTATGATCAATTGCTCTGGAACTTGTGATATTTGAGCACTCGAGTTGCAGATTGAGCACTATAATTTCATTCAATCTGGGAGTCAATCCAAAAAAAGCATTTCACACATCCTCTCATTATACCACAAGGTTCAAATGGTCAGAAGACAAACTATCGATTAAAATCAAATATATAACATTCTATTTTTGTTTAATACAATATGAAAGTACACATAAGATAATGATTAACATAAAAAAGGCAATTAGAATTGCTACCCAATTTATTTATATGAAGTAAATAAATATGCATTTAAGTATTACTAATTTCAATAGAACGTAAACAACTTTTATCAATGCCTATTTACATATGCAAACTTATTTGCATGTCACAGAACATCCTTATTCCAGTATGTTATTCAGAATTCTGAGTAACGTATTAGAACGAGAATGATTTTTGATATGCAAATAAGTATATATTTGTAAATGATCCATTCTATTCCTGAGGCTTTCCCATCATGCATTGTTATTTATTTATTTGCAGCCTGATGAAGAGTGGTTTATTGCTCTAAATTACATACACATTAAGCTATGAAAATTTCATACCTACATTTATACATAAACTATGACCAATGGCAAGATGTTAAAAAATATATCCCAACACCTTCTAAATCTTAATCTGATACTATGTTTATCAAATATACATAAATGCCTACATTCTTAAGATTATATAGAACTTCCTTTTATTTTTCCCTTTATTTTCAATAATGAATTTGTTACCATGTTTTACCTTTTCACTATCTTTATAAATATGGTTAATGTGATTGTCGTCTTTTTCTTTTTTTAATCTTGTCAAATACTTTTGCAATCACTTTTTAATTCTTTTATGTATTCAATATCTTTATCTGCTTCATATAAATCGAAAATGTGTACAGATATATGCTGACAATATACAAATAGTAATACCCATAATAAAACATAAAAGATTCGTCTTTTATACAGTTTTCCTTGAGTTTAAGGAAAACAATTTGAAATGAACATTCTTATAATGATAACTATTTAAAAACCATAAAGTAAGCATTGAATAAAAACCAATACTTGATAACAATAAAACCAGATCTCTCAGACTAGTTTCTAGCTTGTAGACTTTCTTCGGACAGTATTGTTTACCAATGGTCATCTTTTCTTACTATTTAATCTAATAGCTTGAAATTTCAACACCCAAAGTTTTGAACCCAAGCTATCTTCTGTATTATCTGATAAAAATTCAAAGATATACATATAGTTTATAAATATAGACTTTAAACTTAAAATCTGGTTAGAGTTTACATTGTTAAGTATAAAATTTCAAACCATTCATTTGACTAATAAGAGAAAAGTATATATTAGGCACTAGATATATATGGTAAAAAGATCAATAAGCCATAAAATAGTTAAAGAATAAGGTTACACTATTATATTGTCTCTGCTGATTTTGTTTATTGCTTACATGGGAGAGGTGCTACTAATACCTAAATATAAGCTTGATATTAGTGATAACTAACTGCTACATTATAGAAGTATTACTTAACATCTATGGTGAATATAAAATGACTATGAATATACATTTTTATATTCAGGCTTTGTATATAACAATATACATTAAATTGCGCCATGTGATCATTCAATGTTATAATGAAGATCAAACCAAAATGAATGTGCAATCAATATATATCAAACATATAATACTATATTGATAATAAAATAATAAACTTTACTACAAAGTATATAATATGCATTTGTGTGTGTGTGTGTGTATTTATTCTTATGCATTGCTATTTACAGATTCGTTAGTGCTAAATAACTATTGGATATATGGCCAGGTGGATTGGTGAGTAATCTGAAAGATTGTAACTTTATCCTAAGTTGTAATACGTTTGTATAACAAATACGGTCTCTCACACAAAGACACACACATATATATATACATGTTATTGCAGACACACAACACGTATAATATACTCACACAGACACTCATATTGATGCATTCTGACAGACATAAATATGTATAGATATACTCTCTCATAGATATATACTCCTACAAATATATATTTTATAAATAAAGCCAAACTAAAATTAAGATTGTGTAAAACATTTTCCCATAAAATAATAGCTTAACAAAAATATAAGTTATAACAATAAGCATTATAGTTTTCATTTTTCAAGTCTTTACTAATTTTATATTTAGTATATATGATTTTCAATGAAATGGATGGCTGAAGAGATGTGGGTGGAGGGGATTGAAGCCTGTCCATTAAAGTATGAAGATTGGCTATCTTAATATAAGCTGAGCATTGATTGTATATATGTGTGGGAGATGATAATCTGGACCAACTGACGAGTGCTGGTTTAGCATGAAATACGTATATTGGTGATTTTTTATCTTTTCGACATGTGTGATCAAGTGTGTCAGCAGTATGAGATAGCGTGGATAGTTGAGGGTCGCATGAAAGTCTGAGTTCAAACCCCTATATATTATATATTGGAGTGTAGGTATGAAAATTTTGTACTGTAGAAAAAATTCATATATTATATACTATTAAAAAAATTACAACAAACAAATGCAACATAGAGGAAACATTGATCTAAGTCAGTGGTCTGCAACTTATTTACAGTGAAGTGTCAGACAATGACATTGTGCACCTTTAATATTGATACAAACTGAAGTAGTAAAACTATATTAAAAAATTACCAAAAAAAATCATCAATCGTCCTTCTGTTAAATTACCAAAAAATCTTCTACTTGATATCTAATGACATGCATGCCATGTTGCTGACCGCCTATCTAAGAAATTTTCCTAAATGTAACTGATGAAGAAAATAATAACTATTAAAAGAGAAAGCTTTAAAATGATTGTCATTAGACAATGTATGAGAATATCATGGAAAATCAAAATTATAAATAGACATATAGCAATAAGTAATAGAAATAAAGGAAAGCTGAACATTCATGGGCAATGAAAAAATAACAATAGACAATCAAAAAAGTTAACTAGAAATGTAGAAAAGGAGGAAAAATTAGGAGAGGATAAAGCTTAAGAAATAAAAAAGCTATGAGATCATTGCAAGTGAATGTTAATTCATATTACCAAAAAAAAAAGGATATCATAATTCATAAATCTAATTTTATATTAACATGGACTAACATATATTATATTAATAGAAAACATCACATGAACTTCAAATTACTGCATTAGATACTAGTATTTCCAATCAAAATACAATTCGCCAAAAAGTTATCATAGTAACCAGCTTCTGCTGGCATCTAGTGTCCATTTATTAATACTCAATGACTAAGAGCAAAACCTTGAGTTAGATGAAAGAGATAGGTCACTATTTATTATTATTTTTTGGTTGTTAAATTTTTAACTATTGAAAACTATTTAACATAATCGGGAGGTCTTTTATGTTCACCTCCACACACAAACATATGTATAAGGGGATTTAAAAAAAAAACCTGAAACATATGCAGAAGACAGTAATTACCTTCTTATAAAAAATGTGTCAGTTTAAATATACTGTATATGTCTGTTGAAATGTATATACAAATAGATATGTAGACAGGCAAAACTTATTTTCAAAAGTAAACATTTGGTAATGGAGGAAAGTCTTACATTCAAATTGAGAAAAGCTCCATTAATCACCATATTATCAGCTACCAGCAAAGAAATTCAATCTTTAAAATAAATAAATTAATGACCTTGGCCATCACACATCTTAGGTTTCTAATCTCTCCTGAACTGACCCTACTGTAAAGCTTATTTCAATTTATTTTCCACAGACCATTAAAAATTAGATTAAGTCATGCTTGCTTCCCAAAAATGAACTGGACGTACACATTCACAACATGACTTTCAAATCATGACTTCTATAAATAACCCTTCTGTTCTTGATTTCAGTTATTTCCCTTGTACACATATACACCCATGTAGAAACAGACAATTAAAAAAAAGAGATAAATGGCTTTTAATTTGTATAAGCCAAGTTTTAGACAAAAGTATAACACCAACATAAGTGTGTGTGTGCACGTGGTGCATTAAAACAAAGGTCACATAAATAACAAATCCTAACTTAAAGACGGGAGGGTGGGGCTGTATTTATTGTTTGTTATTTTTCCAAAAAAAAAAAAAATCATTTATTCAATTTTAAGTTACTTTATGTAAAGACAAATAATTCTTAACATTATAATTTATTTGGTTAAAAAAAAAAAAAATAGCCACATTAGTTGTTGAAATGGTCATGTGACACTGAAGTTCAAAATACATTTTGAAAAGTACTTCATTAAAAAAACCCTCTTAAAACCAATATGTCCTCTTTTTCTTATGCAGTATGATTGCATTATCAATATAGTTTTCATATCCATGGATTCACTATCCAAATGCATGATGAGCATGTGCCATGAATCATCTCTCATCCAGCCATTTCCATATTCTGCATATTCAATCAGTCATAAATTCATTATCTTTCGATTTATTATTGTGCTGCATTTTTGGCAATTGCTTTATTCCATCTTTTTTTGTCAATTATTTTTATTGATAAAACAATGGCAAATCTTCATACAGTAATGTCATCCAGTGCAAGCCATAGTAATCAATGGATGCAAGAAGGTTTCTGCATAAATACCCTATGTAGTGCTTACTCATCCATATCCATTAATTACTATGGCTCACACTGGGTGGTGTTATTGTAAGGACAGTTTGTCACTCTTACAGATTGTAACATATCATACCATTTACACCTTTTTAGACACTTTATCAATACTTTTATTTGTATTAACCTATCAGTTTCGACTGTCCTGCAGTCATCATCAGAGTTCTGGTTAATTCTGCTAACAAGAACTCTGATGATGACTGCAGGACAGTCAAAACTGTTAGTTTAATACAAATAAAAGTATTGATAAAGTGTCAAAAAAGTGTAAATGGTATGATATGTTATAATAGAAATCAATACATAGGAAAAGAAGAAGTAGAAAATTATCTTACAGATTGTGTAAGAATAAGAAATGGTGATCCTTGATGTTATTTTTATTGTTGTTATATGGATACATTTTAAAATTAAAGTGCAATGTAGATGTATAAATATTATACAAGATTTACTATTATTTCCATGTGAAAAGGTTGAAATTAAATGCACAATATACTTAACTGGATATAAAAATAAAACCAAATGCAATATCCAACAATGGTTGAAATAGCAATATATGTCAAATCCACACAAATGCAAAGGCTGAACAAAAACATTCAAAATAGAGGTTTAACATAACTAATCAAGATTGCAAGCCAGAAACTTACAAAGTCTAGTATTACTATATTTAAAAAAAGAATGCAAGAAAATGGATATCACTAATACCAATAACTGATACATGATAATAAAACATACATCACACATTACCAGCAGGATATATGCCAGTTTACAAAACTAATATCTCAAGACTATCAAACTGTTACAAATGATATACGTGAATAAAAATATGTACCATATACATGTGAATTAGTTATAACCAAATATATAAAGTAATACAATTTTGAACAACACTTTAAATTAAATCAATAGACAAACAAATCCTAACTAAAGTCATGTAAATTTGGTAATATAAGCTATCACAGACAATTCCTCTCTCACCCAGTTTATATCTGTCAAAGTATTTATTTAGACAGAGTATACATAATCCTCATAAACACTAATGTAGGCATATATATATATATATATGGAAAGTATCAATGTAACATTGTTCTTTTAGTCTGAACAAAGTTCATTTTTGAATCATCAGCATGACCATCATCACAATTAATAATAATAATTCAATTCACTTTATCATACCAAACTGCAGCATCACGTGATCACCATATGTAGAGTGGCAATATGTATAATGAGTTTTACCTGTTTTAAAACTGTAGCATTAAGTCAATTACAGTATTGCACCATAATTAATATACAATAATATAAATAAGCAAGTTTAAATATCAAATTATGAATATGTCTACATGTCATATTTTCTTATAAGATTAATAATAAATTTTTTAAAATCTAATACAAAAATATTTTCTTTAATAAAACCTTGATTATAAGTGTTAGTCAAACAAAGGTGAAGGATTTTAATGTGTTAGAGTGACAAAACTTAATGTAAAATAAATGAGATGTGTGTATTTTACTTGAGATTAGTTTGTTAAAATAATTTTCTGGGTGACAAGGTTATATAAGCATTTAAGATCTCTAATCTTTCTGCTAACAGACAGGGATATAAAATGGTTATTTAACTTAATATATTTAGAAAATGTATCATAGACTAATTGAATTCTGATAATATCTTATTTGAAACTTGGGTTTCAAATAACAGATTCATATTCCAAAATTGGCAAAACCAAAGTGAGAAACAATGTATGCTTTGTAGAGTAATAAATTGTCTATCATGCCTTAAAATCACATCCATAATTTTAAAAGCGTTGTTTACCATAGTTTCAATCTGATGGTGAAATAACCTACTGCTATCAAAAATAATGTCAAAGTCTTTCTGTACATCAACCATATTTATTTCATGGCCTTCAACACAATAATGACATTTAAAGAATTCAGATTTTCTGAAATAAGGAACAGTTGAGCATTTATCCATATTAACATCCATCTTAATATTTTTACACCACTCCACAAATTTTTTAATATATTTTTGTAAAAATATAGTCAGTAATGGAGTTCATAATCCTAAATATTTTACAATCATTTGCATAACACAGAAGTTGTGAAAATTCCAAATTTTCTCATAAATCATCTAAATAAATGTTAAATAATAACAATGTAAGGATACTGTCTTGAGGTACTCCTAGATTGCAATAGTACGGATTAGAAAACTTATTAAATTTGACACCAGCTATTCTTTCCCTAATAAAAGATTCAAACTATAGTATCAAATTATAAAAAAAAAAACCTAACATTTTATGAAGCAATATAGAATGATCAACTTTATCGAATGCTTTGGAGAGATCAAAATATACAACATCTAGATGACTGATTTTCAAAAGCATTAGCAATATGATCAATTATTGTTAGATTAGTTTGTTGATCTATTAGGTAAAAAAAAAAAAAACAATGTTGTGCAGGAGCTAAAACATTTATGTTATTAATACCCCTCTGAAATATGTGAGCAATTATATGAAACACTGAAATAAGTCTGTAATTATTTACATGATCTCTTGAACCATTTTTAAAAATAGGTGTAACTTTGGCAAGTTTAAGGGAGTTGGGAAAATGATACTTTTTAATGGAACAATTAACAATGCAACATAGGGGAGTAACAATGAATTCCGCACATTCTTTATAAATAAAAGAAGATATATTATCAGAACCTAAACTTGAATGAAATTTCAGTTATTTGATAGCAGATATAATATCATTATTGTTGAAACAATCAACAGAAATATTATCATTAAAACACTCATTAAGTATCTATACTCAGAGGACAATTGAGAATTTCCATACAATTCAGAAAAGAGAATTGAAAAATCATCAGCATTTGAAAAAGAGCTATAATTTTTCTGTGACTTACTTTTGGTAATGCCAGAATTATTAGCAAAGGGTCAAAATTCTTTAGGATTTCTGATGTTTAGTTATAATTTTAATATATTTTTGATAATCAATTTTCTAAATAATTTTTAACCAACCTTCTATAATTAACAAAGTTATTGTAAAAAATAAATTTTGAATTCTAGAAAATTGTTTATGATAGTAAGATTTCATTCTAATAATTTTCTTAAATGAAACTGAAAACCAAGAAGAAACTAATTGCAAGAAACATGTTTTGGGGGTATAAAAAATTCAATCAAATCTTTAAATATTCGATTAAATCAGAGGTGGGAAAATAGCAGTCCGAGGGCCACATGCGGCCCGCTAAGCCGCCAAGACAATCAGAAAAATTCGCCTTGAACTGAGATTTCCTTCCCATGCGCGACTAAAGATTGGCCTCATATTTTCCACTAGGATGGCCATGTCAATACACATGCGCAGTGTAGATACGATGTGCAGTGCTTTTCCAGTTGAGCTGGTTAATTTCAATTTTGTCTTTGCATTAGAAAATATATACATTTCTGACTTTAGGGAAACCATGAACCCTCCAAAAAAATGTAAAATCAGTAATGAATGTTGTGTGTTTAATGAAGAATGAACAAACAAATATTTCTTTGGTAATACAAGGAATAAAGCAGTGTGTTTATTGTGTTATGAAAAAAAGATGCAGCCCTCCACTAACCTTCACTTCCACAAAGTGGTCTCTGAAGTGGGGCTCCGCCAACCTATGCATCCAGCCCCTGAACCAAAATAAATGTCCACCCCTGGATTAAATATTTCCATATGCAATGAGCTCCAATCAAAATTAGAAAATGCCTTACAGACCAAAATAATCCCCTTCTTTATAATGAATTTTAATATTTAGAGGAAGAGAATATTTAAAATAATTTATACCAACAAAAAATTGAATACATGGGTGATGTAGATTGATAGAAAAAGTCATAGATGAAACACAAAAACATCTAATTTCTGATAAATTATGTAAAAGATAATCGAGTATTCGATTGTGAGAATTTAAATAAGAATTGGGTTGCATTAAATTCAAAAAATTAAAAAACTGTAACATCCCATATACCTAATATTAATTATAGTGAAAAAACATTAAAAGAAGCTTTACTGTATAACTCAGGAATGTTAACATCTCCAGTACTGATAACATTCATTTTATAATCAACTAAAAATTCTTCAAAAGAACAAATCCAAGTCAGAAAAGGACAAGACTGGTCTGATATAAGCATTTCCCAATAAAAATATAATATGATGATCAAGAGAAACCTCACACCATGTGGAATCACAGTAGAAAAATCTAAAAACAGGCTTGAGAATAATTTATTTTTTAATAGCAGTGAGAGTATCCGCCCCCTGTTGTAATTGCTTCATAACATCTATCTGTATGAAAAATTTTATATCTATCATCTAAAAACGTGTTATCATGTATTTGGCTCTTAAACAAGATTCAGTAAGCAAAACAAAATCATAATTTTCGGAACTAAAAAGTTTTAATTTGATTTACTTTAGTTTTCATTCCTCTAATGTTGGCACAAAAACAAGAAGAACAACCCATTGCTTTTTCCTTTTTTTATAAATATTATTATAAAATCAATCAAGAAGTATTAATTTATAAGCCAAATAACCATAAAAAGAAAAAAAAATCTGATGTAATAATCTGACATTTGATAAAAAAAAATATTGACAAAAGAAATTAACGAGAAAGTATTAATGAATTGCCCAATTTACCATAAAAAAAATTTTAATATAGTACTGCAAGGACAAAAATGATTAGAAATAAACTTCCAATACTTATATTTTGGGAACAGAAACAAAAAAGCTACTAATACTAGAGTTAAATTTGTTAATCTTAGCATGTATTACTTTAATCTGAAGTGTGCTTTTCATAAATATCTTCATATCAGTAGATTTAACATCTATTGCTAAATTTGAAATCAAATATTTATGATATTTATCATTATCTTTCGTTAAGTATGGAAGGTTGCTATGATTTGACGTCTATAAGCAAGCAGACTCTTTCAAACAAGTTCATCAAAATCTTTAGAAATATTCTGTCTAAATGTAGAAGAATAATTACTACAATTTTTATTACAACATTTATTTGAAAGTCATCTAGAATTATGGGTTACACCGTGTATATGATTTAAGTAATACTTTTTTGTTAGGCAATCTGATAATTTGCTATTAGCAAATTGATGAGAAGAGATGTCAGTATATAATACATTGGTGAAGTGGAACTAGAAGGCTCCCTTTTATAAGAGACATTAAGTTTTCCCTTATTGTAATAAAGCTGTGCTTTATCCATAAAATCATCTTTTTCTATTAAAGTGTTGTTTGGAAAGTAAAACATCCTAACAACTTTTACTCTAGTGCAAGAACTAGTTTAATTTTTCTTACCAAATGATTTACACTCTGAACTAGTATTATTATTTGCAATCCTTTTAAGATTTATAGAGCACTTGTTATTATATAAACCAGGGGTCCCCAATCCTATGCCCGCGGGCACCATGGTGCCCGCAGACCATTTTACGTGTGCCCGCCGTTATTTGAATATGATAAAAAATTATTTATCTAATGCACATAAATTTAATTTTTAAAATTTCTTATAAATTATTGTATTATATTGTAATCAAATTGTAGGACATACTATACTTTATTTTTGAAATAAATATTTTTTTGTACATTATGTGTATTATTAACAATATCCAACTATAAATTTACATTGAAAAAATAAACGGTGCCCGCCACCTGGCCAGTATTATAGAATGTGCTCTTAAGTGCAAAAAGATTGGGGACCCCTGATATAAACTAGTATTATTAACAGTATCATGTTTTTCACTATTTATACTATGAAAGTTTCTATTATAAAAAATCCCGGTTTTATTTGGACCACCCTTAGAAAAAAAAGTTGTTTTGACAGAAGAAAGAGAGCACTGAATACTTTTGCTAGAATTAGAAAAAATAATTTGATAGCTTATTACAAAGTTGTGACATCTTAATAATCATGGTATGAATTTGTGAAATAGAAAAAGATTATAGGACTTCTAAATGTTCAGAACATAAAATAATGTCTGTCCGGCATTTATCTATTTGGTTAAAATCAGTAGAAAAAGATTAAGCCATATTGATGGATAATAATGGTAGATTTAGCTGTATAAGGAAGACTCAAGTTAGCTGTATGAATAAATTCATCCTGTACATTAGTATTTATAATATTATCAGCTTATCTAATTTGTACTTTATTGAACAATTATCAGAATAATCAAAATCACTATTTGTAGTATCTGTCTTCACTGCAACAGATAAGCTAGTATTAGATTTTGAAACATAATCTAATTAATTACACTCACTGGAATTATTTTTTGAAACCAAATTATCTGAATTTTCTTCAGTAAATATATCATAATCAGTAATTAAAATGTGATTGTCATAATCCATATGTTTGATCAGGTTACATTCACTGTATTTAAAATCTAAACCTATGATACTACTATCCAAAGATAGAATTCAGTCACTATTCATTGCCAAATCATTAATAAGTTTGTTATTAATACCTGAAAATTTTATCCTAAAAGTTATATTATTTCAAATATGACATTTAAAAAATGCATTACCAAATGTTTGAAAAATAATAGCATCAGATTTAGATAACTTTGTACAAGAGACATGAAAATATTTCTGATATCGACCAGAACACTTAATTCCCAACGATAGTATCAGGAATAATCATAGAGCAACTATGGCAAAAGGAAATTTCTGGAATTCTATTTTAATTAAGGATAAGCTGATTAACTGAATTATTTACAGAAGGATAATCTGAATGAGAAATTGATAAATTTGAAAGAGATGATTGATGAGAGATGGCATCATCATTGTTAAGAGAAATTTTACAATAATCAAGTACAAAAACAGTCCCGAATACAATCCTTGTTATTAACATAATTGCAACAATCCAAACGATATTTTAAACTACAGGGCACAGAACATTTCAAAGATTTTGCCTTCCATAAATATCAGATTGACATAATGTACAAGGAATAGAAAAGGGCCATAATAAATTTGAAATATTATTAGATAATAGTAATAATTACAAAAAAACTAAAAATAAGTCTCCTCCTCATCATTATCATTGTCAAACATTATCACTCCACTGCAAGATGAAGATCTCTCCAATTTCAATTCATCTTCTCTGACCTCTAGCCTCTCTTCCCCACATCACTTCTGCATACTTTCTTATTTCATTCATCCATCTCACACATGGTCTCTTTCTGTTTTCATTTTTGGAGCAAAAAAATTTACAGATGTCCATTTTGTTGGTAATGTACTTAATGTATTTTTATACAAATTACTTTAAATAATTTAAAATATATCGCATTTTATAAATAATTTGTTTGTTTGGTGTATATTTATTTACTTATTTTTAGTCCTGAAACACAGAGCATATATTAGATCTACAGTGGCTTGTTGACATTCATATCAATCTCCCAAAGAAAGATCTGTGTACACATTTTTTTTGTCAAAAAAAAATTGTTTTTTTGCCAATGAAAGATCAGTATACACGTGGTTCAAAGAAAGATCCGTGCACACATGTTTTTTTGCCCAAATAGTTTTTTTTATTTTTTGCCAATGGAAGATCCATATACATGTGTTCTTTTGCTGAAGAAAGATTCATGTACATGTGTTTTTTTGCCAATGAAAGACTCAAGTACATGTATGATTTTTGCCCAAGAAAGATCCGTGCACATGACATTTTGGTCACATCATAAGCGGCAGATTGATACGCATGTGAACGGGCACATGAAAGTCTAATATATGCTCCATGTTGCAGATTTAGTACTCAAGTACCTTTAAATGAATAGACAGATTAGATTACCATTAATCTGAACTCTCTGGATAAAAGGCTTTTGAAATTTGAGATTTTTTTTTTCAGATTTTAAATTAAAATCTTTCTCCCCTCATTATCAAGTCAAAGTCTGTTGAAAATTTAATTAAACATTGATTTTATTATTTATAATTTGTATATAATGAATTATGTATAAACTTATTGTATGAATAACAATAAATACATTTTTAAAATACAGAAAATATTTACATTTATGTCAGCATAAAATTTTTATACAACAGTAATTAAAACAACATTTTTTTTGTTTATATAGATTGTGAAAGTTTTTGAATTAGTAGTGTATGGATTAATAGTATTCTATCAGGAGATGAAAAATCAATATTTGTAATGATAATTAATATCAAAGGGAATGTGGTTTGTAAGTGCTACCCCCTTCCCTCTTGACAACTTCCGTTAAAGATAGGCTCAACATATTTTAAAATATATATTCTATATAAATACATTTTTATTTAATCAAATTCAAATAATTCAATGTTTAGAAAGTCATGTGGCATGTTATGCACCAGAAGTGATGGACTTGTAATCATCATCTGACCTAAACCACCCAACCACATTTCATACTAACAGTTATGATCTTAAGTAACATTAATCTATTTGATTATAATAACCAATCACTAACAGCATATAATAAGTTTTAGTCCTAGAAACTGGATAATAAACATTTCATTAGGCACGATGAATTATAAAATATTTCTTTTATATTTTCTTTCTTTAGTATTATGAGTATCAAAGATTCTTAACTTCAAACTCCTCCCCACCCACCCATTTTTTTTCTCTGTATACACCATCTCTTTTCATAATTTAACTTCCAATTTCCTTCATGACCTTTCTGACATTGTTAACTTAAACATCTTCTGGTCTATATCCTCCCACCTGCCTTTAAATATATTTTTAGGCTGTCTATTATTTTTCTTTCTTTTAATATGATTAAGACCTTTTATTTTAAATAATAAGATTTTAATCTTTAAGAAAACGTCTGAAAGATTTTACAATTCTATTAAGGTTTTTTCCCTATTCCCACCTAGGATATTTCTTGAAGAATCACATTATTATTTTTAATATTTGATTTTGAAAATAATATGCATGATTTTTATAACACACACTTCAGCCCAAATTGGAATCTTAAAATGTAAGAGACAACAGACTTGAAATAGGTTATTGTAAAGCAAGGCCCATCCAATAGTCTCTCATAGAGAAACAAGTAGATGGCAATATCATCTAGCCTGAAGATTACTATATGGTATAGGTCTTTTCATTCTCATTTTATCCTCTAAGTAAAAATAGTTAAGTACCAGCTATGCTATAGGCAGCTTTCTGTAAATAAAAAAAAAACTTAAATAATTAACTATTTAATTACATTAATAATGTACTCTGATAAATATAATATATTGTACCTTGCACATATAAAAACCTAACCCTCACTGAAGTATTTAAAACTATTGCATAAAACTGATGAAATAGTATTTTTTTTAAATTCTCCCACAAAATACAATCAATAAACATTATATCTTACATCAAGAATAGATTGCAACACAATTGTTGGTGACGAATAAATTTGACAAAATAAAAAAGATCAAATAAAAAACAAAACATCGTAAATCTTTAATAAATGAAAAGTTTGTAAATTGCCATATAAAACTTCAAACAAAAAAAATTAAGGTAAAACATTATTCCAAAAGAATTTTTTTCTATTTTCTTAAAAACAAACAAACAACAATAATAACGATGATGATGATAATAAACCCACCATCTATCTATCTTCTGACAATATGAGATAACAGTTCAACATTTTATTTTAGTATTAAAATCCTTATAAATCAATAAATTACATTTGGTTTACTAGAAATAAATTTTTACAACAGATTTTAGATCCTAAAAAATCAATTTGAGTTTTTCAAATATAGAGAAAAAAAAATACGCAAAGAGAACAATTACTTTTTATTGAGTGATTATAGTAAATTTCATTGAAAAAAGTAAATTAACAAAATATTTGTTAATTGAATTTCATTTTTTAAATATAAACGAATATTTATGAAGTCAATACAAAGCTACGAAATTCTACTATAAAATTTAAAGACGCATCTGTAATTATTAAAATATCCCAAAAATTCTGTACTACAATGTTTGACAGAGGGTAACGATTGTAACTTCCATTTTTTTAATGCCGCTTCAAATTTTTTAATTATTTTTAAAAATGAAACATACTTTAAAAAAAATCGAAGAGCAGACATGAATATACTTATTTTTTTATTACTTACTATACAAACAGTTTGTTAAAGTAGTCCTAAATATTTAAATAAAGTATGAAAATATAAAATATTTTATAAGTTTTTATTTTTGATTATTGCTATCAAAATATCTAACAGCCAGCGACCTCTAGGTTTTGTTAGCTCATTCATGGTTTCTATTTCCAAATAGGTAAAATAATGCTGGAGATAACTGCAAGAGTGATTTAATACCAATGCACAGCAGTCCAATCACAATACTTCATAAGATCATTCAGCTGATAATCATTTCAATAAAAAAGTTTTCCAAAAACCCATGTTGAATAAAAGCTTCTCAAATAAACATTTTGCTGAGATGTATGAAAAAAAAATATTCATCAGACTTTTCAAATGATGGATGGTGAGAATTTGAATTTTTCTATTCATAAACAACTAAAAACAAACCCCCCTCCTGCCCCTTAAAAATATAAATAGGAGTTGGGTAAACCCCTTCCCCCCTCACTATCCCCCCCTTCTTGTGGTGGGTTTCAACAGGGGGGGGGGGGGGGGGGGTTTGCCAACTCCTTCTTTTTTTGGGTGGTGGGGGGTGTGGTGGTTGGGGTGGGGGGAACATATAGGGGGGGGGTGGGGGTGGTATATATTTTTGGTTTTGGGTTTTGGATTGTAATATTTTAATTTTTTTTTTTTTTTTTTTGTGGGTATAGGGGGGGGGGGGGGTGGGGGGTGGGGGGGGGTGGGGGGTGTCTTGTGTGGGGTGGTGGGGGGGGGGGGGGTGGGGGGGGTTTGGATATTACAATCTACCTAAAATGGTTAGAAATATAATATTGGATAGTCAGCTGGATGGTTAAATGGATCAATGAAAAAAAGTATATGCTTATTGAAAAAAGTTCTAAATGTGTTCAATTCAGATAAAAATCCAAGTCATAGGTATGGCTAAGGATGTGCTATTACTTGGATGGTGAAAATTCTGATTGAAATAAGTCATTTTTTTTTTTTTTTGTAAATGGTATGATTATCTAAATTCTTAACAAGTAGTACATTTAAATTGTTTAGTTGAACCCACCACCCCCAATAAATTACAGATTCCAGATAGAAGTTCTAATGTAAATGATTATTAAAAAGGTCATATCCTAGCATATACTCAATAAGTTTTGAGCTTTAAATCAAAATCCAATTTATGAATGGAAATTATTTACCTATTTATAAATCTCTTATAAATTAATGTTACTATGAAAACCTGATTTATGATGATAATATTGTTTTGGGATTACAAAATGAAATATGAGATATCAGATTTCCAGAAAACAACAACAACAAAAACAATTACAGATTTATGTCTGAAAGTAAAAAAAAAAAAATCTACAAGAAATAAAAGTGCATTAATAAAATCACACAGAATTTATAGAAAGGAATAGCATAGTATCCTGATGAAAATAGAAAAAATATTCATTTGAAAAGAAAAAATTCTGTACAAATATTTATCATTCTGTAATTAAACACAAACTTATATCCACTATTTGAAAAACATAAAACTTCATTGCACAATTTCTGAAAAATAGCCACCATCCATTTGAAAATGGCAGCCATTTTGTAATACATAGGTGATAGTTAACTGAGGAATTTCTTCATTTAAAATGAAATGGCAAGATTTACATTGACATAAAAAAATTAAAATATTCATTCACTGCCTAATTTTTAAAACAAAAATCATATAATAAACTGCCCCAAAAAATAAATTGAAAATGTCTAACATTACATGAGATAAATTCAATTAGCAATGTTAAAGTCATTATCTTGTGATTTGGATTGAAAGTTGACTCATATTTAACATCGTTAATTGAATATTATAGTACAGCACACATATAGAGATTTGATTATCTTACACTGCACAAGTACACATTTGTTGATTATTCATATTAAATAAAATATGATTTACCTACAGAATTTATCAATTAATATTGTATTTCTGTAATTCCAGTACATTGACAAATGCAGCAATATCTCTTCAATTCTAAAAATTAAAATTCTTTCATATGCAAAAGAAAAAATTAAATTCTATCATTATTTAATTAAAAAAGAACAATTTTTATCACATAATTAAATGCCCTGAAAAGAAACTAAAAAATATACATTAATAGCTAAATTGTTATATTTATGTGAATTATTTTTTATTTAATATTTTGTACTATAACAACAGGATGTCAAAGACGTGTAAAATAACAGACAAATTAAGCAAAACCTGCAATTAGTATAACAACAGAACAGCTTTCCAGAGCCATATCACACTACAAGGAATTCTAACACCTACAAAGCCTAAACTTGAAATGCTGAAAAGAAAAAACTGCATCTATGAAATGTCATGTGAATGTGGAAGAATGTATATTGGTGAAACAAGTTATCCCATTGAAAAACACTTGCAAGAACACAACAACCTATGATTAGAAGAGAGGAAACAGATGGGTCTAAAGTAGCAGACCATGCATGTACCAATGAACATATGTTCAATTGGGAAAATACAAATATTGGATAGAGAAGAAAAGGCACAAAGAAGAAAATTTAAAGATGTTCACATGACAATGGCAAACAACCCCATAAGCCACCACAGTGTGACTATACATAATGTGTAGAAACCACTAATCAACTTTGCTCGTAGAAACAAGGGAAAAATCAGGAAGAACCTCATAGATAAATATATGAACTGTCTACTGACTGTTGCCTTTGGCAGGATGGCTCAGTTGGTTAGTGTTACCTTAAAATTCAATATTCCAAGAATCTAAGGATCCAGATTTGACTCCCTTGCTAGTACTGTCACTAATCAGACCAGCAACACCTAAAGAAGAGGGGAGAGTAATACCTCTTGACATGTTGTGCATATATTAGCCTTTGTGCTATTACTAATGGATTTGGAATATTTAAATAAAGTTAAATTGTTCTAAAGACATTCAATATTCATATTAGATGATGAAAATATTGCAGCATATAAATACAACTAAAATACCATCACCACAAACCTTCAAGACAACATGTAAAGCATATCCACCCCCATCCCCCATTTCACAGTAGAAAAAAAATTGCTTATCTTTTCGACATATGTGTGTTCAGGTGTATCAGCATTATGAGATAGTGTGGAGAGTGGTGGGTCATGTGGAAGTCTGTGCTCATACCCTGTCTATTACATATACAGATACAGGTATATATAAGTCTGTGTATTTCAGCTATTATATAACACATAATATATGCTAAAGATAAAAAAATACCTTAATTTCAAATGTTTCATTATTGTAGACTTCATAAGAAATTTAACCATTGGAAATAATGGAGCTAGACTGCAACATGGACATTGAAATTAAGAATCTGACACTTTATATCAAACCATATAGGGCATTTATTTTTAATGGATCATAATTATTATGGGATACCGATGTCAAATCCAATTAACTAATTATATTTGATAAAATGTTTAAAATTTTACAATTCGCAGAACTGTCCCTACATTTATTGACCATCAATTAATATCATTGTATGTATCTATAGGTTATAGTAAACTTGCTGACTGAAAATGTACCCATTAATTACCACTGATTTACTATTTTAAATGATTTTTTTTTATATATAAAATATTCTAAAGTTTGTGGTACTTATTGAATCTATAGTAATAAGTTTTCTTTTTAACGCAAAAATCCTGTTGTGTAACAAGAGATCGAATGTGGGCTGAGATTGAGAAGGGCTGAGATTGAGAAACACGTTGAATTAAAGGCATATATACATTCAGAAAGAGATTGATATATTATATAGAAAAAAATTATGTGAGTATACATGGTTACTAATGTAAATGGAGGGATTTGAACTTAGGATTTCCAATCTATATTCATCCTCCCCTCCATCCCAAACAACTGATAAACATGACCACACACGTGTGCATTCAATTGTTGGTTTTTCAATGAAATGGACAGTTGAATTGTTGAAAGGGTGAGAAGATTGAAGATTGTCCATTAAAGTTTAAGAAATTGCTACCATAATATATGTGGATCACTGATTGTATATATGTGTGGGTGATTATGATGTGGCCCAACTGAAGAATGTTGGTTCTGCAGAAAATACTGTATATTGAGGATTATGTAGCTTTTTCATGTGTGTGTGGTCATACATATTGGTTGTTTGAGATAGAGGAGAGGATGAAAATAAACTGAAAATCCTAAGTTCAAATCCCTCTATTTACTATAGTAAACATTGAGTATACTGAACAAATAATAGGTTAGTGGGTACAAAATGTTAAATTAAGTAATCGCAATTGATGGCAATGCAATAAATAGACTTGCATAAAAGTGGATAAAGAGATGGTGATTATATTTAATGAAGTAAAATCAAAAGTAATAATGATAAATGCTGGGCAAAGAGAATTTTTACTGGAGAAAATAAAGTTAAATGTGACCAATAGGTATAACTAACTATTTGGGAATCATCTTCAGTTATCAAAGAAATTGCTTGGATGAACAGGAGAAAAATTTGATAAACAAAGCAAAGAAAAGAAAGGGACTGATAAAGAAATTAATAATATTTTCATATAATAAATATGTAGCTAGAATTGTATGGGAGTGCCAGTAGCAGGGTTAACTTATGGTAATGATGTGTTATTTAAGGGGTGTTAAATTACTTAGAAAAAGTACAAAGAGAAGTAGGAAGATATGCATTAAATGCAGATGTGTGGTTGGAAAAGAGGCAATTCAAGAAGACATGGGATAGTCAATTTTTTATATGAGATATAAAAAG
This sequence comes from Epiperipatus broadwayi, assembly GCA_028023455.1. NCBI lineage: Eukaryota > Metazoa > Onychophora > Udeonychophora > Euonychophora > Peripatidae > Epiperipatus > Epiperipatus broadwayi. The sequence continues at coordinate 3,753,225 of JAQFVV010012426.1, read as the reverse complement.
CAAAATGAAGGTATTCAGTAGATTGCAATTTATGAATAATAAGAAAAGGAAAATAGTATTTAATTGGGTTATGAGTAAAGGACAGGTGACAAAATGAATGAGAAAGGTAGTACAGTATGCAGATTTGGATAAAGACTTTATGTCAGTATATATATACAAAAGGTGGGATGATTCTGTTAGGAGAATTGTTGAGTGGCAAAGAATGGGAGAGAAGAATAGATGCATTAATAAAAAAAATAGGGAATTGGAAAGGAAAACTAGTATGGAGAGTAGAGTTTAAATAGATAGAAAAGTAAATAGAATATTGAGTCCGAGTTCATTTATGATAATAGCAAGAAAAGTAGTTTACTGTTTAAAGCTCTATCGGGATCGTTAGCAATAAAGGAATATACATATAAATGGAGAAATTTGGGTGATTTAGTCTGCAAGTTATGTAAGGAAGTCATAAAAAATATTGGTCATCTGTTAATTGAATGTAAATACAAACCAGCAGAAACGCTGCAAATAAATGAAGTTGTGGGAGAATAAATATAAACAAATTGATTATATAAAAAATGGGGTTTTTGGCTTTTATGCTGGGTTTGGATTTAAAGGGGGATTTAGATATAAAGACCATAGGATGGACAAAGATAATGTTGAGAAAATAGAATGGAGCAGGGTAGAGAAGAATATGGGAAAAATTAAGATGAAAATGGAAAGGGAAGGTGACTAACAAATTTCTCTGGACATAGTGGCTGATAGATTCCTGACGCACAGAAAGAAGTAGCCACAGTGTATCGCATCGCATCCCACCATATCTTAAATGATTTAATACAAAAATGAGAGTTATAGATTCAATAATTAAAGGCCCCTGGAAAAAGTAAAAAATAAATATCAGTTTGTTAACTGAATGAAATTAGAGTGCCTAACTTGCTTTTTTTTTTTGTAGATGAATATAAATATTAACTCCCAAGAAACTGATAATAAGATTTATTGTTTTATTCTACCCATTCAGCGCCAATTTTTGATTTATTACGTGATTAAAACGTAGTTTAATTAAATATTCAAACAGCTATATATATAAATAACAAAGCTAAGTAGTAGCAATCCGTGTGTGCGTGCATCTTTAAAATGTATCCTCTGATATTTTCTAAATATATATAAATTTTTTCCCCAAATAAAACAATACATTATTAAAAGAAACAAATTAACAGCACAATGAAATGTTTGTTTAAATTCTCTTAGAGCTAATTCTTAAAGTACAACTTTTTTTTTTTTACATCAGCAGCTGTTTAATTTTACTATTTATATATACAAAAAAAAAAAAATCCCTCTGCTAAGAATTTATCTTAATTTACACCGATATATACACAAATAACTTTCCAAATAAAAATTATAAGAGATTAATGGGAAATGAAGTAGCCGGTTCTTCATAATTTGCTGACTTGTGAATCGGAATAGTTTTTTTATCAACCTATTTAAGTCAAAACATGTCTGCTAGTTAATGTTAGACGTTTGAATAGTGAGAAAATACTTTAGTATGTAACAAGACACTGGCGATAAACATTTTCTAAATTTTAATTTAGCTAGTTTCGGTTTAAAAAGTGGAAAGAAAAGAAACTATTTGCTATTTATCACAATATTTGACGTCAGAAACTGAAGTGTTTTATTTTTTTAGGATACGCACAAATTATATGCTGTATAATATATATTTGATATTAATTAAAAGACGAAAAATTGCGTTATGAAAAATTTACACGGGCTTTAAAGAATTTCACTATTAAAGATTAGAAAGTATATTTTTTAAACCCAGATATGCACTTTAATATTACATCACAGGTTAAATGCTACATCACAACTTCCTTAACAATTAAGACTATTCTACAGTTGAATATTATGCTCCGATTTAACGAAAAAGTGCCCATATCAAACTTCTGGATCAGGGATATTCAATGTGAACTTAGCGTCCACCAGTGGGCGTTTCATGATTTTTGGTGTACAGTAATTAATTTCTTTTTTTAAAACTGCATCTTTATTTTATGATCGTGTTTTATAAATGTTAAAAAAAAAACAATACGAAATTGTAAATGTCTGGTATGTAGTAAAAATTTCGAAGTAAACAGAATATTGGGTGCTAGTTAATTTGTGATAATAGCAAGGAAAGTAGTTTAGTATTTAAGGTTTGAACAGGTTTGTCAGCAATAAGAGAATATACACATAAATGGAGAAATGTGAGTGATTTATTCTGCAAATTATGTAAGGAAGGCATAGAAAATATTAGGCATCTGTTAATTAAATGTAAATGCTTACAAACAGAAAAAGTGCAAATAATGAAATTGTGGAGAATAAATATAAACAAATTTGGGAAAAGGGGGATTTAGATATAAAGGCCATAGAGTGGACAAAGATAATGTTATGAAAATGGGATAGAACAGGATAGAAAAGAATATGGGAAAAACTTAGGATGGGAAATGGAAAAAGGAGGTAAAATGGCTAACATGTCTCTATGGGCATAGTGGCTGAGAGATTCCTGATTCCGAGAAAAGAGAAGCCATAGAGTATCACATCACAAATATGTTGTAGATGGCATCATGTAATCTCTCCAACATATGTTTAAGTGGGTGGTATACAAAAGAAAAAGACCCTGTTCTAGATGGTCAATTAAATATTGCTATCAGAAACATTACTGGTACATTCAAATTTCTTTGCAATGGCTTCCTGTTTCCACATATTCCACCAATCAGATATCAAAAGCCTCACAGAAAATTTGTAAAAAAGCTGCTAAATAGATCACACTTCTTCATGACTTAAGACTTATTTCAAATTAAGATTCTCTTTCTGGATCTTCAATCAAGAATCTTTTCAAATAATTGAAAAATTATTGCAGATCTAACAATAAAACCAGTTGGATGAGATTTTCCTAGATATTACAGAAGTTTCTTCAGCAGTTTCAGGATAACCAATGGAATTTAGTAGTTAATGTTTTTATATATTTCTACAAATAACCCAACATATAGTTGTGTGACCGTTTGTTTAAAAAAGGTACAGAAAAGCAAAAAATAAAAAAAATCTAAACATGTATCAAGATGCACCTTGATAATATATCTTGTTAGTTTGGAGTTATTTATATTTTTCTTTTACCTATGTTTGTATATTTAAAAAAGAAAAGTGAATGTGTTGCATGTTATTTGAAAAAATATGTAAGATCTGGCTTATTATAAGAAGTACATTTACCAATACACATGAGTTAAGTATATAATCTTTAATATAATATTTAGGATATATCTCAATTTAATATATATATAACAATTTCTTATTTCAAAAATGAATATTAACCATTAATATTTATTGTTATAATAATACTTATAATACACTTTAACCGTTTATAGGTGAAGTTAATAAAAATTTTCACAAATAACATTTAGCTTAGCGCTTTTGGAGTATATTTATTCCATATCCATAGTCATTATTATGTGTTAAGCATAGTGAATACAAATTTATGCAAATCATTATCATGTCCATTTTTTCGATATTGTAAAGCAGGCATCCCTTCGATTGATTGCGTTTGGATCATTCGCAATGAAATACACTTCTTTTATTTTTCTTTTGGTGTCATTTCTTTCTCTGCAAACAATTCTGGCACTAGAAGGTTCAAATGTATGATTAAATGTATTTATTGTTTAAAGACACACTACTAATGCAAGTTGATAAAGTAATATTTGTAAATTAAATTATAAGTATCATTAGATAAATAGAAAATAAACATATGGAAGATGGAATGTGGCAATGATTTGGCCCATCTGTTAAGACATGGTGTATATTGAGATGCACATCAAGATTCATTGACATTTTACCATTAACTATAATCATACTTTAAAGAAATCACATGTTTGTGTGTAGTGCAGTATTTATCATATTTTTCTAAGTTAGTGATTTTTCCAGATTAAAAATAATTTAACAATACTTTTCTCCTCCTTTCATTATAAACCTCTGCATGTCTTATATATGCATAAATTTTATGTAAATTTTTTAAAAAAGCTATTGCCTAAATATTTTCTACACCTTTTTAAAATTCATCAAATATTTAAATCCTTTCATAACAACTAAAATAAAGTCCCTACCATTACATCAATTTTCTCTTTATAAAAGTTCTTATAAATACAATTTATCCAAACTGCTTCAAACACTTTTTAGCAAAACTCTTTATTTGTACATATATATATATATACATCTACATTTCGACTGACCTGCAGTCTTCAGAGCAAGTTTTTTTTATTTAGAAGATCAAAATAAACTTGCTCTGAAGAAGACTGCAGATCAGCCGAAACGTAGATGTATATAAATGTACAAATAAAGTGTTTTGCTAAAAAGTGCTTGAAGCAGTTTGGATAAATTGTATTTATAGGATATTATGGCAAAAATAAAGAAAAATGTGATTTTGGTAATATTTATAAAAGTTCTTATTCTGTTAAATGCTATCAATAAATGTGAAAGCTTTTATTTTTATCAAAAGAAATAAAACCATATCTCTAGATTAATTAGGTATATTAGAATAATGCTACTTAAATTTGTTTTATTAATTTTCTTTTAGAATATTTATCAAGTTATTTATTATATTAGGTTTATTATTATTATTTTTAAATATACAATCAATTCCACCGACCATATGGTTTGAACATTCAAATTATACAGTGCACCCCTTTTCTTATTAAAGTAAGATTTATATTATCAATGCAAATTATGCAAGGAACATGTATCTAAAGCTTAATTACTAATTTAATTCACCTAACTCAGATTATTAGCTTCAATTTTGAACCCTTCTGATATCTAAATTTAACTGTAATAATCTCATCAAATATCAGACAGTTAGCCTTATACAATATTTGGAGATATTAAGTTTATTTTCTCAATGATACCCACTTTAAATAAAAATAAAATATATAGTATAAAATCATAAATTATAGTAATACAATGTATAAAACTTAATATGCTTTCACATAAAGAAATATATTTTAAATTAATAATGTTAAACTCGGTGTAATTAATTAAGGTTTAAAATGAACAACTTATTCTTCATATATGTGACCTTCAAGTTCAAATTTATGGCAAAATAAAAGTAATTTTAGCTTAATGATTATTATAAACATTATTAGTTATATGAAGCTATATTGAAAAAATAAAATTATTTTAATTATTAAAAAAAAATTTACTTTACTAGTGGAACACAACACTCATCCTATAATGATGTAAAAGAAAATAGCTAAATAAGCAAATGCCAATGTTACGGTGAATATCATTGGCTAACATGGCATATGCATGAATGAAAAGCATTTCTGGTCATTTCTCTTTGTTCTTCTGACATCTTTGTATCATCTAGTATGCCTTTTTTTATTAGTAATTTAGTTATCTTACCTGCTTGTACTTTTATCAATGACAGTGCTATATTTTTTAAATAAAAAAAATTATACATCAATATTATATAAGAATTTTAGCAATTTTCCAGAAAAGTAGCACTAGAAACCTAATGGGAACAACTAGAAAAAATATTCTCAAATTAGCGAATAGTAAATTATCAAATGTTTTCTTTTTTTAAAAAAAAAGAATGATATTAAAACAGTGCAGCATAGCAAAAAAAAAAATTCCCAGAATAAACAGTTCTTAATGTAGAGTGATGGAAAATGACGGCAATGCAATAAACTGGAAGGAATCATGTTTTTCCATCTCTAGAGAGTGGACTATATGAAGATTGAATAAATTTGCACAAATTACTACTCAGTCTTTAAAAATTTATTTTTAGTCAGTTTACTATGTGATCAATGTTTTTCTAAATATGGAATACATAAAACATATTGCTCCCAACAATATTAATATCTCATTATGTCATCATTATAAAATGCCTAAAACATGCATATGATGAATGCCAGAGCTAGAAACTGGTCTGGGAAAGGGATGTTCTGAAAAGCTTGTTAAGAGCCATTGGCAAGCTCATTATATAATATATATAAAGACATTTTTGAAAGTCCACAATGTTTTTTCCTATGGTGAATCTTTTCATAAAAATTCACCATATAATGATTAAGAATGAATATATAAAAAATTACTCCAAGTAAAGAAAAAAAAACTCACTGGGGTAAATAAATATAGGAAATAAGAACATCAGTAAAATATTTTGAATAAAAGCTATAGCACTTAATGAAAGCATCTCATCTCATTAGTTTGGACAAGTGAACAGAATGCTACCTGGATGTCAAATGATCTTCATAACAATTAATAAAAGACGATTTCACATAAAAAATATAAAATAGATAAAAAAACGAATCAGTATCCATCCTTTTTTAAAAAAAAGGAATTCTAATATAAAAGTGTGACCATTGTAATTCTAGGGGAAGGGGGGAATAATTATTTGAGATCCATTAGGATAATCTCAGGAATTTTTAAAAAAATTAATAATGAACCACATTTAAAATAAGCAATTAACCATTAAAATTAAAAATGCATTCAATTCAACATAGTAATAACACATTAGATTACATGCTGCAAATTAATCTTTTTTTATAATTTGAGTTCTATAAACTCTAAATCATTAATATAACCATCATATAAATAAAATTCAAAGCTTTTTTTATACCAGAACTATAATTTGTGCAGATTTGAAAATGATAAATTTTAAGATAGTATTGCCAAATATATTACAAAGTTAATATTATAACAAATACACATTGTTTAAATATATAAGAATGATCCTAATTTATATATCTGGTTTAATAAAAAATTATATGAAGAAAAGTGCAATGAGCTTTTGTATACCAGTCATATTAAATTATTTATTTAATAATAGTAAAAATAAAATGGATCCCCGAGACAACTTATAAATTGTTTACGCAATTTGTTAGAAACCAAACTGCTTCTGTAAACTATGACAAACATTAAAATAAAATTAAAGCAACATATATATATAGTACTTAAAATAAAGCCAAAATAGAACCTATAGAAACATCCAACATGTTTTGAAAATGAAATTATATTCATTGATGTTTTAAAGACTACAGAAATACAAATGGTTTATAGCAAGCACATAATGATATTAAATAAAATAAAAAAGAAACATCATTCATTAACAATATAGATTCAATAGTGATGATGTGATATACACTAAAACTCAATATATTGGACTTGATTTCTTTTTAATTTAATTTTGCAAATAAAATATATTCCAAAAAATCATATTTGAAATTTCTAAATATTAAAAAAATAAGTTGTGAATAAGAACAAAGAACTTACAATGTCATACAACAATGTGAACGTAAACAATCTTAAATAAATGAATTCTTCATTTTTTTTTTAAATTAGAACAAACGAATATGATTTTATGATAAATCTGATCAAATTCTGCCTTTAAATCTGATATTTGCTTTATAATTATTACAACATTTGAAAAGACACTAACACCATATTAATTCTCAGAGGTAAATGCTTATAAAATTATACATGCTTTAACTCTATTACTATAATTATAAATATAAGCTAATGTATTGAGAAAAGCTTTCTTAAAATGATTTCTTTTATGTGTTCTGCCAATTTTCGACTCCTATAGATCGTAGATGTAGCATAAATTGTAAATTAGGAATGGGTGTATATATGTTGTTTACTGTAGAAAATCTCGGCTAACCTATCTATGAATATAACCCAACACACATACCTATATAATAAGGCTAGAACTAATACAAATACTCAATATTTTTTGAACATTTTTCTGCAACTGATTATACTTTCAAGCTGTCATCTGTTGACATAATGTGCACAGAACACAATGACATTAAGTGAAAAATTAAAGAGCCATGGCACATTTCAAGTGACAAAACTTCCATATAGAAAAGAATCATGCATGTAAATGAATAACAACACATATATACCCACTCCTAATTTACAGTTCATGTTACATCTATTATCAGTAGAAGTCAAAAGTTGGCTAAGCGCATAAAAGAAAACAAATTCTAACAAAACTTTTCTCAACACAGTTATCATATATTTATAATTAGAGGCAAATGATGTGTGCAGTCCAACGTTGTCATGATTTTCTTTGTTATCTATTACAATCACATTTATTAATTTCTATCTTTAAAAGTAAAATATAAATAAATAAAATAAAATGATGTGGATATTACTTTTGTTTGAAATAATTATCAGCTATTTAGTGAATAAAAATAATCAGAAATATTTAATACACAAGCAAATAAACATATATTTTTATTCCAAAAATTCTGCATGAAAATGAGACTACAATGAAGGAATGACTTGGAAGAGTGATTTCTTGTGATTAACAATAGAGTAAAGATGTTAGATGTTATTTGACTGTAAAATACTGATCTCTTCGGATTTTTTTTTTAAATTAATAAATCAATAAAAACAAACTTGCGGAAAGTATGTTTTAAAACACTCCTATGTCAATATTAACTACAATAAAAGTAAAACAGTGATCTAAAACCAAAAAGACTATCATGCTATTTCTGTAGTAAAGAAGCCATAAAAAAACATGAAAATAAGTGTTGAAAAGTTAAGTGTGTTTTGGAACAAGTTCTAAATCTGTATGTTTATATTTCATTTTTTTAACATTCACTTTTGAAAAGGGTGCTATGTACAGAACTTATCATTAAGGTTGCTATTAGCATTCTTATTATTTTTTCTATGCTAAAAGCAGTATTATTATTATTATGTTTGGCAAACAGACAATCCCACTGTTACAGCACAGTATGGTGATCAGCTGCAGGATAAGGCAATAAAAATCAGTCCCTATGTTAAATGACTCCAGAAATGGTAGTTGAGCACCTGTATAGATTTGCCACTGCCATGGTTTTAAACTCTGCAGAATATACTTATTTTTACCTATCAGTAAAAAAAAATACACATATAAATGTTGCCGGATGTATATAATATGTCTATTCATATATATATGTTAAATGTAAATTATGTGGCAGTTAATATGCCAAAATGTCATTATTTTACAAGCCAACTAAATTAAAATGAACATTTCATAGGAGAAAAAAAATCAGACTCTTGAATTCATTAGAAGATATTCAACATGGTAAAGTCTTTAGGAGAAGAACTTGAGGGGCAAAAAGTTAAAATGCTGGCATTTCAAAACACGTTTTTTTTTTTTTTTTTGCCAACTTTATTTTCATCATATAATTTAAAGGAAGGGGTGGAGGATAAGTTAAAAAACAAAACAAGATAAGAATTAATGAATGACTATTTGGAACACATTTAAAAAAAATCTTTTTCATGGCACCAATTTAAAAAGCAAAGGGGAGGAGAGAAGAGGGATAAAAGCTAGGAAGCTTTATTTTTTATATCATATAGGAAAATAATTTTTAACCATATAATTTACCAAAATATATATATAAAACAAAAACAATTCTTCTATTTAAAAAAAAAGGTTCATAAATAAATTTTGAAAACATTTTGAATCACATATAAAATGAGACTAAGGTAATATTCAGTAAAATAAAGATTGATAAACATTATTTAGAGGTTAACATTTTATATTAATACAGATAAAAACATAATGAATGAAATTAATTGGCGAATTAAAGTTGGATATAAAACTTCTGGTAAAAATTATATTATATTAAAAAGCAATATACTTGAAAATTAACGACTTTAAAGGATGTTTTACTACTCATATATGGATGTGAGACTAGGTAAACTTAATAAAAGATCAATATAGAAATTTCTGATCACATAATAATGCATAGACAGATCTATATTAATAGTAACAAAAAGAAAACAAAAGCAAAATGCATGGATGACAGAACAAGTTTCATTGGCCTTATTGAAAGAACTAAAACTTGGAATGAAGCTGAGATGACCATGTTTCTAGAAGGAATGATACAACAACTAGAAAAATACTGCATGTAAAAGGATAAAATAAAGTTTACTGGAAACATACATAGAGAAGGGAGGCTATGGATCAGAGTAACTACTTTAAACTTGAAATACTTTAATGGTGCTGAGGATTAATGATTAAAAACGATGCTGAAAAGAATTGGTACTTTTCATAAAATGGTGAGAAGACTACAACACATATCTCATCCATTTCAAATTATGGTATTAAAAGCAAACCATGATCTCAGCCTCTATCTATGGTCAAGGCTGCATCATGTGACATGTTTTAAACTGAAACTATTTGACTAGTCGAGATTAACCTATGAACTCTATTCTATAACTAATAATAAATAATTATCTCATTATGTGCAGTTTAGTACAGTAATAAAACTCAGAGATAAAGATACAAAAGCAATTCTCAGCTGAAAAACAAAAGTAAATATGTATATACCAGTTCAGTTCAGTCAAATAGTCATCTGCCAATATGGTACTTGAATGTTACATGAATTAGAATAACCATTTGATTGTAATTAAAATTAATTATCATAAATACACTACTAAAGTTATACAAATATATTTCTGTTGCCTTTTTTTTTTTTTTTGTATTTTTTTGTTTTGACTAATTAAAAAATATGAGCATTTATAATTATACATAAATTATAACTCCCTATTTAAAATTACATGTTTTTAATTTGCATCCAATATCAATATAAATCAGAGACAGACAAATCATGTCAGTAAGAGCTATTGCTTTTAAGAATTAGATTCCAGGATTAAATTTACAGTTCTAAAAAGTATAACAATAAATATAAAAATAGCCTGGGGGGATACCTTTAACTTTGAAATAAAAGCATGGGGAATCCAGAAATTAAGTAAACACCTGATTATAAAATATAGGGATTGACTTTTTGGAACCCACCACTTTTATTTCAAGTTAAATATAAAAACCCCAACTGTGGTTGAAGAAACAATTAATTTTTTGGCGTTTAATTCCCATAGTAAATAAAAGTGTTCATTATATATATATATCTATTAATTTACTGAAATGATATAAATGTTCTTAAAATTTGATAGTGAAATACTTAAATTTTCATCCACCAACTATTCCTTTGGATTTAAGAAGCTGCAGAAACTATTTAGAAATGTACCAAATTTCAATAAATTATATCAAATATAAATATATTAAATCTCAATTTTTTAATTTTATTCTAGTTTAAATAAAAATGTTACAAACTAATAAACAAAGAATCCAACAAATAGAAACAGCTACTTAAATAAAAGCATTTCGTAAGAATAAAAAAAACAGTCTCACTTTCAATAACAAAATGAAACTATTCAATGTACCACTTGAATATTCAAATGTGTCACGAACTTCTGAGTACATAAAATTTATCATAGTCATTAATGGTATGTCATTTTGACACCAATGAGCAATTGATTTATTTGATTAATATTTACAAAATGCAATTTAAACACACTCACTTGGATGCAAATTATATTCAGATCTAATGTAACAACACAGGATTACATACAGCCAAGCTACTTAATAAATAGAATACACATTAACTTTTAACTAATCAACTTGCATAAACAAACATGAAGAATACATACAAGTTGCAAATGATATCAAATATAAGTACAAAAATCATGTGATTTGCATAGTTGTCACATAAAAATCTTTATCATACTGATTTGCACGTAATAAAATCAATGGTGAAGATTATACACACAAAAAAACCACAGCGATTAGCCAGTTACTGAGAATATACTTTCTTCAAACAATTCAATTCCAACTGCACTGCATAGTTCAGAGCATTGGTGGAATGATGAACATGAGAATTCAGAGTCCTTAGATCAAGACTAAATTGTTTCAAACTATATAATGAACAACTCTTACAAAATATGTAAAAGATTAGTGATAAAAAATGCCACAAATAATCTTGTCAGAATATTGTAGCAATGCAAATGACATACTGCGTTATCATCCTAGAAACATGATACAACATGAAAGACCATGCTTGAACTATTAGTGACAATTCTGATAATATAGATTAAATTATAAACAGTTTCTTATAAAAATTCCATGTTAATATTTCTTATTCTCTAAATATGTTTCAAATTCAATGATAAAAATGATAGCAGCAAAGGTTTGAAATCATTTAATTGTTTTTATTTTTGATTTTAACTTTTGTCCTTATTTAATCTGCATTTTGTCCTAAATTTTTAGCCCTGTTTGGTTTAGTGAAGTGATCAAATATCAAAATCCAGAGTCTAACGATGTCAAATCGATTACAGTATTCCACCTCTGCCTCTCAAACTTCTTATGAATTCTCCAGCAATAAATAAATCATTTGATCATTTTAAATATATATTAAACAACTTTAAAAAGCTAATCTAGTCAATAAAATAATCAAACCTATCCCAAAGAAAATAAACTCTAAAACACAACCAATGGTTTCACTGCTACAAGCAGACTTCTCAAGTGTAAAGGATTAAAAAAAAAAAAAAACAAATTATACTAAACATTATCCACATTTCCACTTACATCCTATGCACCCTTAAAATTAAAAGAACTTTTAAATAAGAACTTTAAAAAAATTATGATTCTGAAGCAATTAACTTATTTAAAAGTTCTTTTAATATTAAGGGTCTGTGGGATGCAAGTGGAATTGTGGGTAAAGTTTAATAAAAATTTGTTATCTTTTGGTCCTTTACACTTCAGAAGTCTACATTTAGTAGTGAAACTACCGGCTATGTTTTAGATTTTATTTTCGTTGGCTCGTCTGGATTAGTTGTGAATTTGGGCTAGGTTTGATTATATTAAACAATTGTACAATTTTAATAATCCTAATTTATTGCACTATGCAATAAACATAATTTCAAAGACCATGAACTCAAAAATCAGTGTTTCTGAGCAGAGGGAAAAAAAAATTTTGGTCGATTTAATGAGGAATTTTTTTCCCCTGTGTTAAAGCATCGGCAGGGAAGCGAACCCACGGCAACTGCTTGTAAGGCGGCTGTGCTGACCACTCGGCCATCAACGCTTGACTCAATTTACTGATAGTTGTGTTTAATATACCATCAATCAACTAAACTGACTTTAACTTTTATTCAAAACTTTATAAATAGCGAAGGACTTTTTTTCTTTTGGCCCCAATACTTTTTTATCATTTCAATGCACATTTTTTCTTTGTCATATTACAGCTTTATTGCCAACTTTTTTTATTAACCATTTTGTTTAATGACTAATTTTATATACATAAAAGTTATAGAGATAAGAATTATTTTCTCAAATCTTTTGTTTTTAGTCCTATTTTAAAAATAAATTATTTCCTTCACATGTTTACATTCGAACAATGGTATGCCGAAGTTGAAAACAATTTAAAATTTATTTTAGCATAATACAATTTATGAGATATTATGTAAAGTTAATAAGATTGCTAAACATAAATTATAAATTAAGACATTTTTAGGTATTAGCATAAACTTTTATAAATTAAACATAATACTAATACAGCTTCAAACATGGAGAAACTATTGAACATTAAACATAATAATGAATAATATTTCTGTAGTATAATTTTCATTACACCATTCTCGCACAAGGTAAGGACAGTGTTTTATTCCCTTTTAATTATAATGGTTATAGGGGATATAAATGGGCATGTTGAAGAAATTGATGATGTAGATAACAAGAATGGACTGCTTTTTGGTCAGAGAGTGAATTTGACAAAGATGATGTTGTGGAAATGGGATGGAGCAGAATATGGAAAAACTTAAGAGTGGTGAATGGAAAATTAAGTGGCTAACAGGTTTATCTGGACATAATTGCTCAGATATTCTTGACTTCTTTTAAGGAGAAGCCACACTACATCACATCACATCACAGCACTTTGTAGAGGGATGTAATTATAAACATATGACCAAAATCATGAAACCAGTCCCTATCATGTGTGAGAATGTTATAGTGAAAATTACACTACAGAAATATTCACTACTGGATAATCTCTATAAATGACTCATAAAAATTATTAATATACTTTCATTAAAAGATTTGTTTCAATGTTATTATAAGGGCAGCACATATGACACTTATCAATTAGACTGTAGTAATTTGTTATCTATTTATATATATATATATACATATGTTGAATAATGATAAAGATATGTGTAAAAGATTGTGGTCTGTATCAATGGATAAATGCCGGATCAGCAAAAAGTGTGCATCTTGGGGGATCATAGATTTTTTTCACATGTCTTTGGTTACATGATTATGATTAGATCTCTCTATAAGGTTTTAAAAACATATAGAAACCAATCCCTAACTGGTGTGAGAATGGTGTGGTGAAAATTATAGTACCGAAGTATTATTCATTATTGAATAGTCTCTAGTCTAATAAATGACTAATAAAAATTATTATTAAATATTACCTTGAGATATTTTCACTAATAAGCACTTTGTTAAAGGCAATCATTATTACCATTGTTCTGTTATATTTGTACAACTTTTGCCAGCTCCATCATTGAAATGCAATAAATTAAAAATAATCCTAATACTGCTTTCATACATGGTGAAAATATTGAAACCGTACACGTTTTCAGTATTTTTTCTATGCATGAATGAATATTAATTATAAATTAATTACATTTCAGTATATAGTCATAATAATTTTTTAATATAAATGTTGGAGAAGGTGTATATGCTATGAAGAATTAGATTCAATGTTTTATTTATTTTTAGCATAATTGTTTGGTGAAAGATTTTAAACCACCCCCACCATACATTTATCGAATACATAATATACATTCACACAATGCGTCTTAATATAAGACTTTCTTAAAATCTATTATGTGGCTTTAAAATGCAAATGATATAATAAATTGTGATAACATGGAGGCACACAACTCTAATGAAGGTAGAAATCATTTGGTCAAAGTATACTTTACTGCCTAATTATTATACCTGCCTGTGTATGATTGGCTAATAAGTTCATTGGCCAGCTGATAAATAGGGTTGTTATATAAAACAATATATGGGAATTGCTCATTGGTTAGTACCTTTAGCATGGTAGCTAGTTTAGAAGTATTACTTAATGGTGAACTGATTGACCAGATTAATTAATCTTACTAGAAGTTGCTAATTTATATTATTTCCAATGCAGCATTAAGCATGCTTGATTTGTAATGTACTCTTTATATATATATATATATGCACATTCACATAAACTATACCAAAAGACCAGCGTAACAATGATAAATATTTTTAATATTTCTACAGCTCATAATATATTAGAATAAGATAGAGTGAATCCAAATAATTCTATAGGAGAAAGAGAGAAAAGTCACATCAAATCTAATTCATGTGAGCCAATATTACAACTGCATTAAAACAATAAAACATTTATGTATGATAACCCTTGTTGACATCTTCAAGATCAGCTACTAATAATGTGGTGACTATTGATCTTATTCATTGTGGCAGTCCCACAAATACTTTTCAATAACTGTCCTCAGAATCATTAACATCAAATGGAATACCTACTGTATTCATTAAGTTAAGAAATAGTATCCATTGCCTATCCAGTTTAGAGAAACAATATAATAACAAATACAAAAACTAAAGATTGATTGATAAAAGTCCAAGTTGTCAAGCATTGGTGGTCGAAAGGTCACCGCCAGCTGCTTTACAAGCAATTGTCCCGGGTTAGTGGGTTCGCTTCCCAGCTGATGCTATAACACATGGGGGAAAAAGTCCAAGTTGTCACTTCTAGTGCTTGAACATCATATGACTGCTGGACTAACTAACCATCCCGTAATTTATTTTTTAAGTGCATCTATATTTTATTCTTTTCTTCATGCAAGAAAGAAACTTCTGGGTATGTCAATGAGTGGATAAAATATCTAAATTTGTGGATTAAAAATAATGAAAATTATATTTAGTAATTTCATAAATGAATGCATCTATTTATCTACTATATACTTAAATACATGAAAGTAGTCAACATTTAAACAATACCAATATCATTAACAATGTTGTCAGAGCAACCTCGTTGGTCTAATATGTTTATATAGACATTAAAGATTGCAACTTGACTATAGAGTGAAATTATTAATACAAAGAAGTTTAAATAAACTTCATTAAACAGGTAAATATAACCTGTTCTGAAAGCAGACTAACAAATAATCAATTATAACTCAATTGTACCCCAAACATTCTGCCCATCCCTCTTCTGGGCATTTAAATGGGCATATTAAGGGCCTATATGTGAGGGGTCATAATGACAAAGTCAGCATTGGTATGACAATAATATTGGCATCAACAAGGGCTTTGTGTATTCCATTATAGATTTTTAATGATATGGAGAGCTGAAGAGTTGGAGTGTGGAGAAGTTTGAAGCTTGTCCATTAAAGTTTGAAGATTTGCTATCTTAATATAAACTGAACACTGATTGTATATTTGTGTGGAAGATGGTGATCTGGACCGATTGAGGAATGCTGGTTCAGCATAAAATATGTATACTGGAGATCATTTATTTTTTTTTAAGTATGTGATCATGTGTTTTGATTGCTTAAGATGTGAGTGCATAGCTGTAGGGATCTTGAAAGTATGAGTTCAAGCCCCTATTAATTAAGGTAATAAACTTAATAATGCTTAACTAGATAGCTGTTCAATGTAAATACATAAAAAGTCAATACTTAAAACAATATCATTAGAAATCAACTATCTCAATCTGTTGTCAAGACAACCTCTCAAATTCAATAACACTAAAGATTGCAACTTGACTACAGGGAGTGAAATTATTAATGCAAAAAAAGTTTAAATAAATATCATTAAACAGGTAAATATAACCTATTCTGAAAGCAGAACAGTCAATATAACTTTTAAATTGTACTCCAAACATGTATTACTAAGATAATAAACCTAATAGTGCTTAAGGCTAGATAGGTATTCAATGTAAATACATAAAAGTAGTCAAAACTTAAACAATAACAATATCATTAGCAGTCAACAATCTCAATTAGATGTCAAGGCAACCTCCTAAAGTCAATAAAAGTGGAAATCCACCATAATCTATGGTCTAATATGTTTATATAGATATTAAAGATTGCAACTTTACTACATATATAGTTATAATTTTAATATTTTGAACAGATAATTAGTTACTACTTATACATTAATACCAAGAACTCTTACCTCATATTACTGTAAGCCATGAATATGATATACATTGTATTGAAAGCAAGCTATGCACTAATAAAGTTGAATTTTTTAAAAAGCATGTTTTCTGTGGATGTTTTCATTAACAGTCACGCATTATATAATTACAGATAATATATATATATATATATATGCGCTGTATGCACGTAATGAAGTTAGTATATATGGAAATCAAATGTTAGCTGAGTGCCTTTGAGACTTCTTGCTCTCATATTCATAGCTACTATTTGATAAAATTAATGTTTTTATTTTAATTTTCAGTAGAGTTTGGGTTTGTAATAATGAAGAAAGAAGAATAACTATTGAAATTCAACAACAACAACAAAAAAAAAATCACAAATCCAGAGAAGACCTGATTGAAAGCATTTCAAATTAATGTTATTCTACCTGACAAAAATATTCCCATTTCTTTACTTAGATTATCTTTAGTTAATAATGGTATCAATGGTTGACTAAAAAATTAAAGATTTGTGAATTCAATTCATGAAAGTAATAATTAATTAATATTCTAAATTGCTTTTCTGGTTATTCTTGATAATATATTTCTATTCAAAACAACTTTCTCTTCGCACACAAATTGTTTATAGGTTCCCACAATCATGGGAATATCAATATTTGTTAGGTAAGAATAGTGCATAATATATTTGTCACCCTAAACATAATTATCACAAATTAATTTTATAATTCCTGCAGAATGAAATCACAATACATACATACACATACAAAAATAGTTATTTTTGAATAATTATAAATTCTTAATGTACATAACAAAATCATAGTAATATTTAATTTTCTTTCACTTGAGTATATAATTTATAATTAGTATCTATTAGTATTTATCAACTTACATTTACAGATTCCCTCCTTCCCCCAGCCATTGAGACCGTATACATGTATTTGTGCACAATAGACATTTGAGATTTTCATCAAAAGATTCAACTATATTACATGGGGGGGGGGGGCAGGAATATTACAATGGTCAAACGTAAGTCATTTAATTAAACAAATAATTTTTAAAAATAGAAAATATTACACATCAAGTTCAGGCTGACAAAATCTGAACAGGATATAAATTTGCATACATAAAGACCAAATAAATTAAGTACAAACCCAGCCCCAATTCATCCACCCACATAAATGAAAACTAATGATGCTTATAAAATAAGTAACTGCTTCATTAGATTTCAACTTATCAGTTTATTTCCATCTTATTCATTATAATTAATTTACATCTAACATAAATATAGATGTGTATGTAGATAATATATACATATATAAATGAAATATGCACTACACTAATTGGTCAAATATACATATAATAAACTAAGATAAATCACAACCAGGCTTGCCTATTTGTGGTCAATAAATGACATCCACCCTAATGGCAGTCACAATATAAAAGGATGTTACCCCTCTTTGCCCCACTTAGGTCTAATAAATGCTGACATTGTAAATCATAATAAATCACAAATAAAATATATAATATGTTAAAAAGTTTTTGCTGAACTTACTGCAAATCAGCAAAAAATTATGTTCGGGATGATTTGTTTAAATAGTGTTATAAAATGATTAATTATTAATATATCTTCAAATGTAAATCTTTGTTGATTTATAATCAGCAGTTTATATATCTTATTTTTAATTATGACTTGCAATATTAGCTTTCCTTAGACATTGGGTAGGAATAGAAAGATGAGTATCTATTTTCTTATCTGTTTGCATTGTGGCTATGATTGTCATTAATAAAATATTTATTGATAATATGTAAGCTTTTGTGAATGTGAAGCATTGAAGGTATAGATAAATATAGATAAGGCATGATATTATAATGGTCAAATATCCACTACAATTTCTATGTCCATAATGTTATCACAAATACATAAATAAATAATTAATCAAAATGAGATTAAAATAAATAACTATTAATAACCCTATTATAATATTTATCGAACTGGATTTCAACTCCATTGAGGTCTCAATGGCGATGAAAGCCAGTTAGATAAATATTATAAAATGGTTAGTAATAGTTGTTCTCAATGGAGATGAAAGCCAGTTCGATAAATATTATAATATGGTTGGTAATAGTTGTCCTCAATGGAGATGAAAGCCAGTTCGATAAATATAATATGGTTAGTAATAGTTGTTCTCAATGGAGATGAAAGCCAGTTCGATAAATATAATATGGTTAGTAATAGATGTCCTCAATGGAGATGAAAGCCAGTTTGATAAATATAATATGGTTAATAATAGTTGTCCTCAATGGAGATGAAAGCCAGTTCGATAAATATAATATGGTTAGTAATAGTTGTTCTCAATGGAGATGAAAGCCAGTTAGATAAATATTATAATATGGTTGGTAATAGTTGTCCTCAATGGAGATGAAAGCCAGTTAGATAAATATAATATGGTTAATAATAGTTGTTCTCAATGGAGATGAAAGCCAGTTAGATAAATATTATAATATGGTTAGTAATAGTTGTTCTCAATGGAGATGAAAGCCAGTTAGATAAATATTATAATATGATTAGTAATAGTTGTTCTCAATGGAGATAAAAGCCAGTTAGATAAATATTATAATATGGTTGGTAATAGTTGTCCTCAATGGAGATGAAAGCCAGTTCGATAAATATAATATGGTTAATAATAGTTATTCTCAATGGAGATGAAAGCCAGTTCGATAAATATTATAATATGGTTAGTAATAGTTGTCCTCAATGGAGATGAAAGCCAGTTCGATAAATATAATATGGTTAATAATAGTTGTTTATTTCAAGCTTATTTTAATTATTTATTTAAGTCATGATTTGTTTATTAGATAGCAGATAATACCTATACACATACAAGATGTACCCGGCTTATGTAAAGACAGTCTTTTTTTCTTAATTGGTTGCTTTTTAAATAAAATGTTTAAGATTTAATGTAAATTAAACAAAGTTTTTAATATTATGGAAATAAACGTGAGAATAAAGACCATCTTTTTTTTAATTGCTTTGCAGAATTACTTGCTTTGAATAAAATGCGCATAATCAAATTAAGCATCTAAATTAATTTTTAAATATACTGGGTACATTTGATATGTGTTTGAAACCGCCATGAGTAACTATTAATGGAGAATTAGCTTGAACTTGGCAATATCAAACTACACGTCAACTAAATGCAAACCAAAACTAAATATAAATATGGTAGTATAGCATCTATATTTCTTCATCACTAAAGAGCACATTTCAAGCATGAATTTATGTACTATAATGAAAATTTCTTCACAATTTGAATACTATACGTATTCAGTTCTGTATTGTAGTTAAAAGCACATGTACTGATTTTTTCTTGAGCATTTTTAATTAAGGGTAGGATTACTACCTTCGCATAAAATATATCTTGTAATAAAACTTATGGATTATTAAATATAAAGGGTGGAATTGTTTACTTTGCATAAAATGCTCATATTATTTACAGTTTATTTAGGTATAGTCCCCCCTACCCTCAATGCTATTTTTGTAATTTGTTAAAATAACCAATTAAACCGCATTGGGGACAAACATTCATTCAGAAAACAGACAAAATAGGGATTTTATAAAAGAAATACAAACACACACCCATTAGTGATAAAACTGAATCCAATTTATAGTCAGATCATTTACATTTACAATAGACTTATTTGGGTATTTCTATTAGTGTAAAGCAACTTTATATTATTTTAAAGATTATATTGCTATAAAAATTAAGCACAATAACATCTGCAAAAAACATCTGCAAAACAATAAATGATATCTATAATTATAATGTTGCTATAACAGCAATGGCATAAACAAATATAATATAAAGAGATAGATAATATAAACAGATACAAAAAAAACATGCAAAAGCAAATAAAATACAATGATCTGTTATTACACTGAATTCCCATATTTTACATTCAGAGAACCCTTTAATCCTTTACTTTTACCCAAAATGAAGTTGCATTCCTATGACTCCTACAGTTATCCATCACCCAATAAAAGCAATGTTACTAAAAAATTTAGTTGATGGCATTTTCAGATGCTCTTTTCAAATAAGATTAAATACAGGATCTATAAAATGGCCAAATTTGAAATAGTAAATAGACCCAAATTCATTCTATAGACTAAAAACCAATATGGAACCGAGAAACTCAACTACCAATGTTTAGCCAGGACTTTCTAATAAAAAATAATCTTAAGAAAACTAACCTGTCATTTCCTTTTTTTTCCCATTATGTCATTTAATAAAGGAAATTTCAAAATACTTTCTCATAGAGTATTCTCATTTATATACTGGAATGGGCAAACTTTATTTGATACAGATCCTTCAACATAAGGTTGACAATATATAAGGTCACACAGAGGCAAAACTCTCCATACAGTAGTGCCATTCAGTGCAAACCAGAGTATGCAGGAAGGTGTGTGCATAAAATCCCCCTGGTAGTGCCTACTCATCTAATATCCCCAGACTAGTTTCTAGCCTGTGGCTTTCTTCAGTGAGGAACCTTGAAACTGAGAGCACTGCACCTAGATCTTAGGATCTAATGCAACCTTCCAGCATCCACATTTTATCTTATTGGCTAACTAATAAAAATGATCATGTGACATTTAGTGGTTTAATATATAAAAATCAATATAAATGTTCTTAATAAAATTTGTCATCAAAAAGAAAGGAAATTTAATGGAACAAGTAGACAGATAGCTATAACTTTGTTTGGAAAGATAATTCAACAACTGAAAAAATAAATACATTATGGTGTTGGATTTTCTAGAAAGTATAATTTAACAATTTCAATCCTTGGATGTCCTCAATGGATCATAAGTGTTAAAACTGGGCTTGCACAATGATCCTAGAACTCATTTTACTAATGCATATGCTGCAACATGGAAATTCAGAGAAGGCTTCTCTTCTCAATAGCATTATTAAATTAATACCATTGAAAGATCTTTTTTATTTCTTAAAAGACTGATGCGTGTATTGGTATAAATAATATGCTTTCACTAAAAATGTTGGAAAGAACGGTATTAATGTTGTAAACTCGAATTGTCTATTGTTATTGAATGACTATCGCAAATATTCTGTTGAGTCAGAAAAATTGCTATGAAGAAACATGGTTGTCTTCATGGTTACATCCATGTCAAAAAAAACATAGCATTTACAGATTATATTGCAGTTAAGAATCAAATTGCAAGAGAAGTTCATATTATATGAGCAATTAATAAGTGCTGGTTGTTCAATCTTTAGAAGTATTTACTATATGTGCTATTAAACGCTAGTATTGATAACATGGGATTTCCAAAACTGTCGTGTGACTGAGACAGAATTCTCTTAAGGAGACTATAATACATATAAATAAATCTATTCTTAAGTTCATTAAAAATATCCTATTATTAATGACTTCATTAAAAGAAAATATGACATATTGTTTGATAGAATAATAAATTAAACATACAGCTTCATAATACATATAGAGATTTAAAGGCATAAGTTCAATAAAAGGTGAGAAGATTTAAAAGAGATTGGTGGAGTAAACATGAAAAAGAGATGAGAGGTGTTTGTTGGCTTCATGTACAGTTCAGATCTTTCATACACTGAAATGAATATATGAACTGAAATAGTGTTACAATCCTATTAAATCCAGCAATGGCATTCTCTTATATGATGACAATGCTATTCTGACTAGATAGAAAAGTATTTTGAATATCCTTTATGTCATTATTCAACATAAGATGGAAATGTGTGATTTTTAAAAGTATGTATATTTTATCTACTCACTTACATATAGATCAGAACATCCACTACAGTAAAGTCACAACAGTCTTGATAATCTTAAAATGAGAAAAGCTGCAACTCCTATTAGGTTACCAGGGGAAATGTTTTACATAGTAATAAAATAATAACTTCAAAAATATTGGAAGTTTTTAGAATAAAGATTTATGAAGCTGAACTGACTTATTCAGTGACGTTTCTATTATTTCAATTTTTAAGAACAAATTAAATTGATAGAACTGTAGTAATTATCATGGCATATCATTATTATCCATTCTAAAAAAGGTACTTCTATAGGTTATCTCCTGTCATCATACATAAATGGTTACCAAAGATTTAATATACCTTTAAAAAACAAAGAAATAATGTAGTCATGGATTTTGTTGCCAGGCAAACACAAGCAAAGTATAAGAAACAACAACAAAAAAAATTATATAAGGCAGTTGACTCTATTAATCAAACGGGTGTATGAAATTGTTTAAAATTAACTGGTTGTCCACCAAAGTTTATTCATATTATATAACGTCAACATTATGGAATAATGAGTATTATTAGTACAGCTAGAAAATCTGAGACATTTCAAATGAAAACTGATGATGAGCAAGAATATATACATATATACCAACATTGTTCTCAATTTTTATGACTGCGATCTATTTGTAGGCAGTCTAATGAATCGAGGATCAAAAATTTCTTAATTTGAATTGATCAAAACCAAACACAAGCACTTCACTTTCTTGGATTCTGGATTTTAAGTATGATGAGTGTACTATTTTTGTCTTTCCAAGAATGTAGTTAACATTTTAAATGCAACATATAAAGTCTAGTTTAATAAATAATGTTTAAAAAATTTTCAAGATTTTATCAGCCAGTGATGGAACTAAAAGCCTCAGCAACTATTTAACTAAAAAAGCTATCAATCTGAGAATGTAACCCAACTTAAAGACATTGCTTAGTTTTTTAAGTAGAAAGGCTGGCATTTAAAGATAGAACATTTCATCAGGTGAAATTATTACTGCAACTAAAAACTGTTACTTCATCTAATTTAGTATATGGAAATGAGACTTGGATATCTAGAGAATGTAACCCAACTTATATACATTGCTAGTTTTCTAAGTAGAAAAGTGGACATTCAAAGATAGAACATTTCAGTGGGCGAAATTACTACTGCAACTAAGAACTGTTACTTCATCTAATTTATTAAACAATTCAAAACAAAGCAAAACTCTCCATATAGTAGTGCCATCTTGTGCTAACAAGAGCAATCAATGGATGCCAGAAGGCTTATGCATAAAATCCCTATCTAGTGCCTACTCATCCAATATCCCCAGACTAGTTTCTGGCTTGTGGCCTTCATCAGTGAGGAGCCTTGGATCTGAGAACACTGCACCTAGATCTTAGGATCTAATGCAACCCTCCAGCACCCACCTTTTAACTCTATTTAACTACAAAACTATGAGAATGAAATTGAAAACACAATTAATATTTTCAATCCAAGCTGATGAAGGCCACAAGCCAGAAACTAGTCTGGGAATATTGGATGAGTAGGCACTAGATAGGGATTTTATGCACAAGCCTTCTGGCATCCATTGATTGCTCTTGTTAGCACAAGATGGCACTACTATATGGAGAGTTTTGCTTTGTTTTTTGAATTGTTTAATAACAATTATGTGCTAGTATGAGATAGTGATCAAGTGATGTTTAGTGGTTTAACACCAATCCTGCCTAATAGGATAGTGGTGGCTATGGTTGTTAAAGAGCCAAAGACACCAAAATGTATGGGGGCTGAATTGAGTTCAGACTCATATGACTATATAAGCTATTGAGCTTGGATTGAAAATATTAATTGTGTTTTCAATTTCATTCTCATAGTTTTGTAGTTAAAGAGAGTTAAAAGGTGGGTGCTGGAGGGTTGCATTAGATCCTAAGATCTAGGTGCAGTGCTCTCAGATCCAAGGATCCTCACTGATGAAGGCCACAAGCCAGAAACTAGTCTGGGGATATTGGATAAGTAGGCACTAGATAGGGATTTTATGCACAAGCATTCTGGCATCCATTGATTGCTCTTGTTAGCACAAGATGGCACTACTATATGGAGAGTTTTGCTTTGTTTTGAATTGTTTAATAACAATTATGTGCTAGTATGAGATAGTGATCATGTGATGTTTAATGGTTCATCTAATTTACTGTACGGAAATGAGATTTGGATATTCTGAGAATGTAAGCCAACTTAAATATATTGCTAGTTTTCTAAGTAAAAAGGTGGATATTCTAAGACAGGACATATCATTGGGTGAAATTACAACCACAACTACGAACTGATCTAATTTATAGTATGGATATGAGACTTGAGCATGCTATTGTAACATCACAGCTCTATTAAAATTGTCAAAAAACAAAGGCAAGATCACATGACCAATGATGCTCTTCAATCTATTTCTATGATACAACAAAATTCAGAATTGTAAAATCATATTTTCTTAAGATGAAAGGTGCGAAACAAATGAACAACACAAGATTTTCTAAGAGTATTTATTGTGAACTTGAGCATGGTAGAGGCAAAACTTGTTTATATTGATCTACGAAAGTCCAATAAGCTACAATTTGGCATAGTGTTGATGTATTTCAGAAAGAAAACTTGCATACAGTAGAAATTAGTGAAAAATGGACCATGTTGTACTTGTGGATTTATTTTTGCTTTACAGATTGGTTTGTATAATGATCACAATACCCAAAATGTTTTAGTTTTACTATTGGCTTAAGTAATTTGAATGACATTACTGTTTGCAAGTAGCTCCTGCTGTTTTAATATCCTCCAACACTCATACTCAAGTATCTTAAATAACCCACCTTATACACAATAATACACAGGATCTTTTTCTAAATATTAAAATTACTGTTTCATTTCTTTTTCACCATGGAATTTTTAAGATGTCATTTTTGTTTCAATCCAATTACAATCCCTTTTCTTTAATTGGTCAAGACATATATTACACTATTATAACAATCAGTTCATTTATATTGCAACTTTCCAGTTGTAATGCGTTTATTTCCATGTAATTTATGGAATTTTTAGTCTGTAAAAGTTGTTTTATAATTTTGTAACTTGGATGGTGGTTTGTGCGAGTGCGTGTGGGTCTCTGGGCAGATGGGTGGAGTCTTTATAAGATACCTCATCTGGTTGGGGACCCTCCATAAAGACTGACCATACCATTGTCCTTTGCCTATGTTAATATCATATTGTAAAGTTTGACTATGGCCTCACGGCCCTTGGCGATGAGGTACAAATAAACTTCTTTTGGAACAACTATCAAATGCATCAAGTGTGTACAATAGCAGACATTTTTACTTCTTCCTGGAGCACAAACAAATTCTGAGAATCAATATAATTCTTAACCTTATCAGATACTGATGAATAACTTTAAAAATCTTTTTTCTTCTTTTATATGAATACTTTGTCTACATTTTATACATGGTTTTACTTCCAATGTTGTATAATAGGTGATTAAATTACTATAATAATATTATAGCTAAAGTAGACATTTTAATATATTTTTAGTATATTCTTAAGTTTTTACTTTTAATTTAGTATCTTAACATAATTTAATCCATATTTATGATAACTTGATTTTTTCTATTCTTTAAAATAATGTAAACAAATTCCAATTATTAGTTATATTGTAAAGTTGCCTTTAAAATCAATTAAGAGAATATTCAGAGCAAATAAATGCAAGAGAATGTTTGATTTTTTTTCTTTTTTTAAAAAAAAAAAAAAACGATTATTAGGATCTCTGAAAACCTCCAATTTTTGCAATTTTATTGAAAAAGATATATATATTTAAAAAAAACAATTCATATAAAAAATATTTATAGAGGTGACTTTTGAGATATATGAAATAATGGTTAGTAATATAATGGAAAATAATAAAAGTAGAAAGGATAATGGAGGATGTGGATGGAAAGGGAATGATAAGAATAAGTCAGAAGAATATAAAATAAAACTAGAAGAAGTCATGGAAGAGTTTGTTGAGCGTGAATATAAAGACTGATGTGGTGAAGTAGAAAAAGTGGCAAATAGGGTTTAAGGGAAGAATATTCAGAAGAATAAAAGTAATAGAAAAGTGAGAATTAGTAAACATGTAAAAGAGAAGAAAAAAGCATGAAGAGAATAAAAATGTGCTATTAAAAACAAAGAAAGTGAAAAAGATGTTACTATTTTTTTTTTAAAAAGTAGTTGGTTAAAATAGATAATTATATAGAGTGAATAAAATTAAATACTAAATTATTGGAGGATATTTAAAAAGTGGAAGAGATGAGAATAAACAATTTTGGAAATATATTAAAAGAAGGAATGTGGGGGAGAGAGAAATAGTATTATTAAATGATGAGGAAAAAGAGTATAGCTCTAGAGAAGAATTAGAGACAATCCTAAATAAGTATGCAATGGATATAGAAAAGGTGTTAGATGTGAAGAACAGATTGACAATAAATATAAAAGTGCATTATAATAGAAATATTAGTTTTACAGAAAATGAATTGGAATGAGGCAGGGAAGAAGGTGGAAAGACAGAAGGTTTAGATGGATGGGTAGCAGAGATGCTGATGAATTTGTAAAATAAGGCAAAATTAAATCTATTATCATGTTTTAATAAAATGACACAGAAAACAGAATTTCCAGATGGCTGGAATAATTCAATGATGAGGCTATTATTTAAAGGGAAGGATAAGAACCATAGAAAGATAAACAATTATAAAACAGTAGTGATAATGTCAATGTTGTATAAAGTTTTGGAATATATGGTGGCTGGAAGAGTGGCATAATGGATGGAAAAAAATAATACAGTGGGAAAAATGAAAGATTTTAGAATGGATACATGTATAGAAAATAGTCTATTTGTAGTTATAGAACTTATAAATATAAGTAGGAATACAGGTTGTCAGTTATATATTGTTTTTATAAATACAGAAAAGGCATATAATAGAGTAAATAGAAATAGATTATGGAAAAGTTTAGTAAATTTGGAAATGGAGTTTAAGTGAACCTGATAAAGAGATTGTGTGAAAATAATTACTCTACAAGTCAATTAGGAAATATAGAATCAGTTAAGAGTTAAAAATGGGGTGGCAGTAAGGCAAAGATGCCCTATGTCATCTACATTGTTTTTGTATATTTGAAAGAAATGAAGAGAGCAATAGAAAGACTAGAAAGAGGAGTAAAGATACCATTAAGAGATGGCAAGGGAGTGTATACATTATCAGATATTTTATTTGCTGATGATATCTTCTTATGCACAGAAAGTAGGAAAGATATCCGAGTTATGCTGAAGACTTGCACAAGGATGGGTAAAGAGATGGATATTAAATTTAGAAAAGAAAAATCAAAGGTAATAATGATAAATGTTGGGGAAAGAGAAGAGAAATTTTTTTTATTGTGGATATAAAGATAAATATGGTGAATAGGTATAACTACTTGGGAATAGTCTTAAGTAATCAGAGAAATTGCTTGGATGAATGGGAGAAAAAAATTGATAAACAAAGCAAAGAAAAGGAACTAACAGTGTTTTCATATAATAAATATGACATAGCAAATATTGTATAGAAGAAAGTGGCAGAAGTAGGGTTAACTTATGGTAACAATGTGTTAGTAAAGGGACATTTGATTACTTTAAAAAAGTACAAAGAGAGATAGAGAGAGATACATCAGATAGACATGTGGGAATGGCAAAGGAGGTACTTCAAAGAGAAATGGGATGGTTAAGTTTTTATATGAGAGATGCAAAAAGAAAAAAGGAAAATGTTCAGTAGATTGCAAATTATGGATAGTAAGAGAATAGCCAAAATAGTATTTAATTGGGTTATGAGTAAAGGACAGGCAACAAAATGGGTGAGAAGGGTAGTATGGTGTGCAGAAGGATAAAGACTTTATGTCAGTATACTTGCCCAAAGATGGGATGATTGTGTTAGGGAAATTGTTGAATGTTATAGTGGCAAAGAATGGGATAGAAGATGCATTAATAAAAAAAAAAACAGGGAGCTGGAGAAACGGAGAACTAGTATGAAGAGTAAAAAGAGTTCAAATATAAATAGAAGTAAACAGAATATTGGGTGTGTGTTAATTTATGATAAAAGCAAGGACAGGAATTTACTGTTCAAGTCTTGAACAAGGATCATTAGCAATGAGCGAAAATACATATATATGGAAAAATGTGGGTGATTTAGTCTGCAAGTTATATAGAGTGACGTTTAGTAAATTCTAGACAATTTCACCGACGTCATTCATTCCAACATCGTAGATAGTAATTTAAAGTGAGAATTCTACTCTCATGCTTTACTCAACAGTACT
Source organism: Epiperipatus broadwayi (assembly GCA_028023455.1). Taxonomy (NCBI): domain Eukaryota; kingdom Metazoa; phylum Onychophora; class Udeonychophora; order Euonychophora; family Peripatidae; genus Epiperipatus; species Epiperipatus broadwayi. Next base: position 3,724,033 of record JAQFVV010012426.1, on the reverse strand, counting down.
TCAGATTTGCTCATATAAAAGAATTTGAGTCATAGGAATAAGAGGATTCCTTTTATTCCTGCATAAATACTATATCTTATATTGTAGAATGAAGTATTCATTTATTATTTAACACTCGTAGAAGATGCATGCACAATTAGCTTGAAAGGCTAATCTTTGAATGTATACAATTGTATGCATAGCGTCATATAAAAATAAATGCTTATTTACTTATAATTAAGTTTCACTTAGAGTGACGTTTAGTAAATTCTAGACAATTTCACCGACGTCATTCATTCCAACATCGTAGATAGTAATTAAAAGTGAGAATTCTACTCTCATGCTTTACTCAACAGTACTTCAGATTTGCTCATATAAAAGAATTTGAGTCATAGCAATAAGAGGATTTCTTTTATTCCTGCATAAATACTATATCTTGTATTGTAGAGTGAAGTATTCATTTATTATTTAACAGTCGTAGAAGACGCATGCACAATTAGCTTGAAAGGCTGATCTTCGAATGTATAAGGAAGGCACAGAAAATATTAGGCATCTGTTAATTGAATGTACCCGCTTACAAGCAGAAAGGGTACAAATAATGAAGTTGTGGGAGAATATAAATAAAGAGATTATACAGAAACTGGGTTCTTGATTTTTATGCTGGGTTTGGAAAAAGATAAGGAGGATCTAGATATAAAGGCCATAGAGTAAACAAAGATGATGTGAAAATGGGATGGAGCAGGATAGAGAAGAATATGGGAAAAACTTGGGGTGAGGAATGGAAAGAGATGGTAAAGTGACTAACAGATTTCTCTGGGCATAGTGGCTGAGAGATTCCTGATTTCAATAAAGGAGAAGCCACATCACATATAAGCAAGTATGTTCAATGAAGAATCTTATTATTTTCAAAAGCTCAAAAAAGCTTTTTAAAGAGATGTTATCGACTATAAAAGAAACTGATGATAACTAATATTAAAGTTCAATATTTACAATATACTAGTATTGATTTATTATAGCATTCATTAAGTAAAATAAATCACAATCTAAAAATTAGAATTAATTTCTTGGGATATATAGCACATGCAGAGGTTCAAATATTACTCAAATATCATCATTAAATGAATGCACTTACAAAATAATGTGAAACTAATGACTATACATTATGTGTGCAATCTAAAGCTACTGAGATGACGGCCAGATAAATACAAGACCACTCTTAAAAGATACATGATGCTACAAAAGGTAAATAGTGATACTCTGAAAATAAAAGTGTTCAGTATACTTGTACTTCAAATGATTGCCCCCCTCCCCATCAATGAGAGGGTACAATACAAAAACATTGCTATTTGGTTACACCTTTTCTCTGTGGACAACTGAAACCATGGATTAAAGCAAACTGTTCACAGTTCCTTCAACATATATACATGTACCTATGAAATGATTTAATTTAAAACTATGTATATTTGTGCATCGATAAAACAGTATAGTAATAAATATATACAGAGAATAACCAATAATTGTCTAAATGTGTAAAATAAGAAAATGGTTGAGGAAAGATAATTTATAACAGAAAATCATGCATGTGAAATTGGATGAATTCAAATTTGCAATTCTTAATTTTTTTTATTTATTTAATACTTTTCAAAGCATTGGCTAAAGACAGTAATCCCAAAGATATCTGAGTAATGCTGTGTTAAACATGATAATTTATGGTTCTATAAATTTATTCATGTCTAGATGATAAAATAAATACCATGCAATGGCAAAATATCACTAAGCACTAATGAGATGCATGGCTTACTGCAACGAAGAATGGTAAATTTAAAAGCTAAAGGTCCATAAATTGCAGTTCAGCTCTGTCATTACTGATGCTCAAAAATTATATGATTTCCTGAGTATCAAAATATTTGAGGTAATTACGTATTAGCCCAACAGTGAGATTTCACATACGTATTAGTCCGGAAATATTTATTTTGAAAAATAGCCACCTATAACTTTATTTATGGGAAAATGAAACATACACCCATTTCCAAAATTTTGTTTTTTAGCATCATTATGATGAACTGACTTTTCTTACCTCAAGCCATGTTCTGTTATGAATGGCTATTCTCTTTTGACAATCCTGAATGAAACATCACCTTTGTTTATCCAAAACTGCGGACATAAAGTGTGATATCATGGCCATAAAATTAGTAGCAAAACCAACATTTTGACTAATAACTTTCTCCTCATTGGTATATTATCTAATATTCATATACAAAATTAATTCATTTCATTTTTAGAAGCTTGTAAACATGTTTAATCCGGTCTTTATACATCCATTTGTTTGCGCCGTGATCGTTTATAGATTTATTACTTTCCAGCATTTATCATCTGCTTTCTATAATTCCAAAATAAGGACCACGGTAATACATGATAAATATTGTTTCTTCAAGGATCTATGCTTTTCATGTTATTATTTCCCAATGTTCTCAATATAATACTAATATCTTAAAATTTTAAAAACTTATGTTATTTTTAAGTTTCAAAAACACTTAAAACAGTTATTATTATAGAAAATAATTTAATTTTGTTACAAACTTTATTCCAATTGAAGGTTCTATATATAATAAAATTAAATGTTTTTAGTTCAATTGAATTATATAAATTAGGCCAGAAAAATATAAATATTAAAATGCACTAGTAACAGCAGAAAATCTGTTTACATATGCAATGGATATTAAGCAGTTCATTTAAGGATTGAAATTATTTGACAAGATATTATCAAGCAATGAAACTTGATTATCTCTGAATTTAATTTGTCATAGCTTGCTATTCTCTTAATCCTCTTGTAGTGCACTAGCACTGTGACTGTTTTAATTGTTTTTTCTGGCTAAAAGGTTTCAACTTGCATTTTGGTATTAAATTATTATTGTTTATCAGAATATAATAAATTTGAGTACATCTAGTAAATATTTTTTGTTTGCAAATGAATGAAATTCTAACAATTCACATTTGACTTTTATAACTTAAAAAAATTAATTGTAAAAAAAAATGATAAATATTTTTCATTATCTGCTATCAGGTGGAACAGTTCCAGTTCAGAAAATGAATGAAATCTTTATTATATGACATTTGTATTTAAAATGTGAATGAATAAATATCAATATCTAATCAATCTATAAAATTATTTTAAAAGTTTAAATTTTTTAAATAATTTATATAGTATTGCAATATATTCTTTCAGATAATAACTGATTATGTGTTAGCAAACAGCTTATAACCACCTTCCCAGCAATTTTACTTGTTCAAAAATATAATGTTTTACTTTTAACAAAGTTAACAATTGCCAAGGGACTATCAACCCAAATCAAGAAGGGATTTAAAAGTGATTTTAAGTTGCCAAATTCCCAGTTAATCCTGACATTTATAAAAAAAAATTTGGAATTAAGTAATTTTAATGATATTTTTTTAAAAAAAAGTTAATGACTTCTTTCAATAGATGGCAAATTGAATTTTATATGGAGTGTCTTGTTGAGAAAATTAAGAAATTAATAATTTATTTTAGTATCTTAATTTAAAATTATTATCTTAAATAATAATGAGTTCTTATACCTTTAAAATGTGCATAAAAGAATTACTTTTTATTAAAAAAGTAACTCCATCATAGAAATATAATAAACTACTACTACTATTAATACATAGAGAAAACAATTACAATCATAATGCAATTCAAGTATTTTGGCAAATATATATTTTTGAATATAATGACTGACTCTGACAAGAGTGCTCAATTCCAAAAATGCATTAACTGACTCACTAATGCATACAAAGTACTATGAAGATGATACTGGCAGACATGGATTTACTTCCCTCCGCTGTGGCTACCTATAATGCTATTTTGCCAGTTTTGTATTGATTTGACGATAGAAAGTGAAATAAAATAATATTGATTTATTAGTCTTAAAAAAATCTACAGATCAAAACTTCTTCAAAGAAGTGAAAACCCACTTCAAAGTGCCACCTCAGTAGATACTTTGAGAGAGCAGTTGCAAGATTATTTGCAAATTCCTCTTCCATCATTGTTAGCCATTTGCTAAAAAAAAGTCTATTTACTGTAGTTTATTTAAATATTTATGATCATTTTTACAAACTATTTGTTTAATGATTTGTAATAATGGTGAAATGAAACTGCAATTGCTAAGTCTGCTAAACACCATATTACTGACTTTTTGTGATATTTCAATAATTGTAAATACAATCTTAAATTTTAGAACTGAATTTCATAGCTTTGTGATGACATTAATAATTCATTCCAGATTTAGATATGAAATTCAGTAAATAAAGATTTCATTGTTTTTTCAACAATGTTATGGTAATCAACTGATAAAAAATGTAATTGTTCTGATTACTATTTCACTTTATAATTTTTATTTCTATATTTGTAAAATTCAAATATGATTTTTTAAGATTTTGTTTTTATTTATATATTTATATTTCTAACAAATTAAATCCAATTTATTGAATTCTAATATAGAATGACTTAAACACTAGAATCAAATGTTAAATGTTATGGAAACATTTACCTACTGAAGGGTTAAAGTTATATTTAATGTTTTATTTTCCATATATGATGTGACAATTACATTTAATATTATTTCTGACAAAGATAGGACAGAAGATAGCTTTCAGAGAAGATCAAATAAATGTATTTTTCTCCTTTATCATAATACCTCTCACTTTCAAAGATTCTCTTCTTTTTTTTGTAATTACACATGGAATGATAATTCACAGATGTACTATTGATGTTGAAATTAAATTAATAAAAACACTCCTATAAATAACTGGATAGTGTCTACAGTTATCACATTATTGAAGTTTAAATATATAGATGATGGTCTGATAATTCAGTTTATTTTTAAAGAGTTGTTTCATTGTCAGATTAACTTGAATAATATAAACAAAATAAACTTAGTGGCTAGATGATTGTTTACAAATTTGATGTTTATTACTTACAAGAGTCAATACCTGGAGAATAGTTTGGGGATTGGGTAGGCATTATTGCCTTATGTCTACTAATTAGTTGAATTTGCCAGAAATTGTGCTAGAGTGAATTAAGAATGAATTACTGCTATAATTACATGTTATATATATATATATAGCCATCAATACACATTATTTATTTAATCAATATATTTGGTAGAATTTTAATGTATTTTTTTTTTTAACTTTTTGTCTACCCTACCAGAAGTTTACATGCTTGTTTGGTAAATTTTGCAAATAATGTGCTAAAAATAATTCCAAGTAAATTGCAGGTTATTGATTATCTACTTTTTCAAAAAGTCAAATTGATAGTGTGTTGACTACTTAACTAGTCGAAAGGCATTAATGCCAATGACTGTTTTCTCTTGGCTTGTTCCTTTTTATCTTTGCAAGACTCTCTTAATATCTTTATTATACTTTTGGAAAGGTAATTAAATTCTGTCATATAATTTAGTTGTCAGACGAACATCAACCCATAATTTGCTTTTTTCTCTTTTCTGATTTTCATTTCCATCTATTAATAGTAAATAAGATATTTTCAAATCATGTGTATTGATTTTCTTTTTCAAATAAAATAAATTATGTATATTTGACAGAATTATAAATTTATCTGGAATGTATTGCTTTTTGTTGTTGTTGTTTCTTTTAAAGATGTTAATAGCTTATAACCAAGATATTTAATGTTTTTTCACATTATTTAATATTAGATAAATCCACACACCGGTAATGAGGCATAATTGACTGATAAAATCACAATTTATTTTGGATCAATGTTGTTTTGAGTTAAATATAGGTTTCCCAATGTGTCATTAAAGGTTTTTCCCCTCCATTTAGAAGACTTTGTTTAGATATATATTTATATAATTAGTATAATGTATGGCATTTATATATATATTTTTAAAAGGTTTCAATTGTTATAGCATTCTTCAATGGCAAAAAGGTCAGTTAAGTTTTATTATAAACAGATCAGAAAATAAATATTTAAAGTTTATTGGCCAAGACAGTATGATACAATACATATATATATAAAATACATTTCTAACTTGTGAATGTATTCGCACGCATATAAAAAGGAGAAAAGCATACTGGTGGCCTATTATCATGCACTGTTACTCAATCAATTATCAGTTTACGTATTTATCAAAAATAAATAATACATTGTACAGGCTTAAACCTGCATTTATATATATAATATATGCGGGGTTCGTTATCTTTTCAACATGTGCGTGATCAGGTGGGTCAGCAATATGAGATGGCACTGAGAGTGGTGGGTCGTGTGAAAGTCTGAGTTCGAACCCCAAAAATAAATAAATAATTCAATGTTAAAAAAGCTATTTTAATTAATATTAAACAAAATTAAAACAAAGCTAACTTAATTTTACAAACCATAAAACAAGCATAAAATACGGGCGAACTATTCAACCAACATATCTGCCCTGATCATGACGTAAGATCAGACTGATTCATTGTAGTACATGATGAAAGTTTGGCATACCAAACACTCACAAAAATATTTTCACAGTGTGCAGGTTATCATAATCATCATCATTTATTTAATCCATTGTTTAAACAATGGTGACAGGATAAACTATTTCCATAAGTAATTAAAAAATATAACCATTTTCAATAGTATCATATTAAATAACGTGATCCTACGCAAATTACCATAATTATTTCCAGAAGCATGTTCAGTAGATGGCCCATTCATTCAATAGTACACTGAAATGAATGCTAGAGTAATTTTTCCCAAAACTCACAGCCTAAGACAAAGATACCATTAAACATCTATTTAAACAGGTAAAATATAATAGAAAATCAAAAATATTAGTATGCAAATGTATTTACATTCAATTTACATGTAAATTTGAATATTCGGTTTTAGTGCCAACTAAAATTAAAATTTTAAAAGTATAATAATAGAAAGTTATAATTAATATTTAATTTTTGTTAATCAACATTATTAAAAGTTCCATGATATTATAGCAGGATCTTCATAATCAGCAACTTCTTTTCAACTAATTTCTTATTTATTTTTTTAAAAAAGGAATTATATATTCAGCATTTAGATTTCTGATAGTTTTATTGCTTTCCCAATTGGAAATATTTTTTTCTCTAATACCTAAATTGGTGTTTTAATTCTATGCAGTATGTTGTAGAATTAAAAAAAATATAAAACATATTCAGAACTAAAAATAAAAATCAGTTATGTTAACTAAATTGGTAACAAAAATTTTGCAACATGCAAAATTAACAAACCTTTTGCAACATGTAAAAAAAGACATAGGACAAATAAGTGGGAGAAAACATTCTATGTCTCACTCACACTTGTTTAACATCAACCAATGGTGTTAAACATACAAATTACATTTCCTGATTTAGTTCCTCAGCACTACATCAAGAAATAGTTGTGTTTCATCATTAAAGCACAAAGATATTTTCTTTTTTTCTATTCAATATATTTTCTTTATTTCTGAAGCTATTTTTAATAAGAAAATTATTTTATTCAGCCACAAATATTATTTAAAATAGTCATTTATAAAATATTAATTATGCAATTTAAATTTTGATTTAAACGCATTTAATTATCATTTAAAAGATATGGAGTATTCAATATTATTCATTTTAAATATATTTGCATACAAAAGGTGTATAAAAGAAAATATTAAGTTTTAAATTTAATGTACTTTTACTATATATATTTCATTTTTAAATTTAATCAAAGTATACATCACTGAGGAATTAAATTTAAAAACTCAAATAGGGTGTAAAGAGTAATATTTGATGTTTGATCATTAAAACATCTAGAGACCAGAGAGCTTTGAGAAGTAAAACATAATTTGGAATAGATGAATTAAGTTGATAACTGATGAGACTTACTATTCTTAGTTTAATGCCTAATTTAGTTGGGGAAAAATGTGTAGCTACAACCCCTTCATTTTACTTGCATAATTATCCTAAAAATTTCCCATAGTTATGTGTTATAATATGATATTCAATACTTTATAAACTTAAAAGAAATGCTGCATCTATCAGTTTAATGTTAAATTAGAAGTTATCAAAAGAAAATGTAATGTAGATATTACTTGCCACCATTAGAACTAGTAGCAAAAAAAAGCAGTGCTAATGGAAGGCAAAGACTAGATTAAAAGTAAAAATTCAAGCAAATATAAAGTAAATTAAAGTTTAATGAAAATTTATCCAGATAAAATGAACTGCTGATAGCTGAAGAGTTTATATTTCTAAACAAATTTTTAATGTTAAACTATAAAAAAAAATTAATGTCTTTAAAAGTTATTAAAACAGGCAAAACTCTCCATACAGTAGTGCCACCTGTGCTAAACAGAGTAATCAATGGATGCCAGAAGGCTTGTGCATAAAATCCCCATCTAGTGCCTACTCATCCAATATCCCCAGACTAGTTTCTGGCTTGCAGCCTTTGTCAGTGAGGAGAGTAGGCACTAGATGGGGGTTTTATGCACAAGCCTTCTGGCAACCATTGATTGCTCTGGTTGGCACTGAGTGGCACTACTGTATGGAGTTTTGCCTGTTTTAATAACAGTTATGTGCTAGCATAAAAAATAGTGATCATGTGATGTTTAATGTTTAAAAGTGTTAAAAAATTGTGTAACATATAAATAACAACTAGAAAAAGCTAAAAAAACATTTTAAATTTATAAATGTGAAAATCATGAACAATATCAAATCTTAATTATCTGTTATTTGGAAATTATTACTATAATAACAACAATAATGATGATGATGATGATAATAATAATAATGAAGTCACCATTTTGCTAACGATTTATTGTGTGTGGAATGCTAATGGCAAGATTGTGCATGCAAAAAAAGCAATAATCATTAAACTGTGTGTGTGATTTTACAAAATGAATGCTAACGATTAAGTAAATAAGACTGTTCAACTTCATAACTGTTTAATTTTTTTTTTTTCTATATAAAACAATTTAATTTTTACTTTTATCAAATTGACATCTTTGTTCTTTTCAAATAAACATATATACTGTACACACTATATTATTCTCAACATATAAAAATAAGCTGACACCTTTATTGTACTATGAAAACATTTAAACATCGTGAGGATTATTCCTGTAGCTTTTGTCCCATGTTGACCACAATATTTAACGGTGATGTAAATCTGGAATCAATCAAGTTTTCATAAAGAAAAAAGACTGAAAAAAAAATGTTGACTGGAAAAACGTTAAAATGCTATATATACACTTTTATAAACCATCTGTCTTTACAATAAATGAAATAAGCTCCATACTGATCTACTGGATATATTCACGGTATCCAAGATCTCAAAACCTAATGATTCAATAACTGTCAGTTTGAAAGAAAGAAATATAACAACTAAATGTTGCCTTTATTTCATGGATTCATCACACTATTGAGATTAGATATTGCTGTTATAACAACAAAAAAAAAAAATTAATTCTGTTTAAAATAATCCTCAAGTGATGTTCTCAATTCTGCCAAATCTAAAAGAAATAATGTGTTTTGTTTATGTTATTTAATGAAAATAATTGATTTAGTTCAGAAAAACTTATTAGCTGATGATAAAAATGAATATACGTTTATATATGTGTGTGAATTGATGTTTATGTATTTATATTATCCAAATATTGTAGCTCTGATGAAGACTGCTGGACAGTCGAAACTGTAAAGAAAATAAAGAAGTTTTTTTAAGAAAATTTGTTTGCATTGAAGTGTATATGAAAGAAGTATTATAAGCAATATATATATATATATATATAATGAATCAATTCATGAAATAGTGAAAAAAAAAAAGGTTTAGTACTTCTCTGCCTGAATTGCTAAAGTTATAACACATGAGAAGTATTTACTGACAACTGAAGAAGTGTTAAATTTGAGGATGTAAGATATGAACAGAAAAAATATTCTGGTTAACAATAATCAAAAAGCTCTGAGTCTATACAAAATTCAGCAGAATGAAAGCTACAATAAACAACCATGCTAAAAAATAGTATAATGCAGTACCTAAGCAATTGTTAACATCATCAAGAAATGTTGAATCTACATTAAAAAAATAGCAGAAAGTGTGTTCCAGGAATAGAAATTGGTATATACATAAAACCACAATCTCATAAATACCCTCTTAAATGTATGTATAATATACATGAATATGTAAATATACTCTCTTTATATTTATTATTTCATTATTTTTTTAATGAATGCATTATTCTATTAATTATTTCTGTTTGTGTCATAATGTTAATAATTTTTAAATTAAAATCTGTTGTAGCTATGTATGTACACATAAACAATAATTGTCCTGTGACCATATATATAAATAATAACAATAATAGTAATTAACTATTAAATACAGTCTTTTTATCCTCAGAAGTACTTTCAGTTAATTCCTTAACCATCCTCAACTGCTGTTAAATTAAAAAAAAAAACATATCAGAAGCAAACATCAACTCAAATCCCATGAATCCTGAATTTTAATGTTAGTAGCTTATCTATTAACCATATTCATTTTATTTCTACTTATTAAAATTTCCTCTTTAATTTTTATTTTATATATTAAAATTTGGGATTCATGGGATTTGAGTTGATGATGTTTTGCTTCCGTTTTTTTTTTTTGTTTTGTTTTAATTCAACGGCAGTTGAGTAAGGTTAAGGAATTAGCCAAAAGTACTTCTGTGGATTGAAAGACTGAGTATAATAGTTAATTAGTTATATTTATTACTTTTATTCTTATTATAATAGCTTTTAATTAACAGACATTTTATTTGTATTATATATATTATGAAAACATGAAATAGATATAGCATAATGTATATGGAATTAATGGGTAATAGTTACCCTCAGATTATGAATAAATAGCAATTTGGATGTTCTTAATCTTTGCTAACATAACAATCCTATTTATTCATAGCCAAAAAGAGACTGGTTTGCTCTCCTTAATGTATATAAGCATGTGATAATACATGTTACATAATGTGTGAATATCTATAACTTTTAGAATGTTATGGATGAAGCAGTTTTTTGTCATTTATAAACTTTAATACATACAACAGAATTAGAGACAGAAACTCCTCCCCCCTTCAAAAAAAAAGATATATTTTTTTTAACAGACCAATTTCTATATAACTAGGGGGCAATATTCCTGAAATACAGTAAATAAATCTGGTACAATTTAAAGAATAAAACACTTCAAAGTAGAATATACTTATGATGTCAAATAAAAAACTTAATCTTTTAATATCCCCTTTTGTGCCAAAAGATTAAACAAAATCACATTTGTATAACATAATAAGTATCCATAAATATATTACTAATAAATTACTAATTCATTTACAATTATCATATTATTATTATTATAATAAGCAAGAAAATATAATAATTCATTAATTTAATGGTCATACAAAGCTGAATATACATTTCCCCATATCATTTATTCAAATTAAATAATTCTAGAATCAGGGTGTGGTCATATATATATATGGACGGCTGAAGGATCCTTGAAAGTCTGGGTTCAAATCCCCTATAATAAATACTAGAATCAGTAAGTGCTCAGATGATTGGATGGCTTTAAAAAAAAAAAAACATTGCGATATGCTAATTATGAATATAATTAAAATTAATTAATAATGAGACATCAATTACACTTGAAAACAGTTACGTATTTTTTCAATCTGTTTTTTTTTTTTTCTACGTTTAATTAAAACTAATTATCGTCCAGGAAGATTTTAAAAACTTAAACGTTATTTATACAATCTTTTATATACACTGAAGATTGATGACTTTCATTAACCAGCTCAATAAGAACAAAATAACCAAAAAAAATGTCTTCCTTCTTTATGTTTGTTATTTTATTTATTATCTCTCTTGTTAGTTTGCTCATAAATTTTATTATTTGATATAATTTTTGAAAACTCTATCTTCCATCAAAACAATGATATTATTTAATTTTCAATCATTTTATGTTATTTCTCTTTCTATTGTATGTTTGTGAGAATGCGCTTTCAGCCTTTAATAAAATGGCCATAATTTCTCACTCTAATTCTTTTCATTTTCTTTTTTTATATATAGTAAATGTCCTAGATATGAGAGAGTAATGCCAGAAACAGTTAGTTGTGTGTGTGTGTGTTTTTTTGAGACCTTACCATGGAATTAGACTGAGATGTGAGATTCAAACAGGCATATATCTGTATTTAGGAGCCCTATTTTGGATCACTTGCCTTTAAAGAAAACTACATACCTGTTTTTCAAATACATTCGCTTTTCATCATTTTTTCCAACTTCACATAATTTGCCAATATACCATTTAAAAACACTGCACCCTCCCCCCATTCAAGCACTCTTTCCCGAATTTCAAAGCAATCCACTATTGCATGATATTATTCAAAATAAAAAGCATCCTTAAATCCCAACCTATATCTAAATGTAATATGGGTAGCCTGCCTTAATTGATAGCTTTACAACCTGTCTTAAGAAAGACCTTATTCTGACAAAAAAAAAACAGATTCGAAAACTGAAGGCTCCTGAAGTGAAACTCTATCTGCATTTAACTTCCCAGACAATAACCATGTGATTATTTATTTATGTCTGTGTATATTTATATGTGTTTAATCACATGGAAACTAAACAGTCACATACAAAGACATTGGGCTCAAACCTTCTCCCTATCAAGAGATATCTCAAGAACCATCAGACACTTGAAAGAGCAATACATTTTTGGTAAAAGCCATTGATGTATATTAGCCTTTTTTTTTGTCCATTGATGATATCAGCAATTTTTTTTTCTTTGTCCAGCGATGATCTAAGCAATTTTTTATTTTTATTCTTTTCCCATAGATGATTTCAGCTTTTTTTTGTCCATTGATGAATACAGCCTTTTTTGCTTAGAAATTTATCACTTGCAGGCTTCTTGGTGGTTCTGCAGTGTCACCTGGTGGCCACAGTACATGTCACTGAACACTACCAAAATTAACATTTGTGGGTTGAAAAGATAGATGAATTTGTTCTATCTTTTCATAAAGACTTTATCTTATGTTTGTGAATGAGAGTATTCATTTACGTATAGTTTAAAATCTGTAAAAATGCATGTGCATTAGCCTGATTGCTAATTTACAATTACAATTTATCAACATGGTGCTTTATAAATACCTTATTATATCAGTTTATTAGGCGAATAATCTCATGATAAGAACAATTAATTCAAATGTAATGCAGTGTTATCTCAAATTATGCTACACACGTTAAAAAGTATTTAGAAACATAAGATTAATAACATTGGCAGTTAGACATAATAAATGGCAATAAGCAAAGGATCATCTATGTGACAGGAACAAAAAAAAACCGGATGAAATGACAATGGCATCAAATTGACAAAAATAATAACCACAAAAATAATAGCAGAAAGAACAATAATATTAGTAAAAACAACAGCAGTAGTAGATTCATAAAAATGCAACATCTATAGCAAAACCAGCAACAATAGTTATAAACAAGGTAATGCTAACTGCGTGAGAGAGTAACATCCATTATAAATTGCAATAATGAAAATTTAATTGAATATTCTATAAAAGCATCAGCAAACAAACATCTGTCATAATACCTACATCAATAATATCAAATATAAAAACTAAGAAATAGTACTCTGAGTGAACGAGCAGAAATAGCTGCAGTTTTGAAAACAATAATAACAATAATAGAATCTACAATAGCACCTTTTAGAATAATAATATATTACATCAGAAACTGCTGAAACAAAGCAGCACAAAAATGATGAAAGGTTGAACAACAGTATCAATCCAATTGCAATGCTATAGTACAGGGGTGGGCAATTGTTTTGGCTCGAGGGCCACAGAGGTTGGTGGAGGGCTGCATCAGGGGCCACTTTGTAAAAGCGAAGGTTAGCGGAGGGCCGCACCTTTTTTATGATGCAATAAACACACTGCTTTATTCACTGTATTACCAAAGAAATATTTGTTTGTCCATTCTTCATTAAACACATGACATTCATCACCGATTTTTTTGGAGGGTTCATGGTTTCACTAAAGTTGGAAATGTATATATTTGCTAATGCAAAGGCAAAATTGAAATTAACTAGATCAACTGGAAAAGAAAGCCCTGCACATAGTATCTACACTGTGCATGTGTATTGATGTGACCATCTTAGTGGAAAATAATAGATGAATCTTCAGTCGTGCACAGGAAGGAAATGTCAGTTCAAGATGTATTTTTCTGATTGTCTTGGAGGGCCGCATAGAAACTCTTAGAGGGCCGCATGTGGCCCTCGGGCCGCTATTTTCCCACCCCTGCTATAGTATAATGGTAATGAAAACTTCAATGATAACATCAAGAACAATACCAATATATTTATCAAAGGTCAAGTTGAAATATTTAAGGGGAACTAGGATCTCTGTTTAATTCCAGAAGTTACAATTTAAGTAATGAGTAAAATAAATGGATATTAAACAATTTCCTATAATTGGTTTTTAGTTTATTAGGCTTACTGAAACTTAGCAATAAATTTGTACTAATCTTCATTCAGTGGGTCATCTTTTATTTTGGTAATCAAAGCTAAAGATTAAAAATTAAAGCATCTTATGGTTTTGAACTCAAGCCAATAGTATTCCAAATAATACTTGACTATTGATTACTCTAATGGCAGATACATTTGATCTTTTGGTCTAGGGTCAGTTTGAAATATCACCAAGTGTTAAGAGATCAATTCTGTGCAGATTAGCATAGAATGAGGATTCAAGGACTAATCTTTTATTTGTATTTCTCAAATCCTGCCAAGACCTTCTGAGAAATTAACCATTACTTGATTGTTATGGGTTATAAAATTGGAGTAAATTGTTAGTAACTATTAAAAAGAAAGTCACATGCCAATTTATGATTGCTAGTTAATTCAGAGATCACATCCTACTACAGTTCAAAGTCACTGAAACATAACAACTACATTCAAATGACCAACCTAAACTACTGGTGACAGTCAAAAAAAAAAAAAAAACCTTATGTCTTGAATTTATCATTCTTATCATCAGGCTATGTGCAAAGAACCTTAGACTTGTTAAGACTAAAACTGCCTAATATTTTGTGATAATATCATTTATGCTTTACAATAATAAAAACAATATTATAAAAATAAGACACCCCCCCTTCCTTTCCACTTGAAATATTATAAAACATACTTAATTACCAAAAGAGAAACAGGGAGAAAAAAACAGTATTGGATTTTCTTAGGGTCGCCTTTGAGCGTTCCATCATTAGATTTTCAATTGAATGGATGGTGAGTGTGGAGTGAATTGAAGCCTATCCATTAAAGTATGAAGATTGGCTATCTTAATATATATCTGAGCACTTACTGCATATACGTGTAGAGATGATAATCTGGACCAACTGATGATTGCTGGTTTAGCATGTAATACGTATATCGGTGATTATTTATCTTTTCGACATATATGTGTTCAAGTGTATCAGTATTATGAGATAGAGTGGAGAGTGGTGGGTCGTGTGAAAGTATGTGCTCATATATCCTATGTATTAAATATCAAAAAATAAATATACAAGTATCAAACAAATTTATGCTGGTAGAAAGATGAACATTTTGGGTAAATATTTGAAATAATAATTTCATTTTGCTCAAGACTTGCAAATAGAGATGAATCTATCCAAAGACATTAAAAAATTTTTTTGATAACAAGAAACTAAAAAGAATTATATGAACTAAGAATAAGAAGTTGTGAAAACAAAACATAGTCCTAAAACTTGATTTAGCTATTTACATATGTACATATACATAAACATGAATTTTGGATTCATCCATGAAGAAGTCAATCAAGAAGATTTTGCAGATATGTTTAAGCAAAAAGCTACATAGACAAATGTGAAATACATGTTTACATTTTTTTACCTGAGAACATGTTTGTTTTAGTGGCTATATAAGTAAACTACACTTAATCCTGATATATAAGCCACTCAATAATTTCCAGTTTAAAACTGTGTACATTAAATACTTGGTAATGAAAACAGATCACTGAAAAAATAGTATTACAAATAAACAAAACATTCAAATAATTATTTCATATATATTGCTTACAATAATTCCCCTCATATACTACTAATGCAAATTTTTTTGAATATAATTCCTTTATTTTCCTGACAGTTTCGACTGTCCTGCAGTCTTCATCAGAGCATTCTTAACCTCCTCTATCTTTTAAAATAAGATATACACTTTAATGCAAATATTTTTTCAATATAATTCCTTTATTTTCCTGACAGTTTTGACTGTGCTGCAGTCTTCATCAGTGTTCTTAACCTCCTTTACCTTAACTTATTTTAAAAGGTAGAGGAGGTTAAGAACCCTGATGAAGACTGCAGGACAGTCTAAACTGTCAGGAAAATAAAGGAATTATATTTAAAAAAATTTGCATTGAAGTGTATATGAGGGGAGTTATTGTAAGCAATATATATATATGAATACATGAAGAAATGCAAAGAAAGTAAAGGAGAAGAAAAGAATATACTTCTAAGAATTGTACATTTAATACTTAATAATATAATTTCATGTAACTATTAAACAATATATAAATGAGAGTTGTTCTCTACACCAGCACTGTCTATAGTAGTTATAAGTAATAAGAGATTATCAGATACAGGATTTTGTGCTGTTTAATGCATAGATGGAGTGTCAGACTCTGGAATGTGGGATCCTAGGATCAATTCCAGTGATGGCACTTCTACCATTCTAACTTTTCATGAACTCTTGAGCAATAAAGTCATTTGAATATATATATATACAACTTATAGCACCTTTAATTTCCTATTCCTAATCTGGTTTATCTTTTTGATTTTTAAAGAGGACAGAATTTAATGTAGGAAACAATATAATTATGCATCTTTAAATCCTTATTGACTTTCAAGAAAAAAATGTGGACAAAAATCCTTAAGATTATGAACCCAAACTAATTTTCTATAATTATAGATTTCTGGTTATATGACAACCTCAATTTATTTCAGTGGGGGCTTTTTCTCCTCCAGATGAAATATCTTACATTTTTAAATTACATAATATGATAAAAATATGTCTTAGCAAGTAATCTTGAATCATCAGTGATATCAAATGTTAAAGTGTATGCCAAGATATTAAAATGTATTTCTTTAGCAAATAAAAATGACATAAACAAACACATATTACTGACCTGGAATAAGATCTGTGCAAACGATAAAAGGAGATCAACTCGGATTGAAAGTCTTAGAATTTTTTGAAATTTAAACTTTCAGCTTGTTAATATTAGACAAAGGGTTAAAGATAATTGTGAAATGCTCAATTGCATTGATTCTGGGTTGGAATCTTAAACCCCCATTGATAAAGATAATAAGCTAGAAACCAATCTGAGGATGGGAATCTTAATCTACTCATCTAGTAACAATGATGGATGACTTATGGATATTATTGATGGTGCAAAAGACTTGTTCTTGTTTATATTTAGTATGTAAATATATGTA
Organism: Epiperipatus broadwayi; assembly: GCA_028023455.1. NCBI lineage: Eukaryota > Metazoa > Onychophora > Udeonychophora > Euonychophora > Peripatidae > Epiperipatus > Epiperipatus broadwayi. Next base: position 3,706,522 of record JAQFVV010012426.1, on the reverse strand, counting down.
TACATTATATTATTAGGAAATCCATTTATAAACTAAATTTTATACTATCAGAAAGCTCAAAGTTTTAAAATATCTATTAAAATACATCATTCTATCTTTTTAGCCTGATTCTAAGTACATTAAGATGATACAACATTGACTACTTATGACTGGCTAATTACTAGTTAAAGAAAATTAGTTTTTTTTAAAAAGCAGTCCTCTTTTACAGTGTAGCAATTTTATATAGAATTCAATAGTTATTAAATATTGAAAACTATCACAAAAAGAATAAATCTGAAAATAAATATTCAAATTCCAATCTTTCTTAAGATGCTTTATTACTTACAATTTTAAACATCAGAATTTTTTCATTTGCCATTATGAATTAAATTTATAAATTAAATGCAATTTATCTACTCTACTTTGAACATTTTTTAGCAAAAACCTTTTATTGTACATATATGCATACACAATCTTATGTTTCGACTGTCCTGCAGTCTTCTTCAGAACCACTTTTACTTCAATTTTTTAAAAGTAAAAATAGCTCTGAAAAAGATTGCATGACAGATGAAGTGCAGAATTGTATATGCATGTATGTACAATAATAAGTTTTTGTTAAAAAGTGTTTATGGATAAATTGCATTTATATAAGTGGTGAATTTGTTAATATTTCTGTGAAATTTATAAGTTAATAACAAAAATGATGTTGGTATATAATAATTTAAAAATATCAAACATCTATTAGAATTTTAAAACAAATTCAAATCATCACTAATCTAAAAAAAAATAAAAACTGCATTTTGCCAGATCAATTTCACTCCTAAAGAAAGGTTTCCCAATGCCTTTGACAATTAAAGTCCACCACTGAACGATATTCAAGTTACTTTAAGTTCCATACAAATTCTTATAAATATAATACAATTATAATGAAAATGTTACATTTTCAGTACATTTTATAGGAAAGCAATGTAGGTAATCCTACTAAAACTATAAAAATGTAAATATAATGGATTGCAATTGACAATTACCTGCTGGAGAATTTTTGTTTTAAAAAAAATCAATATGGAAAAGTATTAGTATTTAACCCACCCAATAATAGCTTACTTTCACTTTAAAAAAAAATTATTGGTTAGTCAGTGAACATTTTAAAATTGGCACATGTTATACAAACACTTATAATTAGCGTATGGACTTTTTTTAGACAGCTTATCTATCAAATTATTATAAGGCACCCATTAAGATTTCAAATAAAGCTAGATTTACTGGTGGCCTTATGAAGTTTCTTCAATTCTGCAAATGTAGCTGTAGATTCAATAATCATGAGATTGGTGGTTTATGTTTGAACATGTACATCTAGGTCAGTGACTGTTAAATTTCCTTTAAGATGCAGACGAATGAAAAAATTACAGCTTGCCTGAATCTGTTGATGAGACTGTAATAATGAAAATAAAATCTAGTTGACTTTATTATAGATTCTGGAAAAAAAATTTGGAACATCAGGAAAAAGATCATTTTTTAGATCACAATTCTTTAGTTCCAGATTTTTGATTAAGCATCGTTTTTTAGACTACAATTCTTTAATTTCAGATTTTTGGTTGAACATCATTTTTTAGATTACAATTCTTTAGTTCCAGATTTTTGGTTGAACATCTATCTAGTAAGGAAATCTTGATATGCCTTACTAAACAAAATTAATAGAAATTTTAATAAAGATACTCAAATGGCTCTGTGTTCTCAAAGTCATGTGACATTCAGAGCAATAACAGACAGAATCATAAGCCTTTAGCTAAAGTCTGCCATTCTACCAGGAGTGCCCTAAACTGCACAGGGCCAAAAAACACCTTACTTATCACTTATAAGTATATAGGCAGAAACAAACATATATACGTGCACATGTAATTTTTTGCCTAGAATGAAGAGTGCAATAATATCTGAAATGTCAAACATCTTCACTATATGATTAAAATAACCTATTGGTCATAACGATGATGATGACAAGTTGCCATGGTAACTGATGTTATGCTCATAATTTAATTAAGCACAAATGTGCTATTTATTTTTACATATTTAAAATAAATAGATTACAGTTCAAATGTGCATTAATCAAAATTATTTTTATTAAATTAAAGACTTATAAAAACTTTTTAGAACAAGCATTAAAAAAAAAAAAAAAAAGCTAATTTAATATCAAGGAAGTTTAAATTATTTTTTATGAGATTTTAAAATTTATCTACTAGAATTCAGTAAGAAGAAAAAAAAAGAATCTTAAAAATAAAAGCCATTAGAATAGTTTAATGCCTTAAAATAAATTCACTTTAACGCACGCACACAAAATTTGAATAGGGTATACACATATACATGTGAGAAACTTGAATTGGGGGGGGGGGGCACGAGATGACAAGTTTACTCTAAGGCATTCAAATAAAGGTACTCCTATTTAATGTCAATTGCCTAAAGAGTGAACTAAGATGATGAAAGCAGAGTGACAGCCAATGCTACGTAAGAATATTGATTGCCGTGGATTACTTCCTGTTGTTAGAAAGTAAAAGAAAATTAGATATCTATTATGTTGGCTTCTTCATCTACTAGATTTCCAGAAAATTATTATGGGCCACTATAAGTAAAAAAAAATGTTTCTCCTTTCTTAACGTATCCTGACTGAACTGAGAACGTAGATTAAATATATATGAACAGGCCAGAGAATGACAGAGATTGAATTATCATATATAACAATTCTAGCAAGAGTATGTTCAAATAAATATATATATTTTTTACTTTATGGCTATACACTTTTATTTGTGTACAAATATATAACATCATGTTATAAAAACGTATTATCTATTGCTCAAAATTCTATGTTGGATATGGTAAGTTAAATAAACTTTAAATAACCTGTGTAGGACGAAGACGTCTCCAACATCATTTATCAAGAGATAGTGAAAAAAGACATTAGCTACCAAGATTCTCAAGTAATGAATGACGTAAGTGTAAGTGGATTTCTATATTTGTCTTGCTCTCTGCCTATATATATATATCTAGATACCCAATTACAAACCAGCAAAAAATGGTTAGCTATTTGGGGGGGGGGGGGGCATGAAAAACAATTTTCAAAATCTTAATCCATATTCAAATCCTATATCATGAGCATATATGACAATCATTATCTGTGCAACAAGAAATCCTTCCTTTGTAACTATGTTTCAATGTATATTAAAATAATACTTTCAAACTAAAAATGTTTACACAAATGTAAAATAAGCAAAATATGACTTTATAAAATATCAATTTTTTTATAACTATAATAAAGCATACAGATAACGCGCTTTGATAAATATATAAAGTAGCGATATCAATATTACCCACAGCCAATTAAGAGTTAAAAACAAATTTACATAATACGCCATGATGGATAGTGCAATTTTGATACAATATATATATATATTAAATTGCCACAATATTTTCAGCATACAAAGTCCTCAACCAGCAACATTAAACAAAAAAAATGAAAAGCACAAAAATTAAAAGATAGATACTAAACTAGAGGCTTTAAAACTCAAACTGTTTATAAGTGATAATGACATTACAACATTATACTGCATGTTTAATAAAGTAATAAAGTGTTGGATTCTGGGGCTTGATTCCCTGGATTGTGACTCCAGTTTTGAATTGTGGTACTTACGTAATAGTCCGGCAATGATGAAAATCACCAGCACATTTCCAATCTTCTAAAAAGGAAATGAATTAACGTTGTAATTGATCTATTAGATAATATTCCGACAAGGGAAAAGTTATTAGGCAAAACATTCATTTTGCTGCTAATTTTATGGTTAAACAATGGCAATGTTTCATTCATGATTTCCAAAAGAGAGCACCCATTCGTAACGGAACTTGGTTCCAAGTAAAAAACTTCAATCCTCAGCATCATTTTGTAAATGGATAGAATTACACGTTTAAATCATTGATGGTTGAGACGTTAGCGACAGCTGCTTTACAAGCAGTTGTCCCGGGTTAGCGGGTTCGCTTTCTGGCTGATGCTATGACACATGAGAAAAAATATATATACATTTATATATATGTATATATTTGATTTAGTTACAATTCATAATAAATTTGATTGATAAAACTTTACTTGATGGCGGATCATTGCTCACAAAAACATATAAATGCTTGTTTATTTAATTTCCACTAAGTAAAGTTATATGTGACCATTTTTCAAAATAAAAAAATCTTTATAAGTTTACATGGTGGGAAACAATTTATCACAAAAATCATAAATGTATGTTAGGAGATGTTAGTGTCACTTCCAGTATATAAAGTTATAGTTTATCATTTTTCCAAATAGATATTGCAGGACTAATATGTGTCTGTAGATGTTTGTATCATTTCCAGTAAATAAAGTTCTAAGTCATCATTTTTCCAAATAAATATTGCCGGACTAATATGTATGTGAAATACTCATTGCCGGACTAAAATGTAAGTATCTAAATCTCTTCCAGGGCTCAAATATTTTATGAATTCCTAAACAATGAATTATTCAACTGTTTTCTTTTAGTAATAAACACTTTAAAAAAAAAAAACAATCAAAACACTTCCTGTTCAAGAATTCATAAGACGTTGAAGCACTAGAAGGGCCAGTTCATGAATCAATATGAGAACTTACATTTTAGATTCTGACAATATCACTGCATTGAATTATGCAGGACAACACGTTCAATGAAAAATTAAGATAGACATATTAATAATAAAAAAGCCAATCAAATACCTAATAAATTTTATCATAGCACAATAATAATAAACACAACCAATGACACACGTACAAAAGAAAAAAAACAAAAAAAAATGCTACTCAAAATTGATTGAAATCCTTAAAATCTTAATATGCATCCTTGATAAAATCAGCCTAAGCAGTCAATCTCATTTAAATACCTCATCAAGCATTAAATGGTTATTGAAAAATAATGGCAGTTCATTTTGTCAAAGCCTACTCAGCAAATCTTATAAATTTATAAGAACACATTAAATATCGGTATCTTTCTTAAAATAGCCACTACTAATAATAAGTCATTACACTTAAATACAAAGAAGGACGTCCAAAAATTCGTTAAAAACATATCAACGAAAAATAATTTTCTTGACGCAAGTAAATCTACATGATTTATGATACAGAGTTCTCAAACCGTTGAGAAAGAGACAGAAACAATTAATTGGCATTTACAATCAATTCATATTAATAGAAAAATATACCAAATATATTTCATGATATAGGAACATTTTGCACCAAAAAAAAAAGAGTCAATCAATTGTGTTATAAGTTGTTATTCAATAAATAATATTTGTAGTCATTAATCGTTCTTAATGTTATAGTTTATATACAATAGAATGTGGCATGTTGCAATCAACTACCATGAAAAAAAAGATACTGTGCCCATTTTTGTAAACAAGAACATTATTGGATCATAGAAAAAAAAAAGGTAGCCCATCAATACCAGATAGATTTTAAAAATATATCAGACTGACTGCTTAATAGATCAAGAAATCAAAATACAAGAAAATTAGAGTCATAGATCACATGACCCTATTCTCTTAAGCTTGTAACTTATAAACAAATGTAAAGCAAGTCTTTAGCAGAAGTTGATGTGCAAATAATCTACATGAAGAACATAATTATTAAAATACTACTAACCAATACTCAAAGAGAGAGAAAGAGAGAATAAATGATTTTGAAGTATGATGATATCAGAAAAGAAAATGGATGAAAAATTGATGATATATCCATAAGCAATCAAAATGCTTTTATAACAATGCATAGAAATAATGCATAGAATAACTAAGTGCAAAAAGCAACATGAACACTAAAAATAATACAAAAACCTTTAATGACAAGATTATCACAGAAAGACATAATTTCAAAACTAAATCAAGTATTTTGAATCAATAAAATATATAATATCCTTAAAACAAGAGTTTTGCAATTGATTGCACCTCTTGATTTCAATGATTATATTACAAAATCAACAATTAAATATGGTGACATTACAATAAAATTCTAAAATAAAAACTAAGGAATTCTTACTGTTTTCTGATTTCAATTAGCACTATAAAATTTCCTAATATCTCTCAAATATATATATATATATTTGCATTATACTTTAAAAAAAAAAAAATTCAAAATAAATTTAATGCTAAACTTGATATTTCTTCTGTGGAAGTTATATGCATGAACGAAGAATAAGATTTATTCTGATATGATACCATGAACATTAAAGTGTTTTTCTTATCATAAATTTATGCCTTTATCTAAATTCACACTTTTAACTACATTTTAGACACTTTGACAGAAACAAGTTGCCAAAACCAAGGTGACATCTCTTTCGCCCTAAATTATTTGTATTAAAATCAATGATGAATGTCATCTACATCTTAAAAAATTATGTCATAAAAACATAAATCAGAATGTAAAAATACAAAAATAGAACAGCAATAGAAAACGGTGTAATATAAGCCATATCCATATCTTATATATAAACATAATAAACCATGGGGTGCTCACTTTCAGAACATTGACAAATAATTATCCAGCCGGATTAATGTGTGATCTTTATTTTTTGGCTAATAATATCTAGATATCCATTTAATAATGAATAGATCAATTGCCAATGCGCCAATTATATATATATGACAATCCTAAACTTGCTTGTGACTGGTAAATATAATCTAAGACCACCAGATCATTAGCAACCTCAGGTTGATTGCACGGCAGGCTAGATTCACTAATAACTAGATGAAGCCTTTCAACTACTTATGCAGATCCAGTTTCTACGTTATACCCAAATAATAAAAATATACTAAAATTTAAATTTTAAAAAATACTCATATCAATGTACAATAATGCTAAGATTTACATGGTACAAAGAGAAAGGTTACCAAAGAACACAAATAAAAGCACAGAAATATAAAACTCTGCAATTGATTGTATCATTCTGCATTTTTTAATAAGAATGAAGCCCTATAAATGATAATATAAATAAGGTTTTCACAGGAATAAATTTCGACAAATAATATTTTTTAAAATAAAAAGATTAAAATCAAACCACTAACAAATATTTCTATCTCTGCAACCTTATGCTGCTAATAAAACAAAATGAATAATGAATAAAATAAAAATTATAACAATTAAAATTTTAATTTTCTATATAAAAAGAGGGACCACAAAATTAAAATTAGTTTCATAACAATAAAAATCATTATGAAAAACTGCCAGGTTAGTTATTAAACATTGCAAAGTGTTTTCAATATTTTACACATCTCTTAAAAGTAAAAAAAAGCTAACATATCATTTGTCTACATATAACATAATTAAAATTTATTGATTACTATGTATCAAAACAGTTTGGTAGACTCACTATGTGAATAAATCCTACTTTCTTCAAAACCTGATGTAAATTTTCCAGATTATCCTGAGCACTTATAGATTGCTATGCTATGTATATAGATTAAATTCTTTAAACTGCATGCAGGTTAAGCTAAATAGGTACTGAATCAATGTTAGTGGAGGTTTGACATTGATTACCACACTCTTAACATAATTTAATCTAGAATCTTACATTTAATAAGCTGAATGCTATTAAGGTGTGTACATTTCAGTGAAACTATTTGAAAATATCTACCATAATTTATATAAAAATAATATACACTTCAAAAATTTGAACTAATATTGCAATAGTTATGTTACCAAACTCTGAGATATTATGTCACAACGATATCATAATTTCCAAAACATATATTCAAACAATCGTCGATTTAACAGTTTTCAACTCTCAAAGATAGTCATTGATATATTATTGAAATTCTAAAATTTACATAAAGTAACAATATGAACAATATGGTAATGAGCCCAATAGTGAAAAAAATAAAATCTTCATCTTCACTTATATAAGAAATCAAAGCAAAAACAGTTATTATTTTTATCCATACGTTCTGAAACCATATGGTCTATGGCTAAGTTTTTTAATGCTATATGTTAGGTTCTCAAACCAAAAACACTATCTGATACTAGGTAATAAAGTTCTAAAACTAATGGTATTTGATGTAAACAATGATTAGCCTGACAAAAAAAGATATTTAATAGCTGACTTCCAATAATTATTCCTTTTTACAATTGAGGACTGAAGCTCCTTTTGCCCAAAATTCTACAGTGTACAATAACAATTAAGACAAAATTACAGTATCAGATAGGCACATGATTTATATAATTATGAAATGAAAAACTGATCTAGCATGATATATTAAATAATGATTAACAGTACATCAAATAATATATGTAAATATATTCATGGTCTTTTTAACATTTGTCTTTAGTTCTACTTTCCTACTTTCATCTGATAACTCCTGCAACATTTCCTGCAGTTCTGAAGCATTATTTGCAAAAACAACTACATCATCTGTAAAATCTAAATGACTTAAATACTCTCCATTTACTTTCACTCCTTTAGTTTCCCATTTTAATCCGCAAAATACTTCTTGCAACACTGCTGTAAAAAGTTTTGGAGATATGAAGTCACCTTGTCTTACACCTTTCTCAATGTTGACTTTTTAATCGATTTGCTCAAAATATGAAAATAAAGATTGATTATGATGAATTAGAAGAAGTTAACAGTTACAAATACCTTGGTCAGATTATCAATACAGATGGAAACATAATGGATGAAATTAATCATAGAATTAAACTTGGTTGGAGGGCTTTTGGTAGAAATAACATGATACTAAAAGGAAATATGTCTATGTGTTTGAAAACGAAGGTTTTTAACAAATGTGTTTTACCAGTTCTTACATATGGATCTGATACTTGGACACTTAATAGAAGAGCAATACAGAGACTTCAGACCACTCAAAGAAGTATAGAGAGATGCATGTTGGGAGTAACAAGAAGAGATTGAAAACACAATGTATGGGTAAGAGAACAAACAGGTGTTACTGACCTCATTGAAAAAATTAAAAGATTGAAGTGGAGTTGGGCTGGACATATTGCTAGAAGAGATAATAATAGATGGACAATTGAAATCTTAAACTGGATTCCAAGAGATTGTAAAAGATCCAAAAAGAGACCACATGTGAGATGGATGGATGAAATAAGAAAGTGTGCAGAGGTGATGTGGAGAAGAGAAGCTAAAGATCAGAGAAGATGGATTAAACTTGGAGAGACTATCATCCTGCAGTGGATTGATAATGGTTGATGATGATGATGATTCATGGTATTGTCATACTAAACTCATCTTTTCATTTTTTGTCCATTTTTTTACTTCTGGAATACAGTGTCAATAATCATTTATGAGTGGCTGCTAGTAATGATAACATGCACAACAAGCATTATAAACTGTACATAAAAAATGAACATAAACATAATTCTAAAAGTTAACTCATTGCAATACCTATCTTTTGCTAAAATTACTGCAATAGATTAATAATTTTTATTAGTCATTCATTAGACTAGAGATTATCCACTTAATGAATAATATTTTTGTAGTGTAATTTTCACTACACCACTCTCATGCAAGGTAGGGACTGGTTTTTATCCATTGTGATGGGGTATAATCATAAGCGTAAAACCAAAGATGTGAAAAAGATATGATTCCCAAGATACACATTTTGTGCTATACCAGCACTCATAGGTGGCCCAGATCATAACTTCTCATACATATCTTTATCACTGTTCAGTAAATTTAGATAGTCAATTATAATTGTAATATAATGAGCATACTAATAGCTCTAAACAAGTTTTTTTGATAAATGCCACATTTACCTATGTTTTCAAATCCAGCTATCTAACTTAAATAGCCATATGGAACTGAACCAAATTCAGATACACCGTATACAATAATCTGAGCAATATAACATTACATAAAGCATTAAAAGCTAAACTATAATAGTATAATATAGATGTCTGAAATTTTCAGATCTTCTACTTAATAGTTAAGTAATCGATAAATGCTGGTCTGGAGTTTGTATTTTAGATCTAGTGTTTGAATGTCCTAGCACGTCACTGACATGAGCCATTAGCTCAAACCAGTTTGGGGATAGGGGCAATTCTAGATAGAGATTTTAAATGCTTTCTCTTGCGGGATTTATCGAAAAAAACTAATTTAGAGCTATTAGCACACTCGTTAAGTCACATGATGTATGACTTGGTTTTCTTACTAAGATAGTCAATTACAAGAGTTTAATTGATAAATGTCAACTTTACTGCCCTCATTTGACACAAACCATTTAATGGAAGCACAGTAATAATTTTTATGAGTCATTCATTAATTAGAATATTATCTAATTAATGACTATTTCTGTAATGTAATTTTCACTACAACATTCTCACGCATCTTGGAATCATCTTTTTTCACATGTCCTTGATCGTATGTTTATGATTACACCTCTCTACAAAATGTTAAACGTGGATAGAAACCAGTCCCTATGTTGCATGCGAGTGGTATGGTGAAAATTACATTACAGAAATATTATTTACTGCAACTTATTATTCTTCACAAACTTATTGGAAATATATTTTTAATATATATATATATATATAAATGGTCCTCATGTAAATAATATGTTTAGCAAATTTTACATAAGATACTATTCCCCTTTGCATATTATATGAAAATATTTTTTAACAAAACCAAAGTACTATAACACATCACAAAAAAATATTTATGTAATAAAAAAACTGAAAATTGTGTTGGCTTGTTCATCACATTTTTCGAATTCATGGTACTTTATCATGAGTTGACATAAACAGAGGTCTGTGCCTATACATTATAATTATATTCATTCCTAACAAAGCCTGTTTTTTTAAACCATTGACTTAGCACATATCTAAACTCAATATTAACTTTAAAAAACACCATGTTTGAAGAGAATTGCAAACGTTGAATCTTTTGAATGCTGAGTGCTACTACACATCTCATGAATAATCTGCTCCATAAGGCGTAAATTCACCTTTGACAAAAAAAAAAAAAAAATCAATACCTTAAAAAATATTAAATAATGAATGTTTTAATCAGATCTTAGATATCTGCTAACAAAAAGAATTCAAAAAATTTCGGAATCAATAATTTTCATAATCTATGATTAATAATTTTTACGATGTACGTGTTTGAGAGGTAAACACAAGGGGCAATTGGCTCAACAAATAAAATGGTTGAAATATATGGAAAATGCAAAAGTCACGTGATAATAATATGTAATTAAATTCCCGTACAGGCAGCAGAAACATAAACAACTCTAATCATCAAATAGTTTTTTTTTTTTTTTGTTAAAAAAAAATCATAATAATAGAAAGAAAAAAGTAACTTACTACTATAGTATTTACAAATTCTTTTCATCTCCCACTTAGTTATTATTAAAAAATATGGATACATTTCTTAATAGAACGTCCTCAATAACACCCCCCCCCTCCCACGTCAGGTCTCTTGTAGTAAACCTTTGTGATGCTGAAGATTTCTATTCCCAAACGCTATGTTAATACCTTGTAAACAAATATCAGTAGTAGAATAGAATCTTTTATTTTCTAAAAATAATCCATAAAATATATATATATTACCTCCTTATTTTGAAATTTATGTCTTAAAAGACTAGTATTTCTTTCTTTCTTTCTTAATAAAAAAAATATATTTATATTTTTTACAAATATTTACTTAAATGTGGAGTTGGTTCTATAGTATGATCTTCAGATTCACAGCTGTGAAAAGAAGATGGGGGAACAGATTTCTTGAGATTAGCTTTCTGTTATTTAATTGTAAGATATGTGGAAACCAGGTGGTGCTTTAATGTCTATGGGGAGGGGAAAATGTAAAAGAAAAAGCAAGGTGGGAGAACTAGGAAGTTGGATTTTAACATTTTACTGGGCTCAAACATATACAAACTGTTTTGCGTTATTTTTCTCTTTTTAGAAATAATTCGCTTGGCAAAATCCGATGAATACATGTCTGTTTGAACTAATGTCAGGCTCAAAATTAAACAGTAATTCTATATATCTTAACGCTCATTAAAATTTATGACGTAACTCAAGAATGAGCTACTAGAATAAATTATATTATGAAGACAACATGCAATAGCAAATTAGCATAGATGGTCAAATACAGCTCTACTGCGTAGTTAACTCAATTATGCGGTTTAAGAAGAGAATTCAATATGAATACACGATAAAAAAAAATACGTATGTTAAAACTTAAATTTTTTATTAATTCACAAAAATTGTGTATTCTATGTTTCTGTGCATATTTTTATACATATGCACACTCATGGATACAGATTTTCTCAACCGCAAACACCAATGTAATTTTAAAAGCCAATATAAAAATTACGTTTAACACTGTACAGTAAAATAGAGTTGAGAGCTAAATACACATCCTGGATCAAAGCTCATGCTTTCAATGCTTGAATATCATATGACCTGATGAATGATAAACTACTGGGTTGTTGGGTTTGTTTGTTCTTTTTTGCCAAGAGAAATTTAGTACAGAATAAAATCACACACCTTAAGATTTTTGAATGATACTCAACCTATTTTATAGCTTCTGGAGTTCAAATATCACATGAATTTCAGTGCAACAAACTATTTGATATTTACCCATGCATGAAATAGAGCAGTGATGCTCAAAGAATTCAACGTTTCAGAGTGCCACTCAGACCCAGAAACAAAGTAAAAATACATCAGCTCCTTTTAGGTGAATGGAACTATTAAATGATTGAAGTGATGAACAATTTATTATAAACTTATTTTTACTTTCTTGATTAAACACTAAAAATCAACATGGGCATTAAAAAAAATCATTTCACTATATCAGAAGATAAATTGCAACATACAAAATGTATAAAACATTATAATCCAACTGTTAGTAATATCTGTAATTAATGAATATATTCACAGAAAAGGTTTTTTTTTTTAATATTTAACTTTATTACTGCCTACTATGCTTTCGCTATATTCAATATATCATATGGCATAAAATATTGTGATTACAAGTTCTTTATATCAGTGTAAAGAACTTGTAATCACACCATTATACACCATAAATATGATATACTGAATATATATATATATATATTCCATATGTTAAGGCATCGTCCGGGAGGTGAACCCGCAGCACCTGTCTGCAACCAACCGCGTGCTTGCAAAGCATGCTAGGCCGTAATAAAACTAAATATTAAAAAAACTATCTTTTCTGTGAGTATAAAGTTATTATGTAGATTATATTCATCAGTAACACAAACATAGTTTCATGACATATAATAAATCTCAAATCAAAGCAAAACTCTCCATATAGAAGTGCCATCCTGTGCCAACCAGAGTAATCAATGAATGCCAGAAGGCTTGTGCATAAAATCCCTATCTAATGCCTACTCATCCAATATCCCAGACTAGTTTCTGGCTTGTGGCCATCGTCAGTGAGGAGCTTTGGATCTGAGAGCATTGCACCTACTGTATGGAGAGTTTTGATTTGTTTATAAACTATGTGCTAGCATAAGAGATAGTGATCATGTGATGCTATAATGGTTTAAGTCTCAAATCAAGATCTCCTTAAAAAAAGTCTAATGACTTTATGGCTCAGGAGGTCATGAGAAGTTTAACTGCCAGATATGCAAGTGCAGAATCAATCCAGGGACCTCCCAATCCAAAATCAAATGCTCTTATCACTGCATCAAAACATTCTGGACAAGATCTCGCTTGTAAATGTACAATAAAAATCATTAAAATAACTAAAAAAAGACATATAGTATATAAAATAAGATATTGCAAATCTCCCTTACAAAAAAAAATTATAATAAATTCTTCCAGATTTAACATTTGAAAAGTAAGTTGACTTACAAAAAGTATGACTTATGTAAGTTGAGAACTGTCTACAAGTAGACCATTTGTCCGATCTATAAATCTTGGTGAGACTTCATAATATTCACTTTCTGTGCAGCATAACGTCATTGAATATAGTAAATTGCTAATATAATTAATGCAGCAACAGAGATCGAGACTATAGGTTTCTAGATCCCAAAGGTTTTGTGAATTGATCATCAGTTCATGTTATAAAAAGACTAACATTTTAATGCTTATCAAAAACTGACCATATGATTATTATTATTATTATACTTCACAACTATTTTTTGTTTCATTTTTATAAAGTTCTCATGCCTCTTAGTAAAACTTTATTCTAAGTGTTTTCATTGTTTTTATATTGGAATAGTTTTTTTTTTTGTATTTAAATTAAAGAAGGAAACTTAGTTACAGCCATGTTTTTTTTTTTCCTTTAAACCATTTTTTTTTTATTGATCTAGTTTATAATATTGCTTTTTAATTTAAATGATTAATGAAATTCCAATTAATTTTAATTAAAAGTTTGAAATGAATGGATTATTCTTTAGTTTTTATGCAAAAAAGTTTGCAACAACATCAAAAAAAAATGTATGTTACCTAAGAGCTTTCAAATAATTAATACAAACCTATCTCCATTATCAACTTGTTAAGAAGGAAAAAATCAATATCTTATCGATTTTTGTTTATAAACTTGAGTGATTATTATGTATAGAACTTACCAAACCTTAAATTTGTCTTTCAATCAATATTTTATATATAATGAGTTCGACATTTACGAATAGTTGCAATACTTGTACCAAACATCTATTAAAAGTGCTTGATAGTATAGGTAATTATTGTATTAATCAATAAAAAGTAAAAATAAACCATGATCTCACAGTTCTTGGAGTGATAAAGTGCCAGATTATAATCATATTGTTTGCTTTCACAAATAATATTTCAATGTTCATTTGACTGATTTAGATTAACAGTGGATCTTGATCCTTGACTTAATGATAGCAGAAACCAATTTACTGACCAGTAGTAGATTTTATTTAAAAGAAAAACCAGAAAAAAAGAATTCATAATTGATGTCTTGAAATGAATAGAGAAAGCCCTCACAGCTGTAGCAAATGGAAAATATAATATGGATAATGGTTGGCTGATGGGCCTGCCTATCAGTAGTCTATTTCTGACAAAAATTGAAAACTGTTACCTTAAAATATGTAATCTAAAGTCAAGCTTGATATAAACTAGATATGTGGATGACATGCTCATATATGCTACAGACACATACATTGATCAAATACGACAGGAATTGGAGCTGGCATGGAAACTATCATAGACTTTGGAGCAAGAAGACAATACTAGAGGAATAAAGATTTTTTGATTTGTATATACAAAAGTGAAGGCCCCATACAAGACTGTACAATGATGCTTAAGCCCTTAAATATGAGGAGCAATTCACTCTAGATCAAGAATGCGACGTCATATAAATATGCGGGATTGAAAGGTTTTTTTTTTACATAGAAATCTTAACACTATGAAAGTTCAAATACAACAAGAACAACATTAAAAATTATACAAATGACCTTCAAAAGATGGGATATGCACAGTAAAATCTTAAGTACCATAAATAGATTCTACACCAAAATAAGAAACCCTTGCCACATTCAATAAAAGGAAACTAAAAAATGGATAAGCCTACTTTATGTTCCAAAAATTGCACATAAATTTAAAAATGTATGTAAAAATAAATCTAATATAAGCTTTCAGACACCTCCATCACTTAAACAATTAGTCAACACTTCTAAAGAGACTTTACCGAAAGAATCAGCACATCAAGTTGTCTATAAAATTAACTATGGCCAACCAGCCTGCAATGCTACACAATGTGAGGAGTTGAAAGCCAACCTGTCAATGGGACTTGCTCAACATTGATGTAAATGTAACAGAGCCCTAAGAGATAAAGAATATCATTTACAGATTATGAGCAAAAAAAGCAGCTACAGATTTGAGTTAACAATAGTAGAAATAGTACACCCAGAGAGAGGACAGAAAGCAGATCAAAGCATGTGCAATAGCTAGTGACCATTTTTCTATTAACAGAAAAGAAGCAAGCATACCCATATCAAAGAAATGAGATATTTGAATAAATCTAAATTTGAATATGTCAAATGGTTTATTAGATATTAATTAAACATTGATATAAAGAATTTCATGTGATATTTTGAAGATATTGAAAGCATGCTAGGCAGTAATGATGCTGAATAGTAAAAAACTCTTTTCTGCGAGCATATATATTCATTAATTACCAGATATTATGTTGGCTCATAAAAGAAGAAAATTATTAGATGAAATAAAATATTTATTATTATTACTAGAATCTACAAAATTATTGCTTGAAAAACTATAAAATACAAATAAAATATTATAAAAAATGTTTTTAATTAAAATTAATGAGAACCTTGAGCTTGTTTTGCAAAACACCCATTTTTAATATCAGGCTCTATGTTAATTAGTTTTAAGCATAAATTAGGTTCAAATATTAATTTTGTTCTATTGAAAATCCCACTTCATATGCAAAATAGCATAAAAAATTTAATAGCTTTATCTGCAATTTTTTTTTTTTTAATTTCCTTCTTTCTCTGAATTCAAAAATTTACAAGTGCATAGCTTTTAAAATCATCTATATAGTTTTAATTTTTTTTTTTTTTAAATGTCAGTTTCATATTATTTGAATAAATTATTTAAGTATAGTTTTCAAAAATAATTTATCTTTCATGTAACAACAGTGGAACGCATAGTGTAGGTTGAAAATCGCTGTTCTAAGGTAATGACCCTAATTAAAATAAATACTTAGATAATAGTCCTCACAAAGTCATAGCTAGGAAGGATGGTTTTACCAAATCCGATGTGTCATAGCTAAGTACAATATTTTGACAAGAAGCTTGTCATCATCAAACAGTAAAATATACATTGAGATTTACCTTCCTTGATCATCATACGTAGAATACATATAAATTGTCTCTCAACTCATTTCTATTTCGTCTAGTTTTCTAAACTTTGTTTTGTTTATTTAGTTCATTGGTATAATAATTGACTTGAAAGCTAAAAGCTTCTTAATCAAAATTTCAAACTGCCACTTCCAATGATCAAGTATCACATGACCTCCTGAGAAAATAACCATTCAATTAATTTTTATTGTTAATAACAATCATCAAAAAACTATTTTTAACATCACAAGACTTTCTCTTATGCTTCCAAAAGCAATTGTGTCCATTCTACTCTAGAGCCATCTATTGTGAGCTTCAATAATCAATGGATGACCTAGATGGTATAGTTTCATAAAATCCCTACTCCTAGATCACTTTTTAACTTTGTAGTCATCAGTGGAGATTAGGATTCAAAGCTAGAATTCATGCACTAATAGGGATTGTTGAATTTCAAGATAGTAGTTTGAATAGTGTGAAGAAATAAAAGTTGGCTCCTATATGCATTAGAATCAGTTTTGAATCCTAGTCTTTTCATGCCAAATCTGGAGATTAAGATTTTACCTCATGGATCTATTGTCCATTGGATTAAGATGAAATTGGGGAATAATAAGCTACTCATATAAATCCCTGAAATCGATTTGATGACTCATAATAATAATAATAAAAATAATAAGAGGTTAAACAGGTTAAAAGTGTAATGAAAAAATAACTGCATTCTGACAAATCGATGGATTTCCAATTTTTTTTATTTACTAAAATACAGGTTTGAATACAGATTTTCAAGTTCCTTTCGGCTATCCACTCCGTTTTATATAACCAATACATAAGACCATGTACATGAAAAAGATAAATGATCTCTAATATACATATTCATGCCGAACAAGCACTCATCATTTGGTCAGATCATCAGCTCCCACATACATATATATATAATAGTGGTTAACATAGTAAATTTTCAAATTTTAAGAGTTATGCATTAATCTTCTCCACTCTCCAACTCTTCAGCTATGTATATTATTGAAAATATGATAAATGGAATGCTCAAAGCCTTTGTTGATGCTAATATTGTGGTCATAATGGCATCAAAAGTCAACATGGGTATGACAACAATATTGGCATTAACAAGGGCTTTGAGCATTCTACTATCAGATTTTCAATAATATAGATAGCTGAAGAGTTGGAGAAGATTGAAACCCATCAATTAACGTTTGAAGATTTGCCATCTTAATATAAACTGCACACAAAAGTGATTATACCAATGTGTGGGAGATGATGATCTGTACCAACGGATGAGTGTTGATTCAGCATGAAATATGTATATTGGAGATCACATCTATTTCGCATATATGTGGTAATGTGTAGTGTCATATAATTTGGAGTGGATAGCCAAAAAGGGCTTAAAGTTTGTGTTCAAATCTTCTAATTAGACCTAAAGTTCAGTATATACCTTATATTTGTACACAAATATTAATATACAACTTACAGATTAGAGAAAACGTCTCTCTGAGGAATACTATCTCTATATAAATAGGATGTATGTTAAGTGACCCATTGAAAATTAGGTTTTAATGATTCTAAAATAACTCTTAGCAAACGGCCCTATGATAAAAAAATAAAAAACAAATTAGTCAAAGTTTACTACCACTTTTTTTATTCGTATATATTGCATTCAAATTTCATTTTGGATTAACAGGCCCAATGTTGTAAAAGAAATATTGTATATATAGATAAACATTTTATCATTTGCATAAATAATTATTACTTTTTTTAATTACGCAGAAAAAAATTTAATAAATAATAAATACAGAACAGTTTCTAATTCCATGGATATTTGATTAAAAAAAAAAAAAAAAACAGGATGTTAATAAAAAAATTAATGAAAATGTCATTTGCCTTTGTGTTTATAGCCATTTTTTATTTCAAAATTTATTACTAAAAAAAAAAAAAAATAGTTGAGTGATGGAAACAATTACATGAAGTTAAAAAACAAACAAACAACGGAACAATTGCTCATAAACTGTATACATATCATGCCAAGTATTTGAGCCTTGTGATGTAGAATAAGTACATCCATATATTATCCCAATAACTTGGCTTCAAACATAGGCTAGATCATACTTTCTTTCGAATCGGGGGGGGGGGTACGGCTTCGGATTTTTCTTATAAGCAATCAGTCCATACTCAACCTATGTGTTCTAACATGTGTCATCAAATAGGGTATTATTATCTACTATAGAAAAAAACCTCAAATTCTTGCTACATAGAAATTGGAAACCATATAAATAATGCCTTGGCCCTGAGTAAGCTATTAAACGTTTATTTTATCCCTCTCAAGTAGCTTATTACTAAGAATTTAAAGGCTCAAACCTGAAATCAAAAAATCACAATTCCAACATGGTAGAGTGCTAAGATAACCACTTAATCCATACAATTAAAAAAAAAAACACCCAAGCATGATTAAATAATACATCTAAGAAGTGGCTGCTAATGCACATATACACACACAAACAAAACTAATTTTTTACCAAAAAAGCTGATAAAGGCAAAACATAAGCATGGCATAGGTTTCATGCATAGATCCAGGCAATCAGTGATAAAAACTACAATCATATATTTTCTTTCCAGCCAAATTATTAACTTTCATTTGACTAATCTATCATGGATACCTTTAATAAAGATCCAATAACCATGTTTTATCCTATTTAAAAAGATTAATTTGGTTACTAAAAACCAGGATTAGAAATCTTCAGTATATAAAAAAAAAAAAAATCCATGTATTGCATTGCAAAACATCTAGTCATAAGTAAGTCAGCCAAATTTAAGTACACAATCTATGAGATTTTATCTAAATTTTCCAACTTTTTATATTTATGCATTAATAATATATATTTAATGTGAGATAAGATGGCTAAATTATAAAAGTTTGTGCAGTTGTAAATAAAAAATATCAGAATAAATTGTTTTTCCAATATAACATTACCTCTCAGCTTATTTTATAAAATCTAATATAAATAAGAGCTGCTAAATACTCCAGCACCACTTTTACTAAACTTGAGTAATTAGTGAAACTGATCCAAGGATGGAGATTAAAATGCACTAATATATGGGAATCACTGGCTATTCAAGAGTGTAAACCATGTACAGTATATTTTGCATCACTGATTAAATAATATTTGAAAATTCACAATATAAATACTAGAAAACAATACAAATTAATGAACACCCATATTGCACCAAAAGCTTTTTTGAAGAAATCAAACACTATTATTGAGATAATAAACCTATCTTCAGAATAAGTACAAATACATATATGAACATACATAACATTGAATGTATATGTAATTTTCTTTGCCCTGCATATATATATAATTTATAGGTATCAAATCTTTAGTCTTTCCAGGAGTAAACTGAATTGATAAAGTGTCCCCATTTGAACACAAAACTTTATATAAATTTACTTGTATCTTTTTTTAAATCCATTGTTTCTCTATCTCAGTCTCTGACTCATTTTAATTCATCTCCTATTTTTAGAACTTCCTTAAAAACAATTAATCACAATACTTTTTTGCTTTATATGCATACTTTTTATTTTCTCACATTTTAAAAACAATATATAGGTTTCTTATTCCATATTTTTATCCTCCCTTTCAGTGGTATCAAAAAATAGTATTTAACATAGCATAAATTCTTTCCAGCATCTTCTTATATGTAATAAATAGATTTGGTATTATTCCTTATATAAATTTGTACATCAAACATATTGATGTAACAAATTCCTTCATCAGTTTCTATGATTATTCAATATGATTCCGATACATTTAGCCTTCTCAATTTCACCAAAGTCATATTTTACAAACAATTTTAAATCACCTTTATCAAAAGAATTATAAATTCAAAAATAAAAACCAAAACTGGGATTTTAGATATGTGAAATTTCCCTTTACAATAATAACAACTGTTTATTATTATATTCATAATTTTATCATCATATATCTACCCTCATTCAACCAATCTAAATTATCTTGAAATCTTTATTTCCAAATAATAATAGCAAGACAAATGGAATCAATAAATTCTAAATATGTTAATGTAGGAATACTTAAATAATATAAAACTGTAAATTGGCAATATTGATCTGTAGGCTATAAAAAATTATAACAAAAGTCTAGTATTCCTCCGACTGTTTTTTTCATTTTCAGAGTCAGTTCTCCAAACGCTTCTAGGGTTTTCTTTTACTTGGAAAAACTGACTGTGGATTTAGCTTCTGAAATATGACTATTATAATAAGCTTACAATCTGAGAAGATTAACTTATGGAATTAAATATTGCCCAGTACTATTCAAGCATGACCTCAATAAATTATAAACTTATTTAAATCAATTTTTAGTTGTTGTTTTTTTTTCTGATATTCAACTTTTTGGGAAAGGACAGTA
Source organism: Epiperipatus broadwayi (assembly GCA_028023455.1). NCBI lineage: Eukaryota > Metazoa > Onychophora > Udeonychophora > Euonychophora > Peripatidae > Epiperipatus > Epiperipatus broadwayi. The sequence goes on along the minus strand of JAQFVV010012426.1, from coordinate 3,685,277 downwards.
CTTTTTCATAATGAAATGTCATATCTTCTTCACATTTTAAAAATAAATAAGCATTTAAATGTAAGATAAATAAATTTAATATTTATATCAAAAACGTGTTCCTAAAAGGGTTAAAAAAAAAAAAATTCTCTATCCACCATTTTGAATTTACATCTCTCCCTCTCCCCTAATCATAACATCACATAAAACTCTGATTATTGTTGGATGAAAATTTCATAAAAAGAATCTGCCATATCTGTGACGAATGTTTAAAAGGTAATCATTTTTTAATCAAGCTTTAATCATTATTATTATTTCTTCTTAATGGGTTTTAATGTTAATAAAAACTTAAAAGGAAAATAAAATTATAAAAATTTTAATTATGTGACTCTAAACGCATTTCATTTTCACATTAAAAATATATAATAAATTTAATTTACATACAGAACATTAAACAAAATACAAACTGTACGTGCCAGATATACATATAATTGAAAGAGAGCTGCGAAAATTAGTTAGATGCAATCCAAAAACATTAAAATTAAATAAAATACGCTTCCTTTATTCTAGCCTTAATCCTCAGAGTATAGTTAAAAGCAGGTTTACCAAATATAAAGAGAAATATCGTCAAGCATTGGTGGCCGAGTGATTAGCGCAGCTGTCTTACAAGCGGTTGTCCCGGGGTTCGCTTCCCGGCCGACGCTTTGACACTTAAAAAAAAAAGAAAGCGGAATATAAAATATAAAAATTAATATTCTTACTGAGTGTTTATCAAATGCAATTGTTTGAATATAGCATCCAATTACCAAGGCTTCTAAGTCACCTTCCAATAGAAAAATAAACCATGTAGTAAGACTGCCAATGAAGTTACTTTTCAGTATTTAATTATTTTCCTTTTTTTTAAAAAAAAAAATTGCTAAAAATAACGCCGTGGAATACATATATTCACCTAATATCTTGTTTTCTTTCCACCTTTAAATGCAGATCTCTTATCTTTATATTATATAACAATTTTTCAACTAGCTCACTCACTTTAGTAGCCCACAGCTTGTTTATAGCATTCTCATCTAGTTTTTGCTTTTCTTTTTCATTTTTAATTTTCTCTGGGAATTCAGTTTAAAACAGTATAATGCCAATAAGATTTACTTTCATAAGCAGCCATTAATAAATAAGTATTGTTATCCCAGGGGAAAAAAAATGATTATATATATATATTAGAGACAATTTTTGCAATGACTATATAAATTAATCCACATACATTGCACTGCTGGTCTTTATATGATATTGTGTGATACTGTCTTTTGACTGTACGCTGCAATACTTCACCGTTTCCCTAATTGCAGCTCTCCATTTGTACTCTACCCTTAGTCATAAATTTCCAAATAAAGCAATCAATATTAAATCTTACATAGAAGTTTTCAAATAATCTTTATAATCTAATTGACATCTGTCTTTCTCATGAAAACATTTGCAAGTTCACCACAAGAAATACTTCTAAAAATTTGTTACCATGCATTCACACATCATATAGCCAATCCCATGAAAATGCGCCTATTCCTAAATAAATGTTTTCCAATGCTTTTATGTCGCATCATTAAGATATTAATTGGATTAAATTAACAGTTTTATATAGTAGCTTGAAAAGTCCTAACTTTGAATATGAACAATTTGTTAAATGCAGCAATTACACATTAAACTATTTTGCATGTGGATATCTATGGCTGCTTTTCTGTATAAAAAGCTATCAAGAAATTTAAAGTGATTTGTATTCTTAAGATGGAAACTATTTGGGCCAAAATGCTGAAAAATCAATACTATCAACCAATTTGAGGGTGTAGAACATTAAATGCTATATAAAACTTTTGATATGTTTGCACTCAAGACATTAATTAAGAAGAGTCTGTATGCTTTTTTTTATATGCAAGTATAGCACAATCATAATACCCAATCTAAAAGCCATGACCTTTAGTTACTACAATTACAAATTCCAATAAGAGTAATCTGGTGATGTGATGTGATGTACTGTAGCTTCTCCTTAAACGAAGTCAAGAATCTCTCAACAATTATGTACCAGATTCTCTATACAGTAGTGCTACCAAGTGCAAGCTTTTGTAATCAATGAATGAAGGAAGGTTTGTGCATAAAATCCCTATCTAGTTTCTATTCATCCAATATTCCCAGACTAGTATCTAGCTTGCAGCTTTTATCAGTGATGAGCCATGGATTGGAGAGCACAGCACCTAGGTCTTAGGATCCAATGCAACCCTCCAGTATCCATATTTTCTCTATTTGGTTAACTATAAAGCTAGGATGCCAAGATAAAAACACCACAGTGTTTCCAATCCAACCTCATTTGATTGTAGTCATATAGATCTGAAATCGGTTCAGCATCTATACATTTTGATGTCTTTGGTTTTTCAAAAGCCACAGTCACCATTATCCTAAGGGTGAGATAGGTATAAAACCATCAAAATATCACGATTACCATTTCACATGCTTACACATGTTAATAAGAGTACTAACCTCTCCATATAGTAGTACTAACCTCTCCACACAGTAGTACCAACAAATGCATGTGTATTCATATGATATTTTGATGGTTTTAAAAATTACATGACATTTTCATACTTGCTTCTGGAACTTCTTACAACCAAAGCCAATATCTATCAATATTTAATCCTAGTTTTTTCTTCAAATGCCTCAGATCTCATATCATGCTGTACGATATGAATAAACTTTAATGAATAACCAAACAATTTCACACTTCATAACAAATCTATTTTATTAATGAATCAACCAATAATTGTGCGCAAAATTATCCTCTTAATAGTTTACTGCTTTAACTCATACAAACACTGTATTAAAAACCAATATACATAACCACATGGGTTGTTTAAAGACTAGATAACAGGAAAAAAATCCTGGAATAATTTGAAAATTTGAAACAACTAATGGATATTTTCATTTTACTCTAAATTTGAATCCCAGAATATGAGCATAACATGCTACTACATGAATCCATCCAATCAAATTCTTTTTATTGCCATATTCAAATATAAATTTAATATATATATATATATATGTTTGCAAAGAAATCAAGTCATATATCATGTTAATTTAATAAGCTTGTATTACAAATGTTATTTCATATTTACTACTTAATAATTAACCATTAGGTAAAGTGCTGGGCTTGACCTGATATTTTAAATCCAATGCTAGAATATCCTAGCACTTCAATGATGAATGCTAAAACCATGAAACCGGTCTGGGGATATGGATATTTTGAAAAGCTTATTAAGAGCTATTGGCATGCTCATATATAATATATATGTTTATATGATATTATCCATTATTAAGAGTAATTAAACTGAAGGTCAGAAGTCTCCAATATAACAAGTATTGCATATTATAGGATCACTGATAGATGCCCTAACCACTATGCAGTTGAACACTATCATTGTAACACAGTAATTGCAAAATTACACTCCAGGTTTCTCAGTAATAAGTATAGACAGTCATATTCCAGCAATTTCATTGTCCAGAAACTGTCACCTGCTGAATTGTATTCATCACAATTATTATATTCATTACGTCTAAGACTTTAGATATGTTTTAATGACGTATTATTTTGTAGGTCTGTCATAAGAAGTACAGGTACTTCCAATATGTAACTTTTAACAATCCCAAATATCAGAATCCAAGATTTGCATGAAATATTTTCAATATCAGTAAAATATTCTAACTGCTGATAATGATGTCTGTCCAATTAAGTAACTTATTAAAATTTCTTTTATAATGTAGATGAGAACACTGACCATGGGTTAGTTTAAATCCCAGAAAGATCAAATCCACCTGGCTTTAGTGGTGAATCTGCAAAAAAAAATTGTTTAAAACATTATATGAATTTTATTTTAAATGCCATAATTTTATGATTGTAGATTTGTGTTTGAACTTTCAAAAAGAGGATGAATCTTAGATTGTGAAACTATATCTTGAGCTATTGATAAGTCTGTTCTACTTAACTTCTTATATATTTTCGGTGAAGCAACTTCTCTCAAGATATCTGATGGAGAAATACGTGAAAAACAGAAAGCCATTGCAAAGGAATAAAATTGGGTGTAACAATAATATAACAAATGGTAATATTTAACAGAATATCCAGATGTTTATGGTGGGAACTATTTCTCCCAACAGGGGCACGGAATATTCTCAGCAAAATATGCTAATGCTAAGGAAGACTTCTGTATAGTATTTGCATCAAAACTGCACAATGTACTAGCTAGTTGTCTCCAAAAAAGGTATTTTTATAGATTAGATCTGATCGTAATGAAATGAGGAAAATAAGTTCGATTGTAATTCAAGGTTACTCATAAATAACATGGAGTAGGATTGTGTTTCAGTCCATTAACTGCAGAAGGTTATATTCCAGATTGTCTCAAATGTGTAGAAAACTTGAGCATTAATTGTTTTATCATGTAATTTCATTATTTGCTGCATTTAACCAGATGTCCATCAAGCTGAAGTCTGATTTCCATATGGAAACCATATGTTTAATAAGCTAATGCATACAGCAGTATCACAGTAACCCATAAGAAAACTATCAATTAGGTAAATATCTGTCAAATCTATGGCTACAATGACAGAATGGAAGAAATTAAAGTCACTAGGGAACCCATTTCCTGTTGCAATATGCAGATTCATTTATAATATTTTGTTAATAGTTAAGCAGTCAAAAAATATCAGTAAATTTCAGAGTATGAACTTAGGTCTTGGGTTTTTCAAAACAGTAATTAGTAATCACCATACCTTCTGATATTCCTACAGTAAGTTTATTATGCTGCCATAGCTAATAATTTGCAAAGTCAATTTGTCACAAATGCAAAAAGAATTGTAATGCATATATTATACAGTATATTTCTTGAAGACTAGTTTTGTTTGTAATTATGCTAATACAAAATTTCATTAACCTCACATCTTTCAAATCTTTCTGCTAAATAATAAAATGGCAACTACATCAGAAAAATGAGAACTTTAACCAGATTCCTGGCTGTGCTATGTAAAATTTTCTTCAGAACACTGTATATCCATAAATTAAATACAAACAAATAGTAAAACAATACTACTCAGCAAAAAATTGACAAGGGTCACTCTCATCTTTAATGCAACAGTTGTCATCCAATACTGATTCTGCACATACTGTTTAATCTAATATGGTATTTGACCTGAAATAAGTACCTGGATAAAAAGATCACCACAAGCAATCACTCACAAAAAAAATATGGTTATTCTAACTCCAGAAGTTATAAAATCAAATAATAATACATGAGAGATGAGTTCTTAATACAAATCAATGTATGAAACATAAATAAGTGATTATGTCATAAGATGTTGTTGTTTTTTTTTTTTTTGTAATTTTTACCATTTGTCAAAAACTTTCATCCCTACTATCAAAATCTTTAACTGACTTTTAATACTAGTAAAAAATATCAAATCGCAGAATAATCATTTAAAAGAAATCCATTGAATTACATATCCTTCATCTTTCATTAAATCATAATTTAATTTATTAGTCATAATTGTTGCACAATTAAAAAATCCTGGCAATTCCAATATGCAAATCCTTGCATTCAGCTCAGATTTTTGTCATCACTATATGTCTCTTTCTAGAAATGTTTTTTTTTTTTTCTTCTGAAAGTAATAGTCATTTCTTGATTAGATTCTAAAAGAATAAGAAGTTGGACTATTTTCAATATTCATAATAAAATAGTCTTTAACAGAATTCTGATAGACCATCAATTCCCTGCTGATCTTCCTCTACTATCTAAGCAGAGTGCCCCCCCCCCACTGACATTAAATATGAATCTGTATAGTTTTATAGTAGTATCTAAAGTGTATAAATTAACACCCTTTAATTATCATGACTTAAAATTTAAATCAAAGAATAGCTAAAGGTTTCTAAACAAGGTTAACATATTTTCTTATAGATGTGTCATCAAATAGTTAGCCTAATTAGTAAGTCCATTATTGGTCAATAAATAGATACTAGCTATTTTAACTTGAGGATAAAACAAGAATGAGAATATTTTAAAATCAATAAATAAATAACTTGACCAGCAAATAAATGTCTTCATTTGTTCTTTGAAGATACATATTGTAGGAGTCTTTCATCTGCTGTGGGCTATTAAATAAAGATCATTTTACCATATTAGCTATTTTTAATCTTCACCCCCCCCCCAAATTACTGTACTTCGAGTTCAATATTTGATAAAAACGTCAGAGCAATGAATATGTTATATTATTTTTTTCAAGCAATATATATATATTAATCAGTTTATTTCAGTTAGACAGAATTTTCTTTAAAATCTTTCAGCAATTGCAATATCTTTGGAAAAAAGAAATCACTGAAATATGAGTTTAATTTATCTTCGGCCACTCTGCTTTATCAAAGCATGGTAATACAACAAGTATATATGGATATAGAAGAAAAAATAATTCTATGACTACTAGTATGCAAATGCAGTCCCTCATAAAGGAAAAGTGAAGAAGGGCAGTATATTAGTCTGACATTTCCTGAGTGGTGAGGATTTGGACTGCTTTCCACTATTGTTTATTGTTAAGCTAAGGAGTGCTAAATAGTCAATTACCAATCAATGTTGGAAGATTGTATTATTATATGCCAGCTATCTGTGAGGAAAATCCTAAATCTCTGGAAAATAATTCAGTTGATCATAAGATATGAACTTCCAAGATTCTAAGCATAATAGGAAGATGTACTTACTCCACATCAAAAAAACCCTGAATTAATTTATTTTATGCATTTATTTAATGTTGACTTTTTTTAAAAATTTCTCATCAAATTTAATCATTATCAACACATATATAAAGATCTATCCAAGCTTATTCCATTGCTTACAATCCTCATATGTCTTCCTCGCATCATTCCATCAAAATTCCTTATTCATTTAACTACCAGAAGGTTTTAAAATTATTTAGATAATGAATATTCTTTCATTAAAAAAGTTTGAAATTTCCATAGTCCCAAATATTTTATTATTATGAGCATAAAGTCTGAGAATTAGAAAGAACAAAACCATATAGAAAGTTGATGAATTATTATAGTGAAATCTAAGGACATTAATTATTTACAATACTTTCAAAAATTATCAAATCTACTTCACAAAGCCGTCTCAAACATCACACAATTAATTTTCAAATTGAGATATAAAACTGATTAAATCCAAATATAAAATATATGTTATAAATTGTTTGAACACAGCATAGTTTCTTTTCTGCAGTCACCATCTATAAACAAATGTATTTTAAATTAATGAAGTTAGCTTTTTTCCAGAATATAATGTAATATGTTACGGTGCTGAAATCTCCATCCTATTGTAATGTTCAACCTACAATAACATTAGGTCAATCTAAGACTGATGGTTTTACCACAATTTTGCATAGAATGATTTCATTTTTAATGCTAGAAAATTTATATTTTAATTTCAATATTTGTTCACAGATGACAAGATTAATTGAAATATAAAGCACTAAAAAGCAGAATAATATTGGCATTGTGCTAAGAACAAAAGAACAAGTTCTTTTTTTTTTTAAAAAAAATTACAAAATAATTTCATTCTTTTTAAAATATTTTAGTTATTTGAAAAGAGATTTTTAAGAATAAATATGCAAGAAAATCATTTTATTTTACCATAAACTTTATTCGAACTGAAGGCTAAATATGTGAACAATTAACTACATAGCTTGAGCTTTAATTTAATTACATATAATGGATAAACAAGTGTTTAACACTCTTATAAAGTGAGAGAATATTTTCAATTTCATTTTTATCATTGCCTCTCCAATTATAACAGTCAACCAGTGGAGAAACTCAACAAAACAACTTTCATCTTATAGGTGAGCTAGTGATATCAAACACCTGAAAGTCCAATCACATGACTACAATTTTTACACCTTTCATAACATCACTCACATGCAAGATAAGGATTGGCTACTATTCATTTTGAAATTTTGTGACATATTTTCAAAAACATGCAGGTGAAAAAGGGTGGTCAGAATTTTGTACTGATAGATGTTCCTAATATATAGGGAAGTTGAGATGAGAGAGGCACAGATTAAAAACTAATCAAATTTGAAAGTTTATTGGCAGAGTAAATTTAATATCTCAAATTTGAGAATTATTCGATGTTTGAGAAGAGAATAATAAGGCAATTATGATAATATATGGAGGTGGGGAAAACAATAATTTGTAGTAATTTAAATATTGGGTGATTGTGGAGAGTCAAGGCTACCTGAAAGAGACTAGTTTAGTTGAAATGTGTTGTAAAAGCAATTAAGTTTTGCACTGAAAGTAAAAGCTGAGTGCATTTTTGAAGGGATTACTCCATGTTCTTCATAATATAGGTACTTAAAAATTTTAGTCATTATGATTTTAAAAGTCCAAAATAAATTGTGTTAAACGGCGGAAAGCAACGGCAATTGTTTATCACCTGTTTAACATGATTATAGCATAAATTCAGCTTAACCATTGCTGTTTTAGCAGCATACTTTTATACTTCATCACTGCCATCTACTGTAAGCTTTAGCAAGTAATATATGCCAGATGACAGTATTGGATAGGGATTTATTAAGCAGAATCATCTGCCATCTATTATTTACTAAAGTTTACAGTAGATGGCATAGCGATAGTGAAGAAAAAAGTTTTATCAATTGTACATATTTGTTCACATTTGCTCATGGACAGAAATATTACTGTTTAAGCCCCATTCTAAATTTATACAACAATTTTATCTGAAGTTACTACTTATTTATTTATTTATTTTTTAATAAAATATTATATTAAATTGTTAAGTTTACTAGATTAATATTTTTCTGCTGCTTTTCTCTATGAATTATTTCTCCAACCAGATCTTTTCTTTTACTCTATCATACTTAAATCACTAGTCAATTATATAATTTCACATTCCTTATTCCCCAATCATTTAGTTTTACATCATGTGTGTACATAATGAATATTATAAATATAGTTGAACTTTATTGAATTTATCATTTTTATGTAATATGAAATTATGAATAAAAGGTAATGCTTGAGAATAATTACTGGCTAAAACACACCCAAAATGTATATCAATAAATATTAAATAAGGGTGTGTTGTGTTTGGAGGGATGTATGCACCATGACCCAACTAAAAAAATCAGATTGATCTAAACACATCTTGGGAGGTACCACCCACCCCCCTTCCAAAGTCTATATCTGTATAAACTAAATGTTGCATTCTCTTTCTTCAACATTTTGCAAACAATTACTTGTATCTGGATAACCATTGCAGTTTCTTTTAAAGTGATCTAGTATTGAAATTATATAATGGGCTGTTATTGGATAACAGTTTTTTTAAAAGCCGAACCTAACAGTCTACTTAATTTGTCAAGAAAAATAAAAGCTGTCATAAGGTTTGTTTTTCAGTAATAAATGTTACACTAGAGTCACATTTTTTTTCTAGATATAGAATATTGACATTCCATCTTATTATATAAAATATTTAGACATCCATTTACTGATCAATAATGAATGGGTTGATAATTGACTACTTAAACGTTTAGAATTTTCTTGAAAACTCAGTTATCTGAAAATGACCCATTATCATTACAATGTTTCCTACAAAGAAGCTTATTACCAATGTTTAACCCCATAAATTATCAACAACATTTCAATGCTTTAACATATTTTCACAAATATTTGCTTTTTTCTAATTATCTTTCAATGTACTCATTTCTATTCATCATCATTATGCTTACTATTGTCAACATAATGCTAAATAAATTTTAAAATCTCTTTGAATAAAGATCTAATTACTATCAACAAGGTATCAAATCACTGTTTATGAGAATTATATTTCTTTTACTGTCTATCATCATATTCTTTCATTTCCCCCCACTTTGGTTTATAATCTCTGGTTTTATCCCAATTCTTATAATTTTTCTAAACCTAACAATTGTGAATAAATTTATAATGTATAGTGTTTTATTAGTCAAAGTATAGAAGCCTAAAATCTATGAATAGTAGCACACCTGTTACATCCCAAAGGTTGAACTGCTTGTGAATTGTTAAACAATAAATTATTTGATTCATATATATATATATATAAACAAAAAAATAAAGACTTATAAATCCAATAAATAATATATATATATATTTAAAAGAACTAATAAATGTAAATATGAAATAAGAGATATAACAGTGTTATTAACCTACTAATGGAAAAAAACAAACATTAACACCTGTTAATTAATTATATATTCAAATGACAAGTGTTTATGCATATTGTTCACACTACTGAATTAATATATATTTCATTACATTACATTTATAATCTGGAGAAATATTTACAAGTGAAATCTCTCTTTTGTAAAAAAATATATATTAGATCTTCATAACTATCACCAATGAACAGTCTCTTAAAGAATCAAAAAATTCTCAGCATAGCTACCCAGATTTCTATCATGATTTTAATTTTCCTGATAATTTCTTGGTCTCTTAAGACATACTGAAAAACTTCCCCAAGTCTTCTGACAATTTCTTACTTAGCTGTATGACTATGTCACATATAATTTAGATTTTTTTTTTTTTTTTACAAAAACCATATTACCTAGTTTAGTTTGACTCTTTCATTTTTATTTCTGATCTTTTCTCTTATGCATAATAAAATTACATATAATCTTTTTTCATTGTTAAATTCATAGCTCTTATGTCATGACCATATGTTGAAATGAAATAAAATATCTTGAGTACAGGTCTAAATGTAGCTTATTTTATTACATAGATTTCATTATTATCTAAGGTAATTTGCAGAGTCATGAACTAATATATTTACAATACATTAAACTTGTTTCTATCTGAGAGCATTTAAAAATTTAAAAATGGCAGATGATCAAAAGATGTAATTCGAATAAAGAGTACTGCTCTTATCACTACTACTACTACTACTATTATTTTAAAATAACCATATAGAATGTAATCATTCATTCTCTCTGTCATGTTAAACAGTAGTGTTGAAACTGCAAGGGCACACACATGCACCTGCCATAAGATGTGAGACTTTAAGGAAATAAGATGGCCACTAATATTTCCTTAATGTCTCTATATTGTGGCTGGGTCGAGAGTATCTTACAGTGTTAACACCATTGGTGCTAGTGAGGAAGGATGATTACCTTCTATATAGTTACAATCTAAACAATGCAATTGTAAAATTAATCCAGTATTACATACTTTAAAATAAGTAAACTTAAGAGGGGCAAAAAGAGGTTAATATGATACTTGCTTCATTTGATATTGAAAAATCAATTGATAAAATGAATTAGTTTAGTGTGATGTATATTATAAAAAAGATATAAATTAGGGTAGATTATTAGAAAATGTACAAATAAACAGAACTTGTGTAACATTCAGATTTATTTATTAAACAATAGATCGTATGAAATTAAAGAGGCTTTCACCTTTTAACATGTGCGCCTTTACTGATTTTATAATATAGCAATGCTGTCAGAAAAGAATAATATAAAAAAGATATGTAATTAATCTATCCATTCACGATACTGAACGTTTACTATAGTAAAGAATCATTTGAACTTATGATTTTCAATACATACTCACCCCCCCCACCTCCATCTCAAACAACCAATACACATGTGATAAAAAAATAAATGATCACCGATATAAATATTTTACGTTGAACGAGCATTCATCAGTTGGACCAGATTATAATTTCCCACACATATGTATAATATAATCAAGACAGCAATTGATACAATGTTACATGGGTATAACTACAATATCAAATCCAAGGGCTTTAAGGATTCCGTGGTTGGTTTTCCAATGAAATAGATGGTTGAATTGTTGGGAGAGTGAGAAGATTAAAGCCTATTCATTAAAGTTTAAGGACTTGTTACCTTAATATAAGCTGAGCACTGATTGTATATATGTGTGGGAAATGATGATCTGGACTGACTGATGAATGCTAGTTCAGCATAAAATATGCAAATTGGGGGTCATGTATCATTTTCACATGTATGAGATGGAATGAAAGATGAACATAGATTAAAAATCCTAAGTTCAAATCCCTACTATAAACAGGATAGTAAGATATGAATATTAACCATGTCCTCTTCCTAGGTGAGTGTTTTAATAATAATGTGTTTGATCATAATGAAAATAACTTTGAGACAGATTTCATTGTTGATTTACAAATAATATGGAAAATACTGAAATTGAAAGATTTAGCTTAAAAAGATTAATATAAACTTTTAGATTGTTTGAGAACACAATGAAAATAAGTATACAATGAAAAAATATATTGAACAACAGTATAGACAACAGTAAAAGATTTTAAACATTTGAAACATGAATGATTATAAAAATAGTGATAAAAGTAGAATGGGACTGTAATAGTAAATAAGCTTTTTAAGAGCAGATTTTTTTTGGCCCATTGAAGTTAGAATTTTAAAAAAAAGTTTATTTGGAATTTGGAGGTTAGCTTTTTATGCAGTAAAGCCCTGTAGCTAAGAGAGAAAAAAAGAGAATGAAAGCTTTTAGACACATGAATTTAAAGAAGAATAGAAAGGTAAGTGGTGGAATAAAATGACTAATGCATATGTATTGACATGTATTGACAACAATAAATAAAAACTTTATTGGAAAAATTATAAAAAGGACTGAAATTGAGCATGTAACTGAAATTAATTATAAAAATAATGTCTAAAAAGATTAAGCAGGATAAAAAATAATAATTAGAAAACAAAAAACTTGGATGATAACCTTAAAAAAATAGCTATGAATATTTAAGAAGTAGTAAATGTCACAGGAGCTTGGTAATTAAATTTGACTAATATGGAAGATTATTTATGATGATTACAAAGACATTATTTGGAGTGGCCAGATGTTTATGGTAATACACATGTATATACCCATTCAGAATGAAAACATTATTAGTTCACTGAACATAATATATATTCACCTGCATTGATTGCATTGACATTACACAAAACATATTTGAAATTTACATATCAGGTAAAGCCATTAAAGTTTTAACAGAAGTTGCTAATCAACAAATATAAAAAATTCAAACAATTTTCTCTATTATTAAAATTAACAATTAAAACACACACACACCCATTTATTAGATTTGCAGTTGAAAAAAAAATTCAATCAAACAATTTTCATTACTTACAATTTTTTAAATAAATCATTTGTTTTCAACACTAACAAAAATTAACAATATCTATGCAAAACGAAAATTTTCTGTTAATATTTGGAACATAATATTTTACAAAATATCTCTTGTTGGGTAAGACCTCATTAAATCAAATATAATTGTAAAATTTAATTTGTAATTTTATGAGAAAATAATATAATACAAAGTCATTAATAATTGCCAAATAATATAATTCTGCCTAATTTTAGTAAAAAATAATATAAAATAATGAAACCTTAATTTTTTAATGAACTACATACCACTTAGTGTAGGTTATAATGGTTAATTCTTTTTTTCTTTAAACAAGTTCATTAGTTTCTAATATTTGTTATTAAATTACACAAATTTGTATTGTTCACTGAGAAATTATTTTATAAAATGTGTTTTACAAATTCATCATCATCATCATCAACCATTATCAATCCACTGCAGGATGAAGGTCTCTTCAAGTTCAATCCATCTTTTCCGATCTTTAGCTTCTCTTCTCCACATCACCCCTGCACACTTTCTTATTTCATCCATCCATCTCACATGTGGTCTCTTTCTGGGTCTTTTACAATTTCTTGGAATCCTGTTTAAAATTTCAATTGTCCATCTATTATCATTTCTTCTAGCAATATGTCCAGCCCAACTCCACTTCAGTCTTTTAATTTTTTCAATGTGATCAGTAACACCTGTTTGTTCTCTTACCCATACATTGCGTTTTCGATCTCTTCTTGTTACTCCCAACATGCATCTCTCCTTACTTCTTTGAGTGTTTTGAAGTCTTTGCATTGCTCTTCTATTAAGTGTCCAAGTCTCAGATCCATAAGTAAGAACTGGCAAAACACATTTATTAAAAACTTTCCTTTTCAAACACATAGGCATATTTCCTTTTAGTATTAAGTTATTTCTACCAAAAGCACTCCAACCAAGTTTAATTCCATGATTAATTTCATTCATTATGTTTCCATCTGTATTAATAATCTGACCAAGGTATTTGTAACTGTTAACTTCTTCTAATTCATTATAATCCATCTTTATTTCCATATTTTGAGAAAATCTATTAAACATTACTTTAGTCTTTTTAACATTTACCTTTAGTCATACTTTCCTACTTTCATCTGATAACTCCTGCAACATTTCCTGCAGTTCTGAAGCATTATTTGCAAAAACAACTACATCATCTGCAAAATCTAAATGACTTAAATAATCTCCATTTACTTTCACTCCTTTAGCTTCCCATTTTAATCCACAAAATACTTCTTGCAGCACTGCTGTAAAAAGTTTTGGAGATATGGAGTCACCCTGTCTTACACCCTTCTCAATGTTGACTTTCCTACTATCATTATGTAATCTAATTGTTGCTGTTGCATTTTTATAAATATTCTTCAAAATATGACAATATCCTGGATGTACACCTTGATGATCCTCCAATGCTTTAATCACTGAAGAAATGTTTATAGAATCAAATGCCTTTTCATAATCTACAAATCCTAAGCATAATGGCAACTCGTATTCATTTGTCCTTTCTATAACTTCTCTCAATACCTGAATATGATCTACTGTACTAAAACCACTTTTAAATCCAGATTGTTCTCTTGGTTGGTGGAAGTCCAGTGTTCTCTGTAGACGAGTTGTAATTATCTTAGTAAAAATTTTGTATAAAACTGATAAAAGACTGATAGGTCTGTAATTTCTAATATCTTCTTTATCACCTTTTTTAAATATTAATATTAATACTGCATTCTTCCAATCATCTGGTACATCTTTATCATTTAGACATTTGGAATATAACTTTGCTAAAAAAAATTCTATTTCTTCACCTACTTCTTTTAATATATCAATTATAATTCCATCATTACCTGGAGCCTTCCCTTTCTTCATAAATTTAATTGCATGTCTCACTTCCTCATTTAAAATTCTGGGCAATTCAGAAGATATAATGGGTATAGGAGGTACTTGTTCTTTATTACTATATAATTCTTGGTAGAAGTCTTCTACACATTTCATGATGTCATCTCTCTTTTTAGTAATAATGCCATCTTTTTTCCTTATTGCAAATATAAATTTTCTACCAATATGAAAATGTTGTTTTACACTCTTTAGACTTTTATTGTCTTCTACAGCTTTCCTTGATAGTTCACAATTACATTTTCTTATATCATTTTCAACTCTTTTCTGCACCATTTTACAAAATTCGAGATTGGGCGCCATAATCCGGAAAAAAATTATCCACTGTACCGGATGTTATACAGCGGTACAGAGACATGAGACTCGAACTGGGTTTTTTTTGAGGTTGAATCCCCGAATAAGATAAGAGAGCTAGAATTATAGATAATTATATAAACCTTTTTATATTTTACAAACTAACCAAAATAAAGATTCGAACTCTGGATAGGATTAAAAGATACTTTAATATTATAAAAAAATATTTTATTCTAAACGTATTTTATTTATATAGTTCACGCTAGAATATTTTGATTATGCTTACATCTGTAGTTATTATGGGGTGTCACACTTATACATATATAGTGCAGTTTATTTACATGCCAATGTTTAAAAAGGAAAATTATAAAATGGGTTTATAAAGACAAACGCAATTTTGGTTAAATAATGACCTAAACAAAAGCATTCACGAGAGACACTTTAGTGTTTGAATAAATTAACATAGTGCATTTAACAAACTATGATCGATGCCACTTCGATCACAAGAAGCAATATACACATATATAACTGCAATGCCAGGTAAATTGGTCTCTGATATCCATTATATTTATTAATTATCGAACAATAAAGTGATAAAACAAATTTCAATATAACAAACGTTACATTTTAATTCTTGAATTAAAATAAAATAAGGAGAATTCATTTACGCATGTGGGAGTCACTCGCCTAAGGGAAATAACTTAAGGTACGCTTTTCGTGACATTCTAAATATAAATATACTAATAAATAATAAAATGGTTTAGTTATATCACAGCGTTATGATTTATAGATTAGTTCTAGGCATTATTGTAAAATACTATAAAAAAATCACAGTGCAAGCATGAGGCAGCAAGATATAAGATTCGGTCCATTTTGGCCGAGTAGATGCTTCGTCATTTAAGTGGGAATAAGAAATGGTACGCTCGTTCTTCTGATGGGTTATACCTGGATAGAAAAAGGAAGGTAGGGAGATGCAATTGTCTGTGTAGGGTAACAATGCAGAGCTTCCACTACTCTTTCCGAATGTGTCCTAGGGCTCTTCCAATGCCAGCTAAAACATATGTAAGTGACAATGGAGAATTCAGAGTTCCTGATGATCCTCAAGTTATGACAAAGCAATAACGACAATGGCTGACCTATGCTGGCAATGCTATGAAACTATAATACATCCTTTAATGACGTCAACATAACTAGTGGTCTAAATATAAAATTTAAATCGGGCGTAACGGCATGACTTGTATTCTAAACCAAATTATATAACTGAAATCTAAAACTAAATGAATGTTACACAAGTTTATATTATTCGGGAATAGCTTGCATTGTATTATTACAAAGCTATGCATTTGTTTTATTATTTATTTATTTTTGGAAATACACATTAAATATTCACATTAGTTTGTATAAAATTTCTTCAGTACTTTATTTACTTTGAAAAGGTTAATTATCGATTAGCTTCTTCAGTACAGCTTTGATGGCTCTACCTGGTGTGTAAAACTTTAATGTTATTTACAAATGCATAAGTATGCAGGCTATGAATAAATAATTGAAGATGTCATGCTTTTAGTTTTATAAAATCTAATGAGATTCATACTGATGTTATAGTACATTATTTAATTATGTGGCATTATAGTTTAAATTTTTTTATTATTACATTTTAACAATATATGAGATTTCATTAGTTTTTAAATTCAAACATCAAAATTTTTAAATATGATAATATAAACAACCAAATCTAAAAGGTGATGCATTGTTTGTTAGATGTGTTTTTTGAAATAAAACTACATTATTTTGAACAGTAAATGTATGCATTGCTATTATTGTTAATCCTATTAAAAGTAAATAGGTAGCAGTCATAATAATGGTTGCTTAAAAGCAATACATTATAGCAGTGCCAGTTTTACATTATGGACCAATTTAATTTTAAAGGTTTATCATCAATAAACAATGTCTGAAATCAAAAGTAATAAAATACATAAAAGCTATCGTGAAAGAATGGAGAATGAGGCAAAAGGCAGGAAACAAAACAATACATTAATGATTTGATTTATTAAAAAGTAAAAAAAAAATTGGATAAAAATAAATTAAATATCACGTGGGTAAAAAAAAAAACATCAATGAAACAATTTCATGAAGCAGGAATGGCATATTGCAGTAACTTGATTGTCAAGTTCTTTCTTTTTTAAAGTGACACTGTTTATGTTTCAGAACTTATGTTTTAAATATACAAGAGGAGAACCAAAAACACCATACTTTTGTAATAAAAAATTGTGAATTTATTTTTAGGTGTTACAAATTGAATCCCTTCAAAGTACATTCCATTTAATGCAATGCTGTCTAAATGTATTTTTCATATTTCAAAACAGTACAAAAACTCTTCTAAACTGATGTGTTTTAATGACTGCATCATTGTTTTTCTTCACTACTTCTAAAATTTTTCTTAGACATTTTTTCACTCAAGGAAATAAAAAGTTGAATGGAGGAAGAACAGGCAAATATAGCTGATAGAAAAGCTAGGTCATGCTAATTAAAAATTGTTTCACACCCAAGGCTTTGGATGCTGGTACATTGTCATGGTGAAGCCTGCACTCCTCATTTTATCATAAAATGGGACATTTACATTTTACGTCATTCACAAGCATTTCGAAATTCATAGATATTAAATGTCTGATCATTATGGACAAATTCTGAGTGAACAATGCCATTTGCATCAAAATAAAATCAAAATCACCACCCTCTTGTGGGACTTGGAGAATGTAACATTTCCATTAAACCACTGATAAACTTCAGTTTGCTTCAGAGGATCTTGCTTGTAAGCTCTTTAAAGCATTACAACTGTTCTCCTTGTCAGAAAACAAATCCATATTGTTTCAATTTTTTGACCATTACAAAAATTGACAAATAAGTTAGATATACCTAACAAAAATGTTTACTATGCTGCAGCATAACTTATCCTAGAAATTAATGACAGTAAGCAGACAAATGCGGGTGGGGGGGGGATTTCTTATTTTCTTCTGGTTTTGCTTATATCAAATCTACTCCTATCAACTTTTCATAATGCTTGTTTAATTTCCCTACAGACATTATGAAGGCTTAGCAGTTTTCATCAGAGGTAATTATATATAAGATTGCTAGACAGTTAAAATTGTTGCAAAAGATGTAAAAAACATTGTAAAAAGAACAGAAAAAGTATAGATTTTTGTAGGTAAAAAGAAATAGTTGCAAGTCATATTTTAAATGACAAATTAAAAATGACTAAACTAAGTTAAGACAATTAATATTATATTATTTTTTTACTTATCTGTCATTATAAGCAATGAAACGTATTTATTTTATATTATATAACAGTTAATAAGTCTAATGTAACTGCATACTTTAGGTTATGAAGAAGAAAGAAACCACTTCCTTATGCAGATAAACAAATGAATGCAAATTTGAATTATAAATACAAATGAAGGGAAAAATCAATATTGTCGTAGTCAAGTGTTGTTAGCCGAGAGGTCATCGCACCCGCCTTGCAAGCAAGTAGTTGGTTGCAGACGGGTGTGGGTTCACTTCCTGGCCGATGCTATGACATGAAAAAACAACAACTTTGTATGCAATTTTTTTTTAATTAAACCCCTCCCTTAAAAATTAATTGACAACAACATTAAAATAAAGAAAAAAAAACTCCATGAATAAGATCTAATTTAACAAATCATATTAATTTAGTCAAACAATGTAACCATAAATTTTCAGCAAAATAAATCTTTAAACACATATGCAAACAAACAAGTTTCTGTGCGATTTGCTTTTAGGTATAGCTAAATATGATCTGTGTTTTAATACCTTCATTCACACAATCCCATATGAAAATAAGTATTAAATAAATGTGAATATATTCATATAAAGTAAATCTAAAAATTAAAATTAGTATAAAAAGTTTATTACATGGCAAAAACTTCTTCAGTGACAATCTATAAAAAAAAAAAAAAACATTATAAAAGATAACACACATTGGTTTTATCAAATGCTGGACGATGATGATATATAATTAGCCTCCAGTTAAAAATAACAGATGATGATATATAATTAGCCTCCAGTTAAAAATAACAGCTATCTATTTCACGACAAATAATTGAATGACGACTTTAATTTGCTATGATCTTCACTCTAACTATATATATATGCTTGCTTAAAATATGAAGAAAAAAAGTTTCACTGGGATTCGAACCACTTGTCAGAGGCATGGCAAATGGATGTGGATGTATTAACTATTATGCCACGAGCATAAATATAGGAGTATGTATGCATACACAATAAATCATGTGAATATATACAAGATATAGGAGTATGTATGCATACACAAGAAATCATGTGAATATACACAAGAAGCCAAAACAAGTTTCACCAGGAATCGAATCATTAGTCGGGAGCATAACAGGTGTATGCGCTATTATGTAAGCATGTGCATACAAATTAAGCACCCACGGGTAGGTAATTTAAAACAACAGCAAATCAGTAAGTGAAATGTCAAATGCATGGTCAAATGATGAAGACAGGTGAATAAACATACTAATTTCTAAGAGTTTATTAGCAATAAAAAGAAGAAAAATCTGCAGGGAAGAATTAAGAATATAAAGATAAAAATATAAAGATAACTTATAATAGTTGTAGTTTCCTTTTTCTTTTGAGAAATGATATTTTATATATATGCTATGAATTAGATTTTTACTATATATATTTAAAAAAAAAATTAAATATTTCCTAGATCAGATCAGTACAATTTCTTAGTCTCAACTAACCGACTAGCCCATTGTCAGCGTACTTTCCCTAGGGCTATAATAGCACAGAGATCAGCTTGGAGAAGAGTGAAAGAAAGAAAATGATTAGGAGCTTTTCTAAAAAATAAAATAAAATAAAAGAGTTTTATAGAAAAAGACCTTCAGTCAGGTGAAGGCAATTACAGTACGGTACTGGTTAGCAGCAGGGAGCATTTTCAAAAGAATCCTGTTTCCAGAGTGAACAAGACCAAGTAGTTTAACTCCTATGATTTTTAAACAACAGAAAGAGTGTAGAGAAAGATTAGTCTCCAAAGGCTATTCACTAAAAATAAAAAAATAAAAATACATCTGACATATTGTTCAGGGTTAAATATTTGAGTGACATAAAAAGAGGAGGTGCTCCAAGAAATAGCAGGAATCTGCTCCAAGGTGTAGGAAATGTTTCTGAAGCAGAGCTTCGGGACAGTAAAGTGGTCATCTGTCAATGGAGCGTTTGCAGGGTAAACAATGAGGTCTTTAATTTAAAGAAGTTATATATGTGCTTTACATTTCTTTGTTCTTTATTTTCTCTCCCCTTCCACTTCATGATAAATAACATTTTTTAAAAAAAATTTCGTAGATAATGATTATCATTTATGAAGCAATAATCAATGCAAGGCTATTTAAAGTATATGTATGCCTTGTTTCATAAGTGTGCGTATATATTCATGTGCTTATATTATGAAAATAACATTTAGGTTGTGAGGAAACAAAAAATATCTGGTTGAGAGCCATCATAGAGTCCGAGTTCAAATCTCAGCAGACTTTTTACCTGCTTATTCCATAATATTGTAAAATTAAGTTTTCAAATGCTAATCATATATATCATAAATGCAAAAAAAAAAAAGGTCTATATTCAAAACATTTTTGAATTTATTTCAATATATGTATTTATTTATCCATAAAAAATCTTAACGATATATTTATTAGTACGATTGTGATAAATACATTTTTATAGGCAGGGCTGGCGCTAGATGGCAGGCAAAGTCATTTGGAGGCGCCAAATAACGAGAAGTTAAAATATTCAGCCGAACTTAAAGCAGTGATTAAAACTAGCGTAAATTTTATTTAATATATTATGAAATATACATGAAGTCAATTCATTATATTATAAAATAACATTTTTTTTATAACAAATAATCAAATGGATAGTCGTTTAGGAAGTTACATATCGTTTGACAAACCATAAATTCTATCTCTGCATTAAACTATACTGTATATTTTGTCGAATAGTTTATTTATCTTATTCAGTTACACGGTAATGAAACAAATTGATATCACGAGGTGTAAGATTTTATAAACACATTGATCGTGTTTATGTGTTGATATATGAAAAATTACTCAAGAATGTTCATTTAACGAGCATATATATAAGAGGGTAAATTACGTAATCCCAATATTATATGGCTATCTTTATTTTAGCTTTCAGACAAATGCACATTTGTGTATATTACGCATGAAAATACATGTGTATATATATATACAAACTACAGAGAGTATAGATGAGTAAATAAATGGCTTATTAATGGAGCAACTTTGATAAGGAAAGACTTTCCATAGTCGCTCTAATATGAAATCGAAACACTATAGCATATTTCTAATATAACCAACAGAAGGTTAGCTAAAAGAATTGATACCAATGTAATCTTATTTATTAAATGACATTGGTATAATATGAGAATCATAACGTTATGACCACAGATGTAATGCTTAAAAGTCAACCTAACATAGAAACAAGAAGAAAAATCGATACAATCACGAATACAACTTCTGATTCACAAGAGATTACCAACTAGTGTAGAGAAAATTCCTGGGCTCATGATTAACGCACCTACATTCCAATATGACCCATGGTGACGTAGAACTTGGAAATTTTTTGAAATGGATGAAAACATTTCAGCACGCTTTTTTCAAGGGAGCTTATCCATTAGAAAATTCAGCTATCTGATTTTTGGTCAGTAAATGAATACCTAGTTATTTTTCAATATTATAAAGAAAGAAAAATCACATCATTTAGCATTTGGAAAGTCTGGTGAGTATTACCTACTTCTTCAATGTTACTCTGTAGATAGTCACTGGATATGCTTCTATTTTGCAGTGGTCAATTTAAAGGTTCATCTTATCTTTCACCTATACCTACTTATACTAGAAAATAATTGTTTGTGAAAGTGTTTATTAGGATACATTAATCAACATGATAACAAATAATAAACAGATTCAATAAGTACACTGTAAACTAAGATGAATCACTGCTTAATATTCTTACTGCTATATAAACAAAGAGAGGAATATTTTACTGTATTCCTTCAACTTATTTATAGTCGTGATGCGATGTGATGTATAAGAAGAACTTTAGCACTATCTATTGTAAGCTTCAGTAATTAGCAGTTGGCAGATGATAACACAATTTAACTCATAGCCCCAAATCATTTTCTGAATTTGATCAAAACTTACACAACTATATAAACAGGTTAGTTGGGTTCAAGATTTAGGATTTTTAAATTTTACACTGCTAACTTGTTAATAATAAGTCTTAAATATGGCTGGCAGATTGTTCTAGCTTTGAATCCCAAGTCCTCATTGATAAATGATAAAAGTGACAACCAAATCTAGGTATTTTTTACACAATAATAGTCGTAAATATGGCTGGCAGATTGTTCTAGCTTTAAATTCCAAGTTCTTATTGATAAATGATAAAAGCGACAACCAAATCTAGGTATTTTTTACACTATTATCTGATAACTAATTGATTATTTATACTTTCAATCGATAATCATCAATCAGAGATTGCTCTATTTATAAAAAATAAAAGATAAAATCAAATTACATAGTCCACAGTGAGCTGAGATGTTCGAATATGCAAGTTCCATACATTGTATTGAAATATTGCCCAACTTTATATTCTATCTGACCTTCTGGAAAATCAAACATTTTTACTTAATTTCATTTCAGATTTTTTTTCTCCCACCACTGCAATGATGGGAAATCTCACAATACAATTGAATCATTTCTTTTAAAAGTAACAAACATAGCTGGTTGATGTAATTTTCAACTACTGACTTTTAAAGTGAGCATCATTAAAAACAAAGTTACAACAATAGAAAAATATATGTTGGGAAATTAATCTACAAAATGTGATGTATGAAGATACACTAACATTTTATTTACTATTCTATTTGTTGACATGATCATATTAAACATTGTGACCAAAATTAAAAAAATCACTAGAGAAATCTTACAAAAAATCAGTTCACTCATTGTCAAACAAAATCATTATATATAAATTTCATCATTTTTTTTTTAATATATTTTCTTTTTACGAGTTAGTCACATGAGTTCAAGATATACTTTAATCAAAAAAAAAAAGCTATAGTAATACATATTCATATACACATTGATTTAACTAGTACTTGTATATTAGTCTCGAGGATATTAAAATGAATAGAAATGAACTCTTGTCTTGTGAAGTTAAATTGCTAACATGAGATACTGTTAGTGCATTTGGATACCCACTTTCATTAAAATCATTTGTCAGACTGATGATCCTTTTAAGAATTGGTAAATACAAAATGAATTCATTTTATGTTTGCAAAAGCTAATTCTGATAACAGAGGACAATTACTGACATAACTACCTCAGTTATTGTATGTTTTTCTATTGTACTATATAGGATTTTTTGTTAATGAATATGTATATTTAAGTCAGAAATATATTCTGATATATAATTACATACTTATATACTATATTACATATGCGTGTGTTAATTAATGTTAATTTCTTTCCCAATTCAGTGCTCAAAAATAATAGTATTACTATGGTAAATGGTCACTGATAATGATCAAGCACTATTATTGCTTGGCTCTTGTGATCTCTTGCTTAGATACTAAATCTAAAATCATCCAGAGAACACTGACATCATACAAAGCACTGGGCCAAACATCACCAAATCAAGTGTCAACAATTGATTGTTATTCCTAACATTTATTTTAGGCAGAAAATTTAATACATATTCCACCTTCATTGTTAAAAGGAAGTTGCCTTGACAACAGTTTGAAATTGTTGATTGTTATTGATATTGGGATTGTCCAAGTGTTTCTGGTTTTTTAGTATTCAATCAAAGAAATAGAAATTATGATCACATCAATGCTATTCTATCAAAGTTGGTGATAGTTTGGAACTTATTTGAAATGACATCATGATTAATTCCAACATCTTGGGGGAAATGTTTAGGTTTGCACAATTAAATCATTAAATTGAAAAAAATAAAATGATGTTCAAAATTTCATTATAAAGAAAATATATGTTGGATCTGTCTGTGATTACCAGACTTCAAAATAAATAATAAATATGTAAATTATAAACTATGTATATGTCTTACCATTATATATATTCAATTATTTTACATTTCATTGAACAATACTGATACAGAAAAAATACAAATAATGAAATGGAAGTACTCCATGTTAATGAGTTTATTATTTTCAGGTTGAATACTACTATTCCGAATCTTGAATTCAAAATCTTTTAATATTCAAATGCTTGTTCAGACATCATGCCATAGCATCAATATGCACAAATAAGACTATAGTGGACCCATATTCATAATTTTTATTAGTCATTTAGATTAGAGATTATCCAATAATGAATAATATTATGGTCATATAATTTCCACTACACCATTCTCACACAAAGTAAAGACTGCTTTCTATCCACTTTTTACACCATGTGGAAGGATGTAATCATAAACATATGACCAAAGATTCACATTTCATGCTGAACCAGAACTCATCAGTTGTTTAGATCACAATCTCTTACACATATCTTTATCATGTTCTCAATTTGCTATATATATATATACAGACAATGATAAAGATATATATGAGAGATTATGGTCTGTCAAACTGATGAGTGCTAGTTCAGTCGATCTTTTTCACATCTTTGGTCATATGTTTATGATTGCATCCATCCACTAAGTATTAAAAGTGAACAGACACCTTGCATGAGAAGGGTGTAATGGAAATTATACTATATAAATAATATTTGTTATAGTGAACCCATATCTGAAAAAGCTGAATCAAATAAATAATTATCCAAATGCTAAATGAATACCTGTAATATACTGATTATCTGTTTAAATGACATGAAAGCAGCCCCTACTTATGAATACCAACACTCTTCAATCTGCTATCCAGGGGACTTTTTTGTATGTGACTTTTAAAACAAAAAGTTTGTAACTCTACATGAAGAACTTACCCTCAAAACATCAGCAGAAAAATCATGGCAGTCTAATATATGACAACTTTTGTGTCAGTATATGCATGAAGTACAATTTAATAGAGAAACTTATTTTTGAAAAAGTAGGATTTTTAGAGTATCAGTTTAGATTATTTTGTCACTATGAGGCATAAAAAACAAAGTGTATATGTGAATCACAGGCAAATGTATATCCTAAAAATGTCAGTAAAAATACGATAGTGAATCAGTCAAGTAATACCTGGTCCTTTTTACATTAGCATAAAAGGTCAGACTTCAGGAAAGAGCTCATAAAACATGCATTTTTTATTATTTCCTTGCTATCTATGCAATGTAAAATTCCTTCATAATCAAATATGAAATGAATATATTTTTTTTCTTTAATTAATCTTTTTTAGAGCAATATTCACCAATAAATGTAATTTTATTCAATTAATACTGTTAAAATGACAAGCACAGTTATTATTTTTAAACACTGTCCCCTGTTACTGTTATAATTATTTGAGTAACTTTGTTCAAATTTGGAAAATTTCATTAATGTGGAAAAAATCAACAATGAACATTTTTGTAATAATGCTGTTCTATGTGTAGTATATAATTGATATAAAACAGAATATGATTGATAAATTCAATATAGTTTAACCTGTAAAATAAAATTATTGGAGAAAAGATAATATGCTTATGCACCATACATAAAAATTTCCACACATGACATCTATTATACGTTAAAATTTTATATACATTGTATTGCATTATTATAACCCTACAGTAATGCCTATTAACATATTTTTGTATACATATAATTGGCTTATGTATACATTATTACGAATTAAATAAAAAATGTATATAAGTTGCTATAGATATGTTTAGTTATAAGCAAATTAATATTGTCTTATTGAATTTTTATATTAAATGAGATTAAAAATAAAATTTAGTAAGCTTTGGACTTTGTCTTCAGAGTTCTGTCAATTACTGAATTAGATGTTAGGACAAGAATTCTTTTTTTTTAATTCTTAATATTTATACGAAATGTCGACTTCCTCAATGTAGGAATTTTTTGCATTTACATACCAAATAAAAAATAAATTTGTCTTAGTTAGTTTGAAGAAATAATAAACAATACTGTTGCTCAATTGGTAGCGAATAACGAAAAACCCAAAAGTTGCTATATCAAAAGTCAAAACTGTCAGTAGTAAAGCTCAAATATCATATTACTTTTGGAGCAACTAATCTTTCGATTACTATTTTTTTTAAAATATTGTTTATTACATCTCTATAGAAAATGTTCTCAAAACAGCATTGACATCATGGTATTAAATTATTTTATATCAAAAACTTAGTATTTATTGGAGCCATCTACTGGAAGCTTTAATAATCAATGAATACCAGATATATGCTGCCATAGAATGCTCATCTCCAGAGTAATCAGTATTTGGCTTCTGCCTTTATCAATGAAGACTAGGACTCAAAATATGGAAATATTATATATGAGCAGGCAACTTGTATTCCTTCACACAATTAGGCTAAAAAAACCTAAGATTTCAAACCTAAGACAACTTGTATAGTCTCATTTCTAAAATAATTGTATGCCTTTACTAACCTTTGGTAAAGGATTATACCAGAAACAACATCACATGATATCTCATATGCTTATTCATGTTTCCAGCACATAGAAGGTATATAATAGGCAAAAGCCAAAAATTGGAAATGGGCATTCTGTATTACTATCACCTTATGTCCATCGATTATTCAAACATATATACAGTAAATAATCCTAAAATAGTGAAAATAACTGTTCTCACAAGCATATGAGTAAACATAAAAGAGATTATGTCACATTGATATGTGTTTTAATATCATCTTAAAGTCCCACCCTTGTTCTACATGTAACCATATATATATATATATATATGCTTTCTCTATAATTCCTACCTAAATAGAAAATGTAAAAATATATTTTTGTCGACCACCTAAAAACATTTCTATAACTGATATTTGGGTTCCACTAATAATGTATAGGATACTTATATTTGCATAAATATGATGTTCAGTCACAATATATACATAACTAAATATAAAAATCATGCTTTTAAAAACACCTATTAACGGTTGAGTACAAGCAAATTCATACCGATAGCTTATGTCTGAAAGTTTGGTTTCCTCTCACATGATTTATATATAGAGATCGCTAATATAGTAATTAAATATAGTAGACAAATATAAACCAATGCTAGAATATTTCAACGGCACTACCTGTATTTAGAAATATAGTCTAAATCAAGCAACTTGCAACTTAATGGGTAAAAGTTTTATGTATGCTGTTTGATTAGACTTTGTGTTTCTAAATACAGGTAGTGCTGTTGAAATACCCTAGCATTGGTTTATATTCACTTATTATATTTGACTTTCAACTATGGTATGCAATCATTGATTTATTCTATGTACATTTATGTATTTGGAAATTTTATACATATACGATAATACCAAACATATATAGATGTTGAAAATATAACCTAAATCATATGTTTATATACACTATGTAAGTTTCTATTCTTCTAGACCAATGGTTAACCCGACTTTTCAAAGTTAACATTATTTTATTACTCGATAAATCAATATGTATTCCATATAATAGAAATTGGACATTTTTTTAAAAGGGGTAGATAATTCCAGAAGCAGAATAATCCTATTACTTTCCGTAGTTGTCTTCTATTGAGCCCATTCTCTTTAATTACATGTCTTAATGAAATAAATGATCATTAAAGTTTATGATATAGCTCTAAATTAAAATAAATTGTGTTAAGAGGGATAACAAGCAATAGTTTAATACTATCGTACCTACGTTTGGGTAGATAATTTTTTTTTTTTCATATGTCATAGCATCTGCCGGGACGCGAACCCACACCCGTCTGCAACCAACTACTTGCTTGCATGGCGGTTGCGATACCTCTCGGCTAACAACGCAAGACTATATTTAGAAGTAGTAGCAACTTTTAAATATAATATTAATAACATCTTTACACAATTTGAACATATTATTATTATTTAAAGATTACGAACAAATTTGTGCTTAAAATCAATGGTAACCAATTGCAGATTTAATTGTACACCCTTAAACTTTTTCACAAAGCCTCTCTTTGAAGCCTATATAATGAGAAGTAGATACCAGTTTGATAAATAGGCAGAAGAAATAAATGGAACAAAGTCAAACTTATTCAAATATCAATCAATGTTTACATCAATTGGTAAAATCCTTAATATGGACAGTTATCAGTGTATGTTGTGTGTAACTAATGCTTTCCATAAATTTACAATAGAGAAAAAATATATATAAAAAAGGCTACCAATCTGATGATCAATGATTCTTGAAATTTTAACTACAAATCTGATGTCCAGTATCTTTATATTGTAGTACAACTTTGTACCCCAATATGAAATCGATTGAAAAGTAGTTAGATTTTAGTTGTCTTAGGAATTACTACTGAATTACATAGTTTTCTCTACTAATTATCTAATATATATATTCATATTACTCACACGTGCACACCTATGTAAAAAAAACAACTAATAGAACAAAAAAAAAAGCTTTAGATCATATATAAATAATTCATTGTTAGAGTACCATCCATAAATTAATGTGATTATACATATTTATATGAATATAATATGTGGATATATATTCCAACAATTATTATATTTTACTGAAAAGTATACACTCTTATACACAAACATAGAAATAAAATGCATACAATAAATATAATTGTCCACTTTTAATATAATAGAAACCTTAAGCTATGATTAAAAAAAGTAAAAATGAAAATTACATACCTGTACATCCATTGGCTTCATGCGGGTTCCTTTTTCTCCCACAAAAATATCATCAATATCAATCAATATATATCTTTGTAGAGATATACTTAATTTACCATGTGACAAATAAGAAATACTATCCAGGAATAAAAGTTTATGCAGCCAGAATTTAAATCCATTGCCAAAAAACACTCTTTGAATGCCATCAAACAAACCCATATCCTGAACCACAGTGATATGAAGAGCCTGGCCCATCTCTCCACTGATGAACTCTGCGGTTTGTGTCCGAGCAAAGGCCAAAGCTTCATAGGTGCTATGATTGAGTTGAAACACTGTCCAATCTTCACCTGGCAAATTTCCATAAGCTACTTCTCCAGCACGGGTCAAACGCAGTATTGGGGACTTATGATTTAATTCACAATCTTTAAGCCTTATGTTAGAATGGATATAAAGTGGGAATCCTCGAACTTGGACTCCAACCAAATTATCCTCCCGATTTGGAGCAAATGCTATAACACCAACATTATATTCCATGCAATACTTATCCAAAATGTCTCTGTTCCATTTATCCATAGATACATAGCGGTCCAAATTTTCAAATACAATGACAGCAAATTTTCCTTTGTCAATATTAGTTAATACAGGTAAACTTCGACCTGCTATCTCAACTTTAAATTTGATTCTATTAGCTTCTAAGATTTCTACAATTTCCCTTCCTAATCTAGAATACTGGGTTTCCACTAAAACTAAAACTTTGGGATCTATCCTTAAACGGGCGCTGGACATGTGATTATTTCTGGGTCCATATCCATCTGTTTGACCACCGAATCTGCATTTGAAAGTTGGTTCCGGCCGCGCGTGTAAAAAATTATTGAAATGAAAATTTGATACGTAATAAGATAAAAGTAGAAGAGATACCGTACTGAAAAGCAAGGCTGCTAGAATGCCCTTTTTGATGGTCGGCTGGTTCACTAGAAACAGCTTGGTCACAATGCTCATGCTGAGGTTGTTAAAATGTCTCAACATAGTTTGAGAGTGTCCAAGTTTTGGTCACTCTTTGAGGCTGGAACATTATCTACACACTAATCTATTTACAAGAGGGGAAAATCTTACTACTAATTCATTCATTGACTGAATGAAAAAACACTTCCGCCAAACTTTGACTTTATAAGCCACGAAGTCCATGAATTAGACTGCATTTAAAAATGAATAATTTCCTGTAGTAATTTTTAAAGTTAGTGGCCTTCCTCTTCCTTAGTTTAAATAATGACTCCTTAATTTTTTATAGCAAAAAACCATCCTCCTAGGCCTAAGACTTAACGATGACCTTCTACGACAGCTGCTGTGTGAACGATCAGGCTCCGAATCCTGTAAAGAATTAAAAAAAAAAAACATTAGATAGATTTAGTAAAGATACAAAATTGGTTGGTATTTGACTTAAAAAAAAAAAAAAACTAATCACCCAATAAAAAGCCCTTCTACGGGCCATTTGTTCTCATTCATTTCTTTTTAAGTAATACGACGGTAAATGAGAGCGTGTTACAACACCACGGATAGTTTGCATAAAGAGAAGTCTTTTCAAGCTTACATCTCCACATGGCACAACACACTGTTCTATACAGCTAGACCAGCATGCTTTAGTGAGACAGGAACTGTGGAGTCAGCTAATTGAATGCTAATAACACCCTTTGAGGAAGATTTGTAAAAAATGACAAAGGGGGTGGGTAGGAAAATAGGAGGGGCTTAGTTTGACAGACTGTTCAGTAAAAGACACCTCCTTGTCTCCAAAAATTTAAAGCAAACTATAATATGAAATCGTTATCAAAATCAAAGTAAAAAAAAATGAAGACAAGAAGAATTAAAAAAAAAAAATCTTGCTCGTATGTAGATCAGTACAACGTTACATAAGAATAAGCATACGTTTATGAGTATATGAAGTCAAGTGATATACATTTAAAAATGAATATACGATATATATACACACGCATAATATTTATATAAAGGATTCAAACAAAGCATGTAGGATTATACCTATATACAAAGAAAATTATTTTTCAACTACACAGAAAATCTTTTTTTTTTAAAAAAAAAAAAAATTCATGCTGAGTACCTGATCTGCGGGATAAATCTATTTTAAAGTTTAAAAAAAAAAATAGAAACTTTTTGAGAAATTAATTGAGATGACATAAAATATTAATAAACATTTGAATCTTGATTTTTTTTAAAGGGAGATTTTTAATCCCCGACATTCATAATAATTTTTAATAGAAAAAAAAAAAAAACATAGTAAGTGTATAAATAAATACATTTATAGTACATACACAAATTACACACATATATATAAACATTTATGCATTAATATTCGTAGAAAAATAAACAAATAATTTATCAATTCAATATTATAGATATACATACATGATTGCAAATTTAAACACAAACATGCATATTAGAAGAAAGCATGTAAGCTTTGTCCATTAATAAAAAAAACCAATGAACTAAGGCTCATACGTGTTTGTTTTTTTTAAATCTACCTATCCATTGGTTTCAAATGTACCCAATACTAAATTATCTATATGCGTACACAGACTAACATGTATATACACAATATGTTTCACAAATGTGTGATGCAATAGGAGTTTGAAATATATCTATATATAAAAAGCTTAAGAATATCGGAAACGGTATGTATTAAGTTAAATTATAACATTTTTATATATGTCTTACACAAAAAATGACGTGAGTGTTTCAAAATGTAGAGATCATGCGCAGACAAGAACTTATATAATTTTTAAAATATGACCAAAATACAAAAATATATTCTCTTATTTTTCTCCTTCACTTTTTCTGCATATCTTCATATAATCATATATATTATTTATAATACTTCACTCATATACACTTTAATGCAATTAATTTTCTTAAAAACTTCTTTATTTTCTTACAGTTTCGACTGTCCAGCATTTTAATTAAAGTTAAAACAACTGTAAGGAAGATGGAGCTCTGAAGAAGACTGCTGGACAGTCGAAACTGTAACAAAATAAAGAAATTTTTAAGAAAATTAATTGCATTAAAGTGTATATGAGTGAAGTATTATAAATAATATATATATATAAGTGGAAGCTATACTAAAAATAGGCTGAGCCATGGTGAGAAATCACAGTGAATGGCTTCAACCATAAATCTATATTGATGGCTCATTCTCTCTTTCTTTTTGAGTTTGAGGCAAATTTATGGAGTACAGTGATGATCTTAGTGACAATTCAACACATAACACATTGAATTACAAAAAAAATTGACTTCATTTTTAAAGCCAACTACTTGGTCCCATCGCATAATCAATGCCAAGAAAAAGAGTGCAGTGTCAAAATGCATTACTGTACATGTATATATTAAGTGTACATAAAAATTTAAAAATTACAAGTTTAAAGCTGTGTGTAATTTTTATAATTTTACATGATCAAACAAATTAGGGAGAGGGTATGAATATATTTCTTATGGAATACCAACTACTGGCAATAATATTTGTCCTAGTTTCTATATTTAGAAAATATGCATATGTAAACATATGATCATATATATATATTATGAATCACAAACTTTAAGTACCAACAGCCAGCTGGTTATCACATGTAAATCACATCAATATAGCCTCATAGATGAATGGAATATTAGCACTCAGTTGTCATAGCAATATGATAATTAAATAGTAAATGGAGAAACACAACAATTAGTTGAAGTACAACATATTGCAAACATTCTAAAAATGGGGTGTATGGTTATGTGATGTATATATCTATTAATATTTAAACAAAGATCAAAATGTCTTATCTAACTCCAGCTCTCTGACACTACTGCTCAGTTCAGATGACAATGAGTAAATTACCTGAAAAGTTTCCCTGTTTCACATCAAGTTCCGACTAATAATCAAAACATAGATATGATAATCATGATACAATAAACCCATAATGATCAAATATTACCATTATTTCTCCTTAAATAAAAAACACAATAAAATCTTCAAACAGTCTCTGGGACTAAAGATAAGTAAACACGCACCCCTCCAAATAAGGACTGCTTAATGTCTTTGACAAAAATCAGTTGACTTTTACACTGATCATTGTTGAAACAATGGGTACAGATTCAATTTAACAAATAATAATTGCACTTGTACAAAAAAAAAAAAAAGGTTATCTGGTTGATTCAAAATATTCACACCCAAACAGTTAAAGGAATATGTGAGCTTTATTATGATTGGAATACTTATTTCACTTTAATTCTTCTAATATACCTCTTACATTCTTTTCTTTTTGTGACCTTCATTTTGTTTAGTGTTTATATAATAATTCATCACAAGTGCAATGAACATTTTGACTACTCCACAATTCATGAATAGTTTTATTGACCTCCCCCCCCATATGTCAAAGCATCTGCTGGGAAGCGAACCAGTGACAACTGTCTCCAAGCAACTACTTGCTTGCAAGGCAGCTGTGCTGACCTCTTGGCTACCAACGCTTGACACTTTGTGTTCAAACATCGTATTCTGTATTCTAAGCAGCAACTGATTATATGTTAACTGAGTAAATATTACACAATTCACACTTTTTTTATTCATTGGTGTCTTATATGATGCAAGTTTGAATGATTAAAAACGACTGAAAGGGAAAATTTAGAGAAGTGGTTTTGGAAAATGAAACCAATTAAAGTGAAAGATTAGAACCAATAAAGGTTGAGCACACTAATTTAAAAAAAAGATTGTTTAATGAAAAATTAGGAAGAAAAAATTGGAATAGATATAAATTTAGATATACAAGAACTATGGATATCTTAAAAGAAATTGCTGAGAAAAAGAATGAGAAAAGAACTGCTAAATAACATTAAAAGAAAAGATGGCTGTGATGTTTTAAAAAAAATGGTGAGGAATGAAAATTCTTGGAATTATATTAGATTAATTTGAGGAAGATATTTTAGAAAGTGACTGATGATGATAACATATTGCAAAACAATGTCAATCTTAATAAATTTCAAAGTCCTGCAAAATAAAATTTTCATACCTTTTTATTTGGATGACAATAACAATTCTTCAAAAATTCGTTAATGACTCACAGTCAAGCCTATACTGTTGTCTTTAAAATAAAATCATACCTCAGTAAAAGGTATTGATTACAAGATTAGTAGGATTTTTATATTCTTTGGTATTGCTTATATCATTTAAATATCTAAGCTAAATCTATCCCATTCATTCTTCAGCACACATGAAAGATGGCACTTTTAGATTTATGCCCCCTCTTAATCTTAAATAGCAAATTAAAAATCAGAACACCCCAATAACAACAACTTAAAAATGCATTGTGTCCAAACATAAATGGAAATTAGCATAAAAAAATATGTTTTACAATTAACATAATATCATGCCGATCAAATACTTTTCCTCATTTTCAAACACATACCATACCACAGTTGCGTGTTGCCTCCAAATAGATTACCAATGACAGCAATTATTCTCCAATTACACAAAATAACCCTATTATTATGTTTATGATATCCATTTACCTACCAAATCACTATTAATGTTAAGTAAAATTACAATCACAATAAATAGACACTAATGAAGTACATTTTAAAGAATAATTATTTAATCAAATAACATTAAGGATTTTATTATTTAAATCCATTATTTTTTTATTTTTTTAAGTGATGCTAAACTTTCAAATATTTGTGAATTTTATGTAGTTGAGACTAAGAAACATCATTTCTAAAGGCTACTTAAAAATATATATAGCATATAAAATTAAAGCCATAACAATACAAGAAGTCAAACAAATAATCAGCTTTTTCTTCGAGTACAACTCGTATACACACACAGAAAAAAAAAGTTCGTCAAGTTATTACAAATCAAATGTATTATCCAATCTCTTCCAAACTATCATATGATTTCCTCTCAGTACTGTACAATAGTAAACTTATTTTTACTCTAACTAATGTTAGCATTGGCTTTCACAAACCTGAGTAAGAACCAATTAGCTAACAAACTCTCAAGGGAGTTTGTTTGAAAGTTAGTAATAATGCCATTTCACTTTTAAATTATATGTTTCACTGTTTCCATCATCTAGAATTAATTGTTAAATGTTTTTCGAAAGTTTCCAACTTTATTTACACATTCAACTATTACATACTATAACCTGCGGGTTAA
Source organism: Epiperipatus broadwayi (assembly GCA_028023455.1). Classification (NCBI taxonomy): domain Eukaryota; kingdom Metazoa; phylum Onychophora; class Udeonychophora; order Euonychophora; family Peripatidae; genus Epiperipatus; species Epiperipatus broadwayi. The sequence continues at coordinate 3,649,797 of JAQFVV010012426.1, read as the reverse complement.
TCCCCGGTTTCCCTTTTTTTAAAAAAAAAAAATCTAAATGTGAATACCAGAAGTGGTTCAAACTTAGGGTAATATGCAGTGGTTCAAGTTTTAATAAGATTCAGGAGCGCCAAACTAACAAAGTGTAAATATAGCCTATCTATAAATAAAATTTTAAAAATTAATTGTGTTTAAAAAAAATGCATATTTGGTAATGTAATATAAAACTGTATTAATGTTTTGTTCTCCAAGTAAAAATATTTATTTATATACTTTTGAATTTTTTTTCTTTCTCATATTCCCTTCCCCTCTGGCTTAGCTTTGGAGTGCTACAGATAAAAAATACTTAGGGCACTGACCATTCTTCAATCCGCTCTGATTAAAAAAATACTTAACTTTCTTCTAAAACGAATAAAAACTAATGGCAAATGACCAATGGAAAGCACAAAAAGTTTATGCTTTGAGAAAATAAAAAATAAAAATTTTTCTGAACATGCAAAAAAATTTTAAAGATGCATTATAATCCTTTTGCCCGGATTATGGAAAATGCATCAATATCTTAAATCAAATTTACAAACAACAATATCATATGATATTCCAATATGCTTTCAAGAGAAGCTAGCTTTTTTCACCATACTCTAGAGCCATCTATAGTAAGCTTGAGTAAATAATGTACACCAGATGCTATGATGTTATGATATTCACATTTCCAGACAGAATTCTGGGTTTAGCCTTCATCAATAAGGAGTAGGATTCCAAGCTGGAACTATTAATGTGAGTTAGTTTAAATTCATAACATTAAGGTTTGTTTTTTTTTAAAAAAAATTCTGATTATTAACTTGAAGAGTATAAAGAGGGGGAGGGGGATGACCATTAAATGCATAAATACTTTAGTTTCATATCTAATTCTCACTGACAAAGTTGAAATTCAGACACTTTTGGGGATGAAAAAATTATAGCATTATAGTGACATACTATCTGGAATCCATTAATTACTCAAGTATAAAATAAATGGCACTAGCGTAGAGTGAAAAAAACAAAACAAAAAAAAAAGCATATGAAAACATAAGACTTAGTATGTGAAAAACTCACATGATATTATCATATTAATCATCCTAGCCAAAATGTAGAGAGTCTAAAGTTGGCATGAAATTGATGTATCTAAAATATATAGAAACTGGATTGGTCTTAAATCTATACAATTAAGCAAACTTGATTTCTAGTCCTCAGTGATAATGACAAAAGCCAGAAATTAGTCTAGGGATGGGAGTATTTTAGCACTGTACTATATAATGTCCACTGATTATTCAAATTTAGTAGATGGATCTTGAGTAGGGTAAAAAAAACTGTTCTTATATATATATAACTTTCTCATTGCATATGGATTGTTATGTCACAATTATGGAAACTACAACAAAAAGTTTTATATAATTTAATATGATAGTTGTAAATGAGTTACATAAATATTTTAGAAAGGATCTATTAGAGGCTTAATGTAGCTGTATGCAATAAAACTTAATGAAGTGGGCATCCTGCTTTTTCAGTGGAATTATTGCAATTATTGTAATTTCGTCTATCATTTGTAAATGTGAACATTGTAATTTCCAACCATTAAAACTATTCCTATTGAATTATGTGAAAAAAAGTTAATTTATAGAGACTGAATTTCTTTAATAATTGATTAATTGATTTATATTTCAGAAATATTACCAAAATCACGCTTTCCTTTATTTTTGCTGTATTATCTTATATAAATCCAATTTATTCAAACCATTTTGAACACTTTTTAGCAAAAACCTTTTATTGTACATATATACACATACACCTACGTTTCGACTGTCCTGCAGTCTTCTTCAGGGCTCTGAAAAAGACTGCAGAACAGTCAAAACAAAGATTAAAATAAACTGGCTCTGAAAAAGAATGCAGTGTTTATGGTTTTCTTATTTTAGGTATTGAAATTGTTCATAGTGTAAGCTGTCCCAAATAAACTCAATATAAAATTGGAATGGGATCTATTTTTGATTGTTTGATGTTAACATGACAAAGATATTTTAATAAAGATAATGTGAAAAAGTCTTTGAAATTGTTAATTCAATGTTTTAATGCATAGATGGAAAATATTACATAAAAAGGAAGCAAACAAAATAGATAATTTAAATTATGATAAATATAAACCAATTTATCTAAACCACTTTGAACACTTTTTAGAAAAAACATTTTATTGTACATATATACACATACACCTACGTTTCAACTGTTCTGCATTCTTTTTCAGAGCCAGTTTATTTTAATCTTTGTTTTGACTGTTCTGCAGTCTTTTTCAGAGCCATGAAGAAGACTGCAGGACAGTCGAAACGTAGGTGTATGTGTATATATGTACAATAAAATGTTTTTTTCTAAAAAGTGTTCAAAGTGGTTTAGATAAATTGGTTTATATTTATCATAATTTAAATTATCTATTTTGTTTGCTTCCTTTTTATGTAATATTTTCCATCTATGCATTAAAACATTGAATTAACAATTTCAAAGACTTTTTCACATTATCTTTATTAAAATATCTTTGTCATGTTAACATCAAACAATCAAAAATAGATCCCATTCCAATTTTATATTGAGTTTATTTGGGACAGCTTACACTATGAACAATTTCAATACCTAAAATAAGAAAACCATAAACAACTTTTAGTTCCACTGTCATTTATTAGTATAACCAATTTTAAATATTATCATATATTAAGGTTGTAGCCTTAATATATATTACATTATATGTAAATTGGAAGAACATTGACTAATATATTGCCTTAGAATGTAGATAAAAAATTTCTCATAAAAATTGAGTTATAATGATCTCAAATAACTATATGACAGAATAAATATATAGAATTTGCATATGAGTGCATACACATAAGACATGCTCATATAACAAGAAATGATAGTGACTTAAACTTGATGATCATTGTTGGTAATTTGACACTACTTAATAAGCCTTATTGAGATTAGTTGTTGATAGCTTTGTTATAAAATAACACTCTTTATATCATTACGATTTGCATTAAATGATTACATCTTTATGGATTAAAAGTTGGAAATTAGTTTTAGTTATAGATATCAGAATAGCAAACCCAATTATTGATCAGTAAATGGATAACAATTAAGGAAAATCTTATATTCCTCATTAAACAGGTTTTATAACGAGCATTTTAATACGTTTCTGCTGCTCTTACAATAGATGCAGGAAAGATTTTGCTCTATAATATGTTACTCAATGTTTGATTTATTGTTTACTCATAATGTTTATTAAAGTATACTTTGAAAACTAAGAAAGTTTATATATATAAAAAAAGAATAATTTATATGCTAGACCTGATTTTGATCATAGTGATCATCTTATTTTGTTATTAGGTCATGTGTCTTGATTTATTTGTAATCTTATTTTGTATACATTTTTAAGTTCTTCAGACTTTTATCATTATCTAACATCATTTCTTCCATCATTCTTAGAACAATTTATTTTTATAAGTTTTATTTCCTGTACATTTTTTTTAAACATTCTTTTTTCTTTTTAATTGTTGCTACTGCTATCATTCTTTTTATGTTTTTTTATTGTTGTAACTATTTCTTGTCATATTTAAACTTTCTATGTCTTCTTCATCTCTATACATTTTCTCCCTCATTTATTTCTATATTAAAAAGACTCTCTCAATGAATCTCATGTGATTTTCATAAGTATAATTTTTAATCATTTTATTATTCTATATAATAACTTACTTCTATTTTTGCTCAATGTTTAACAAATGCTTTGGATAAGTTTTCTTATAATTCATTTTAATACCACTGCTAGTATCACTTAAATCTATCAGCACAGTCATTTAACCATATTATAACTGGATCAAATCATCTTTCTATGTCAATTATCCTTCCCAAAACCAATGAAGATATTACAATATTATTTGCTTTCTGATATTGTCACATTATTTAGAGATATTAGTAATCACTACAATCATCAATGTTTAATGCTGGAGGTAATGGACTTGCATTGGCCCTATTCAGCTATAATGAATAATATTTCTATAGTGTAATTTTCACTACACCACTCTCACACAAGGTAGGGACTGGTTTCTATTCATTTTTAACACCTTGTGGAGGGAAACAATCATAAATATATGACCAAAGATATGTGTAAACAATCTATGATCTCCAAAATGCATACTTCATGCTGAACCAGTACTCATCAATTGGCACAGACCACAATCTCTTACACATTTTTATCATTATTAAACATGGTGTTGTTTGCATTTGCCAGTGTGTTTGTTAAAAGTAAACCAAAACAACAAAGACTCAACAAAAAGATTATGATTACATTTAGTAATTTACAAAAACTTCAGATATAAGTACTTTGTACTGGCTTGGATATATAGAAAGACAAGTAAAGAAGAGAGTGGGAATCCACTCTTTTCTTGTTAAATTCCCTGTCCCAGTGCTTAAGATCTGATTGGTTACTAATAGTCACAAGCGCTTGAGAAGTTTGCACTCCCTCAATTTAATTTTTAAAAACTTCAGATTGTAATTCCAATTATATACCCTAGATGTCTCTATCTATCGGTGAACAATTTTAAAATTACAAGAAAATGAAATATTTTTCAAAAGAACTCAAAGGCAATTAATTGTGCCTATGTGGCAATATACTTTTTTATTTAGCTATACATAAATTTACAGCCTTATTTCTTCATGGGGTTTACTATTATTATTTTACATTATTAAATATTTATTTCCCAATAGATATTTAATATTTACATTAAGATTTTATTTCAATATAATATCTTTTAGTAGAAATTAGTCAATTAAATGGTTATTAAATAGTTAAAAGATTTCTAGTCCAAAACGTTCTTGTTTTTTTAATTATTTCTAGTAGTTGAAAGATAGTTTTTAATATTTTGAAGAATATTTTGACTATTTTAATATACAGTTTAGCAAAATTAGTAATGAAAATATTTTTTTTATTTCAAAAAAATATTTTCCTTGGCTAAAGTGAAGTCCTATCTTTTATCTTTTATTTTCTGCTTATTCTTGCAAAGCTGATATTTTAAATATAATTTTGAATTTATGTTTTTCATAATTTTTTTGAAAAACATTAAAAAAAGAAAACAGAAAGTCAAAGACTATTCCTAGCAGTGAAAAATTAACTGTTAAAAGACTAAACTTTTATGTACAATAGTAGTTATAAATTTGCAGTTTATTTATAATCTATATTATATTGCCTTGCACATATCCTTCTAAACACACATATATAACAGACATTTTTAATATTATATTCACACATCTATGATACAACATAGTTTAAAAATTATAATACATAATCAAATTAGGAGAACATACAGTGATATTATACATGCAATATCAATAAACACTATTTTAATTGTAAGCTATTCTTTAAAAAATATAAACAAGCAAAAAAGAAGTAAATAAATGAGTTCAAGTCCTTTCTGGTTACATTGTTTAGTATAGACAATGTATATGCATTTAAACATTACATATTAAGCCTGTATTCTACTCATTCCTTTTCTGTATATTTAAACGGAAACCTTAAGGTCATATATGCGAAAGGTCAGAGTGACTTAAAATCAATATGGGTATGACAATAATATTGACATCAACAAGGGTTTTGAGCTTTCCATCCTTAGATTTTCAATGATATGGTTGGCTGAAAAATTGGAGAGTCGAGAGGATTGAAGCTTGTCCATTAAAGTTTGAAAATTTGCTATCTTAATATAAACTGAGCAGACTATATATTGTAACGATATATAAATATGTCGTTACATTAATTGAAAATAAAAACTTAAAAGTTCGCAAATAAAAGTAAAAAACTAAACGCTAAAATTAAAATGTTTTGTTAAACGTATATACATTCGCACAGATGCCAAACTTTAAAAATATATTTTTTTAAAAAACAAATAAATAAGTATTTGAACGTACTTTTTTATAAAAAAAAAGTACAAGATTTAAAAATAAAAATAGGTATTAATTAATTCTTGTAATCTGTAAATGGAAATGATTGTTTATAAATTGTTTGAAAAGCAAGCTAGCCTTGGGCTCTTGTATAATTAAAATGATCTGATGAAAGATAGATAAGAAAATAAAGAGAAATTAGTTTGACCAATGGAAGCACTAAGCCTTGGCTCGGACCCTAACGAAAGTGATGGATTAGTGACGTTTTGTTGATTGAATCCGTGTGGATAATATAAAAAGGGAAATACAGTTTTTTCTGAGAGTTCCTGCATTTTGTGTTTGAGAGATGTGGTAGGACGCACATACCACACTCTCTATAAAAAAAAATGAAAAGACTATGATACCTTGAACCAGCTATTGCCATCTCCAGAACATTATCTTCCAATGGAGGCGTCATGGGAATTAAAAGCAGAAACCTGGACTCTTCTATCGTGAGCTATGAACTTTACAAATTAACAACAACAAAAAAAAAGTAATTAAGAACTTTCGTCAATGTTTTTTTTAAAGATTCAGCTAATTTAAATTTTAAAATGAACTCTTATTTGATTTTCAAATTAATAATTGATTGTTTAAATTTATATAGTTAAGTTTTGCTAAAATCATTTCCATTTTATTATTATTATTTGTAGTAATATTTATTGCAGAAATTATTAAATGCATTACATTTAAGTTGGGTATAGATGTTGCAGAGATTCATTAGCGGTTGATTATGTTGTAGTTTTTACAGTCGATTAGAATATATAAGTCAACGATGCCACTGCGGTGTCTTATGACGAACACCAAAGGATCTCCTGTATTCCCTCAGCAATTGACGTTATCGATTGACTTTGTATTTTGATCGGTTGTGTTTAATTTGGAATGTTTTTGACCGTGGAATCTGTGCAGCCGATCTATACTCGACATTATAAAACAAATTGTATAAAAATAATCTGTGCGAACGTATTTAAATGTTAAATTTAAGTCGGGCGTGAATGGCTATATAGTTTTGTAAAGTTATATTAAGGGAGGGTAATCTTAGGTTATTCATTTCGTAGTTGAATTGGTTCAATGGATTGGATATATTCGTGTAATTGTAGATGTAGTATGAGATCCACTACAGGCATGATTATATATATACGCCACATACCTTGTTTGCCTATGGATGGGTTTGTAAGATGGCAAAGGACCGCAGTCCATTCCTATGGAGTTTTATGTTTATTGTTCTACTTGCCAACAGATGTAGCATTCCTGTTGGTGGAGAGACAATGTTTTCTCTAATTCTACTTACTGATCAGATGTACATTCCTAACAGTATAGTATTTTGTGTTGTCGTATTTTCATGCTACATTGAATATATAAATGTATCAGATGAATTGGCACCGGTTTGATTGCAAAATTTGTTGCCTAAGGTTAAATCAGGGAAGAATATTTTCTTTTCAAATGCAGATCTATGTAATCTATTCATACTCGACTCACTAAATAAATATTAAACTCATGGTTGTAATTTACTTAAATGTAAAACTAAATATTAATAGAAAAATCTAAAATGTTGAATTTATTCCTCAAATTAGAATGATTTTATAAGCGCGTAAATAAATATTTTTTATGTGTTAATTTCTGGCAGTGGCTTTTATTTATTTATATTTAAGATATAAATTAAGATATAGATTTTTATCTGTGTCTCCACTGAGCTAGTGACTTGGGCTAATGATCTGAATATTTAAATAAAGTGGAATCTTAACAGCACGTATCTGCCTATTCTATAAATTTTTCTAGGTTTAAATGCCTAGATGGCGCCTCATAGAGCAGATATCATAGTTTGCGGTTAGATTCGATCTTCACTTTGCATTTCGATCGTTATAATATATATATGGGAGATGATAATCTGGACCAACTGATGACAGCAAAGCTGGTTCAGCATGAAATACATATATTGGAGATTATTTATCTTTTTCACATGTATGTGTTCATGTGTATCAGTTATACAAGATGGAGTGGATAATTGTAGGGAGCTTGATTGTCTGAATTCAATTCCCTTTTGGTTACACTGTTCAGTATAGACAAATACATATATTTAAATATTAAATAAAAAATAAAAATATTAAAATTCAAAAATTTAATAAATGTTATGATATGGCAGTAGATATTTGATTGTCTCAGAATACCATTTACAATCATGTTTATTAGCTTGTCTTTCTATCAAGAGACCCGTAATGGTCAAGTTGAACATTACCAGGTTTTTGCAGGTTGCATCAGTAAAAAAATTGATACTTTAGTTTCAAATAACAACTTTATTCACACCTTAAGCAGATAAATATGGAAATCATTTTACATCTTTCTTATTATAGGTTACATGCTTACAAATGGGCAATGGTTCTACAATGAAAACAATAAATAAGAAAAAACAAATGGTAAAAAAAAAAGGAAAGGCCATTTACCTGCCTAATATTTGAAATGAATCTCATAGTCGAGATTTATTTGTTAATACATTTCTAGTACTTAGTTCTACTAGTAATTTTGTCTAGGGTAAAGCTTCAGTTAGAGCACAATATTGATTTGCACCGCTTTCTTGTTATGTGTGAACAGTAAGGAAAATTCTCCATTTTGTTTCCAGCTTTTGGAAAAAAAAAACTTATTCCGTCTAACAAAAGTTTTTTTTTTTCTTTTTTGGTAAAAATATATATATATTTCAATTTTATTAAAGACTATATAATTTCATAGGTGAATAATAAATATTTTCATCATACTTTGATTTTATAAATATTTCACATAAAGAATATAAGTTGTCTCAAATAATCTTTGTCAAATATTTTCCTGATCTCTTTTTTTTATCTTGAAATATTACAATATCTTACAGTACTTATTTATTTCATAAATACAAATATTTCAAACATATCTATAATTTAATAGATCAAATATTTTATGGATTCAAGTAAAAATATCTATGTATAATTTACTAAATCATTTTACCGATCCAAATAAATATATATATAATTTAGTGGATCAAATATTTCCCTGATCTCCATTATATATAAATACTTTGAAATATTAGAATATTTTCTGTTCTATATAAAAAATAATTCTTTATTTCATAAGCACAAACATCTCAAAGTGATAGAATTTCAATTATATATTTATTTGTAATTTATTATGTCAACTATTTTATTGACCTTAGTACAAATATCTAGTCGAGCGTTGTTAGCCGAGAGGCCAGCACAGCTGCCTGCAAGCAAGCAGTTGGTTGCAGATGGTTGTTGCGGATTCGCCTCCCGGCCGATGTTATGACATATGGAAAAAAATATATAATTTTGTAAGTCAAATGTTTTTACTGATTTCCATTTTATACATATGTATTGTCAGGTATTACAATATTTTTTTTTTGATTTGCATTAAAACTTTAGAATTTCAACTATATAACTAACATGTAAGAATATATATATGTAATTTTGTATGTTTAAAACACGCAAGTTGGGCAGTAACATACTTAAATTATGTTGAAACCATATATATTTTATTCTTCTCTTTTTTATTCTTGCAAAAGCTAGATGTGGCACACCTGGGTCTCTTTTTACGTGGACTTATTTAACACGATTTTGAAGTTACGCGATTCATGTTTCACCGGAAGTCGAACTCCGATAATGCGCTATTACTTTAAATAATAAATTTCACACACTTACGTTATATTGAACGTAATAGCATATTATTAGAATTCGACTTTCATCTTAGTAATTTCAATATTTTCAGTGCTTTATAATAGTAAGATTTTATGCAATAATGAAATTAAAATCATGATTTCCCCATTTTATGTATACACACATTAAATTTTACAAGATTATAATGTAAATTTATTCAAACATTGTGCATGTTAATTTTGCATTTTAAATCACATTCTGTTTTTGCTTTTTAAAAAAGAACGTAATCAATTATTAATCATTTAGTGTCCACAAGTTTATTTTTAAAAGGTGAGTAATAGCAGTGGGCACAATTAAATTTGACAATTAAAAATTAAAATCTGATTTTTAATTGTAATTAACAATTTAAAAATTACGGCGACTTGAAATTAATGTGATGTGAAATTTGATTTTTAAACGGAATTGAAAATTAAAAAATTAAAGACAAAAATAAGAATTTTATTTTTAGTTGTTAGCTTCATAAACAATTAATAAAATCATCATCTCAAAGATTAATTACTAATTATGTTGTCACCAGAAAACCACTGACACAACATGAGTGTGAAGTTGGCGCTAGTTGTATTTCCTCTTGTGAAAATTTGATTTTTTACCAGTTTGCAAACGAATGTTTTTCGGCAAATAGCGATAATAATTAAAACGTGTATAAAAAAATGTAAATTACTGTACTGTAAATTATGCATAAAAATATATTATTTTGAATAAAATTAAATATTATAGTTAAAAAAAGTTTGTCTTGTATCAATTTTTTTCAAATTTGAAATTTTTTATTAGTCATATTTTATTTCCTTATTTTTTTTTTTGCGCAAATTTTAAAGTAATTTTACGTTGGTGCTTTGCTTTTACGTGAATTTTGAAAAATCACAGACTGCATCCCCCCTTTTTCAATGTAAGTTACATCTATTTTTGCGCGATTTTGTTTGCGCGTGTTTTCTGAGGAACCTATCTATTGTGTAAAACGAGACCCAGGTGTATAGTATTTTGTGCAATAAAATGTTTTCTAAGCATAAGCTAGAACATTTGTGAAATTTAAGAAAATTCATAAATGATAATTCTTAAGCAATAAAATTAAAATTATCGATTTTAATAGTGACAGAAAAAACAAGAAGTGTAAAAGATTTTGTTGCATCAGAGAACTTAAAGTTTGAAAACTTTACTTGAAAATATCTAAATGTACATTGGTAAATAGATGTGTTTCGTAGATTGCGAAGCTGATACAGATTTAAAAACATCAAAACAACTAGAAATAATGATCCTATGATATCAAGACTATTATATTTCCATGGGGGGGGGATATTATCCAGAGCATATTCAAATGCAATGAAAGACTTACACCTTGCTATTAATGTCATTTAAACAAATAAAATATGACATAGTAAAAAGTTTTAATATTTTTATTTTCTGAATGAATATGAATGAGCGAACACACCCGATTACTTTTTTTAAAATTTTTGATTATACTACAAATTTAATTTACATTTATATATGCATGTTATCCATTTAAAAAGTGACTGTTCTATATATTATAACGGTAATTTGAAGAGACTACTTTTAAATATAACTAATTGGTATATAAAAAATAGATAAGGATGGAGATGATTGAACTTAAAAATGGGTTATATTTCCCAATCATCTCCACAAAAATAACACTAGAGATTTGAAATAGGCTTTATCAATCAGAAGTAATTTGTTTTAATTGAAAAGGCATAAGTATGCAGCCTTCATTAGGGCACCATCTTTTCATTTAAGAATAGAAAAAAATGCTGAATGGACCAATTTCAACTCCAATACTTTCACAATTCCCAATATCATTAGGCATTTGCTCAGTAATTACGCATTCCCTCTAATTTAATCTTCTTTTAATAAACACAGAATTTATAAATGCTAGTGTGAACATTTGAAATGAAAGCTGTAATATAAAATGGCAATAACAATTTATAAACTAATAATTTATTTATAAGATACAAGTAACTCGCGCATATATATAAAGTTAAAATAATTATTTTAGAATAAATTCATAGGACGAATAAGCATATAAAAATAACTAAATAAAAATAACTTCATTACTAATATAAAAAATAAATTAAAATACATGTAAATAGATTACATTGACTTATTAGGGCCTTTTCTATTTTCTTTTGTTAAAGTTTTTGAAAGGAACAGTCTTACTATGGTATACATATTTATATCTTCCACGGTATGGAATAAAATGTGTGATAGCTCTTATCCTTTCAATTTTTACAATTTGGAAAATATTCACTTTCCAATAATGATAGAAATACTCTTTATATGCATAGAGTAGTTGCATTTATTCTGCTGTTGTGGCATTTAAAGTCAAGCTTAAATAGTTCCCAGGAGATGGTTACATAATCATGGTAGGCAGACACTTGTTTAGATTAATCAGCAATGTATTTTCTGTGGCTGTATCACCAAATAATAATCCATAAATCAAGGGTATCTATTTATAGTATTGGTGGCTTATTTTTAATAAATCATTTCTTTCCAACAAGGTGATTTATATCTCAACCACTGTTATAGCTTCGAAAACAAAAAAATCTCTTGAATTTAATATTATATCTTTGTGGACAGTTGTTTTCTCTTGCTCTTTTCAATAATTAGAAATAGATTGATTTTTTTATTCCTCCAATTCACCACTTAAGAATGTGGCACTCTTTGAATTCTTACATACTTTTCTTTTACACTTCTAATTTTCTTTTTTTCTTATCTTTTAATTACTATTACTCCCAGACTTGTAGCTTCATTGTTTTTTAATATCAAACTCATTTGTTTCTACTAAAACATCATTACTTGGATCAAATTTTATAAAAAATTAACTTCTATTTACGCCTTTATTTTTTTATTTAATCAAAACATTATACAATTATATCTTTCACCTATACACACACACATACAAAAAAATATTATCAAATCATTGCATTTCCCCTTAACCAATAATAAATTTTAAACAAATTTTGAATAACCCATTATAGGTTATTATATCTATGTACTGCTGACTGGTAACTATTTCCAGCACTGCAATATATATGTGCATGTCGAAAATTACTGCATATTTATTATTTGTAGCCTACTTTTATCTAAAATTGAAAAATTAATTATACCAAAATTTGAATTACTGCCAAATATGCATTTTTATTTTATACAATAAATTATATATATTGTTTTGTAATCAAAATTTACAAAATATGTCAAGCATTGGTGGTCAAGAGGTCAGTGACAGCTGCTTTACAAGCAGTTGTCCCGGGTTAGTGGGTTCGCTTCCCGGCTGATACTATGACACATGAGAAAAAAAAGAGCTATTCATGACATAAAATGTATACAAAGAGACTTGGAAACAAAATATAGCGGACATCATGGTTTCATTGTATATTTATAATTAATATGTAATATTTAAATACAAGTATATTGTTTATACTGAACTTAAGGTAATTTTGAAGGGATTGTAACTCAGACTTTCAAACTCCCTACAACTATCCATTTCATCTTATACAACTGATACACATGATCATTTACATGTGAAAAAGATAAATGAAATCCAAGATACATATTTCATGCTGAACCAGCACTCATCAATATAAAATGGAGTTGATAACTGTAGAGAGCTTGAAAGTCTGAGTTCAAATACCTTCTAAATTATAACGAATATGCTATATAATTAATCAGTCATTTTAAAAAAGGAAGAATAAAGCCTACTGCACTTTTTTCTATTGTTATCAAGATGATCAGTTTCAGAATATGAATCTTTATTCCAAATTAAATTAATAATTATCAGTTATTATTTACAAATAAACATTAAAAATTTCCTTAAGCTTTGTAATGACTATGAATGCTAGCTTTATAATAGAATTCAATTCAAATTGAATTTTACATTTTTGAAAAAAAAGAAAGGGGGGACATGAGCTTTATTATTACATAATTTAATTAGAGTGAATTCGAATCCAGACTTTCAAGCCCTTCAGCTATCCACTCCATCTATAACGGATACACATGACAACATATATGGGAAATACATATATTGGAGGTCATTTATCTTTGTCACATGTGGTCATATACATTGTTTATATAAAATGGGGTGGAAACCTGAAAGGAGCTTGAAAGTCTGAGTTCAAATCCCCTGTAATTACATCTAAAGTTCAGTGTATACATTATACTTGTATACAAATATTATTGTATAGATTTAAAAAATATGACAACATATCCACAAAACATTTAGCAGCATAAGATTTAGATAAAGCACTGTATAAAAAATAAAATGGCAGCAATCAATCAATCAGGAAAATAATATTTGCACATAAAAGTTCATTTTTCTACAAATTTAAATGTTTTCATTTTTTGTTTACTATTTTTTTTGGGGGGGGAGGGGATAGCATACTAGTAAAATAACAGTTGATGATACAAAAAATGTAGCAACTGTTTTTGAATGCTGGACAGATCTCCACCCATGTTGGCTATGCTTTGCATCACCCCCTTATTTAGACAAACTCTAAAATTTTAAAAATTATAGAAAAAAAATAATGCTATGTGCAAAATTTAAATTTTAAGTTAGTCTTAATTCACATAAAAAAAAATGAAACAAAATAAAATGAAAATTTTTCAAAGATATGATACTTAAACTCAAAAATATTAATTATTGAAAATAACAAAAATTCATAATTCAGATAAATAAAAAATATATTCTTTACACTAGTGATTATAGTTTGTGGTTACTCAATATATAAAGAAATAACATTGCCAACACAATATCATTTGATATTTTCAGTTTGGTATAATATTATAAACAGTAGAAGCTTATCTCTATTCTTGTCCTCATGATAAAAGCAAAACCTAGAAAACAATCTCACAATAAGGATTAATCTAAATGACTTTTATGGTAGCCATGACAGCACTGCATTAAATAATGTATGTTTCTGATGGCAGGAATCCATTTTGATGTTTAACAATAAAAATTGTAATTAAAAATGGCAATGCATGACTTATTATTTATAGCTAAAGTATCTAAACATTTCCAAAATTAAATGCTACTGGGAACCCCCAAAAACAATAAAGTTTGGAATCAATTACATTCAATAAGAAAAAATTCACTTCTATTGATAATTGACCTTTACTTATGTCGTAAAATGAAAAAAACATAAGTTTATATATGACCTGTTTTCATTTTTATTATTTATTTTTATACAATTATTACATATTTATTTCTAAATAAGTATGTGACATTTAGATTTTAATTGAAAGATTTTTAACAAAATAACAGTCAACTAAAAATGTATTGATCTCAAATATGAAATGAGCTGGAAATACATTATGGCAATGATAATATTATGTTCTTGTTATTTTTTATTATTATATGTAATTATAAGTTGAATTTTAATATTATATAAAAAATTATAATCTGAACAAAATTTAATAAAATATCTCTTAAATATATAATTTTTTTAGAGAATTTCCTATAAAATGCATTTCTTTATCTGAAGGCTAAAACTAAATTTTTTTATTTGAATATTTATTTATGTTCATACACATTTAGCCTAAATAATAAGATAAAGAAAATAATGTTTTTCTTTTGTTAAAAAATACAATCAAGAAAAGTATGGTGTAGAAATGTTGAATAAAAGCTGTTTTAACAACCAATAACTCAAGTTGTAATAAATACAATAAATACTTGATCACTATACTACAAATTCTCTGTCAATATGTATTACTTGTCCACTGTTTTCAATACAGTATACAAGTTATTCTAATAGATAAATTTTAACTTAAATTAAATACTCTTTTTCAGCTGGATTCTTTCTGACAAAATTCCTAATTTCATATTTCAGAAAACATACTTAGATATTTTATTACTTTGAAAATTCACTTATTTAATATTTTCATGATGTTAGAGCAATATTGTGTCATATGTGTAAAACAAAAATGTAACTATAATACTCAATACACTCCCACACAAACCCCCTTTTTTTAATCATAGTTCAAATTTAAAATTCATTTTTATGTGTGATGTGAATTAATACTTATCTAAATAAAATTTAATTTCTCAATAAGATTTAACAAGCAGGATTTAATATTAAATTCAACATTTCCTTTAAGATTCTCCACTAGCATTGTTAGTTATTTTAGATATAACATCTTAAGATTTGGTTCTAAAATAGGAGTTCTAATATTACTCACATAGACAGAGCTCATGGTGGAAAATGTTTCCATTTTGCTCTTTTACATAACAGTATTCTATTCTGTTACTATTCAAACAGATGATTTTTTATAGATCACAC
The DNA here is from genome assembly GCA_028023455.1 of Epiperipatus broadwayi. Taxonomy (NCBI): domain Eukaryota; kingdom Metazoa; phylum Onychophora; class Udeonychophora; order Euonychophora; family Peripatidae; genus Epiperipatus; species Epiperipatus broadwayi. Next base: position 3,633,860 of record JAQFVV010012426.1, on the reverse strand, counting down.
TTTTCAATTTAATTTTTGTCAAATCATTTTCCAAGTCTTCAACATCACCGATTAATATGCATAACTTCTAAATCTACTAAATAAAAAACCAAACCATTTGAAAATTTTAATACATTACTGTAAAAAAAAAAAAACTGTAATCCTATTATTTTTATATAAAGATAATTATTCAATGAGAAGAAAAAAATAAATTAGAAAAATTGCATCACAATTTATGATGTATTTATCATAAGCTTGAGTGGTCTTGTCTTTTAAATAAATCTTGTTTTAAGATATGTAGAGATCCCTACTGTCGTTTTTTCAAGCACATGGTCTTAAGGTTATATATAGCCTTAATATATATTACATAAGCTTGTGTGTAAATGTCAATATTTTTCAAAATATACCAAATATTATTCAGTAATAAGAAACTCAAAATAAATAAATAAATATTTTTCCAATCAGAGTTAATTTACATTCTATCAATGTAAGTATATATATACATAAATAGCAGCATATAGATTGACATAAATAACATGCTAATTAATCTTAATTCTATTATTAATAACTTAAGAAAGAACAAGTGATACCCAATAGAATAAAATTGCAAGATTGTGAATGGTAAATACATAAACAGTGTATATAATGAATATCCTTTGTTACAGTCACATAAAGAATTAGGACCTAATGTGTGTGTATATACATATATATGAGCCTCATATTGTAATAGTGCATCCACATACCATGGTCATGAAGTGGGTTTGAATCCAGATCAAATAAAATGTAGATTGATTCCAATCAAATCCACAGCCAACCATTCAATATAAATAAAACAATGATGCAAAACACTTCAACTCTTACCATTTAATAACAGGTAAGCCTAGTGAGTAATATCTTCATCCGCAATGTCTTTTTATGAAGGATGGTTGTACAAATCTTTGTTTTGCAGTGAATTATTTAAAGGCTGCTTAACCAATTTATCTAAAGCTAATCATTAAAAAAGAAAATCAAGGATTATGATTTTTCATAAAATAGAAAATTTTTGTGTACATGTGATTGACTTTTAAAAAAAAAGATTCATGACTTCATCTTTTTAAGGTCTAAAATTGACAATTAAGCTAACAGTAAGATAGAAAGTCAAAGCATTGTAAAGGCCACTCACAGATTATGTCTCAACAACAATAAAACCGAGAGTTATCCATTCATTTATCTTTCAATATTGATATATGATTGAAAAAATTAGACTATTTAGACTACAAAAAAAAAAAAAAAAATTTCTGAGATATATTGGTGGTAAATGCTACATAAATTTAATAGAGATCAAGAAGGGCAAACAAATCGCTCAATGAAAATAAATAAAACTTTAATGCTGATTGGAAGATAAAATGTAAACAGAAAAAAATTATGGAGAACTCCAGTCCAGAAAAAAAACAATAACTCATATAATATATAGGGTATATGAGCACAGACTTTCACATGACCTACCACTCTTCACTCTATTTCATAACACTGATACACTTGAACACATATATGTCGAAAAGACAAATCATCACTAATATATGTATTTCATATAAAAACCAGCAATCATCAGTTGGTCCAGATGAGCCTGTATTAAAGTTAATAACTCATATAATAAAATTTATAGTTAGAATAATCAGGAGAGAAGGGTGCCAGAATGACCATTTGGCTAGGGACTACAATGTTCAAGGAATTATAACAATGCGACATTGAATTGATTGATAAGAAGAACAAGTTTAACATTTTTGAAATACCAACCAATGTTCCTAATGATAAAAAAAAAAATCATTCTTTTCCTGTCAGACTTTTTACAGTGACTTTAAGAATGGGAATAAATATAACAGACATTGGCTGTGTTGGAGTAAAGAAAATATTTCTTTGTATTGTGCTCCTTATGTTTTGTTCAACAAAAGAGAAGTGTCTTCTAATGTAAGCGCATTATGTGATCATCCAGGTTGGGATATTGCAAAAGAATGGCAAAGATTGAAAGACATTGTACGGAATCATAAAAATTCCAATATGTATATAAAGGAAATTATATCACTTGGAAAGAAACAATGAAAGCAGTCACATGTAATTCTATGATTGATAATTTTGTTGTTAATCAGCTTAAGGCAGAAAATGAAAAATGGAATTGATCCTTTGTCAAATTTTAGATATTATTATTTTTTTGGTTGAATTACTTGGATCTAGTTGAGCTTTTGAGCAAGTATGGCCTGGCACTGAGTAATTATGTTGCACAAGTTCGTAACCCCCAAGAAAATAACTCCCATCTTCAGGTGAAATTATATCTTCCATCATATTCAAAATGAATTTATTGAAATCTGTGGCTCTTTTGTACAGAAAAACAAGTATAGAAGTTAAAGCAGCAAAATATTTTGCTATTTCCGTGGGTGTAACGTGCGACTTGTTCATCAAGAACAGCTGTCATTTATCTTGAGATATGTTAAAGTTACAGATACAAGCTCTTCTATTGAAGAATGCTTTATTATGTTTTGCAATTTACCTAAAAAGACTGGTGAAGAAATTGCTGAAAAATTTTTTGATGTCTTAGATAGTTTTGTCCTTAACTTTGATGAATGTGTAAATCAATCATATGACAGTGGTGCCAATATAGATGAAACATACAATGGTGTTCAAGGTAAATTGAAATAAAAAAAATAAAAATTGCTTGTTTTCCAGCTGTGCAAACTATACGCAACATTTAATCCGAGTGAATAGTGCTGAGACATGTAAAAAAGTGATTACATTTTTTGGAACAATTCAAAAAATGTATTATATTTTCACCTCTAATTCACAAAGATGGGAAATACTGAAAAAACATGTTCCTGTATCCCTCCATCAACTGTCGAAAATGAGATGGACAGCCAGGATAGATTGTGTTCGATCTATTGCTTGACATTTGGGAAATATTAGAAATGCTGTAAAAGAGGTGAGCAAGCTTACAAATTCAACAGCAGATTGTAATGCTGATCTCGGCAGTAGTGAAAAGTATCTACACAGTTTTGAATGTGTTTTAATGGTTTTAATTTGGATTAAGTTGCTAACAATAATACATGAAGTAAATATACTATGAATGTTGTGATGCAACATTAGACACAGGAAAAGATACAATATCAATCAATTACAAGAACATCTTCGAGGCTTAGAGGCAAGTGGGATAAATACTTCAAGAAGCCCAAACAGTGTCAAGTAAATAGGTATATTGACTACCTTTAATTTGCGTCATGGATCCACACACTCAACTCAACAACATGCAGAAAATTACTTCATGGTGAATGTATTCCACCACTTAATAGAATTTGTACTTAATGGGCTTAAATGTTGATTTCAGCAGTTAAAGAAATGATTTGTTATGAGACTTTTAAGAATTTGAGTGAAAACAAATTATTTCAAAAAGTTAACACATTTGTAAGCCAATATGCAAATCAAGTCTCATTTGAACTTCTTGGTGAAATAGTTTTGCTTAAGAGAGTATTTGATGTAAATTTTAAAATTGATGTCACCTAAAAAAATATACAATCAAATATTGAGTTTGAAGTTATCTAATATTTTTCTGAATGTCCTTATTGTACTGAGAATACACTTCCAGCAATAGTGACATCAAACGAAAGACACTTTAGTGTTCTAAAATTAATTAAATCCAATTTGCGATCGACAATGGGACTGACTATATGGATTGGCGATATTGAATATAAATAGTCATATAACAAAGTTACTAGACTTTCAATTGTAATTGAATAATTTGCTAATAAAACAGCTCCTAAAACCTTCTTAAATAAACAAAAATTGTATAAGAAATTTAAAAAGACGATTTCTCTTATTAAGTATCACAACAGAAATTTACATAGGGTCTATTTATCTTAGCTGTCACGGGCCTAATTTTTGCTCTCATCGGCCCTGAGAACAATAGAAGCTATGTAGTTATTAAAAATCCATCACTCCCCGAGGAACAATGTCTTTACAGATAGATTAAGATCAGACATTAAGTCCAGAATTTGTCACAATTTCCTGTCCTTTCAGATTAATAAAAATGGAAATATGACTCCGAAGTACAAAATGGCTGTCTTCATCCTATTGATTTATATATGTATATAAAAAAAATTGAACAATGACAGATTTGCACAACTTTAAGATAATAATGACTATATAGATTATCAAAATCATAAGCTTGAATATTATGAATATATATCTTTACACGTAAAATTAACTATCATTGGCATGCATATATATACCTGTGGGTAATTATATAAAAGTATTTATTACAGGAAGCAAAGAAATATTAACATAGATTCAAGTGACAAATAAAAGAGATTACTATTATTATATATCTACGATCATAATCATAAAGCATCAGTTTTCCTGTCAAAAATAAATACTGATTTCAATGTTCATATTACAATTCCTGCCTTTCTTCGTAATTTTCATTTTAATATAGATACCGCTTCTATACTCGCACTTTATATCAAAACGTGACATGATTATACACATCACTCAAATTACTTATATAAAGCAATTTAGTACACGATTTTTTTTTTTCTAGTGTAAATCAAGCGGGAGAAAAAAAAGTTATCTATAAATAAAACTAAAACGAGGAAGAAAGTTTTTTTTTTTTTTAAGAATTAAATCAAAAGACTACTAGTACCGCCTATATGAACATCGATGAACTATCAAAATCGTTATTTATTTACTGCCAAGCAATTTCTTTTTTTCATTTTAGCAAAATATTTTTAACCCTTCAAATATGTGTAAATGATGTGCACTATATATACAAATATGTCTTAAATATGTATATAGATTCTTTTTCATGTTGATTTATACGTCCGCTTTTATAAAATGAGTCGTTGTGCGTGTCAGGAGGCTGTAAAGTCATCAACGAAGGCAGCGTTTTGGTGCTCGAAAGCGGAGGGTGCTAAGAATCCCCTAATTGCGGACCCAGGCTGCCATTTGTTGACGACTTTTTATTTAGGTACTTACAACTGCAGATCACTTTCAAGTGAAGGAAGATTGCAAGAATTAGAAGAAGTCTTATATTCAATGGGACATTACTGGACTTTGTGAAGTTAGAAGAAAAGGTGAAGAGACAATTGATTTAAAAAGTGGACATGTACTCTATTATAACGACACAAATATTAGAAATGCAAGTGGAGTAGGATTCATTATAAATAAAAAGTGGAAGAACAACATTGTGGAGATTGATGGTGTATCGGACAGAGTGGCAATATTAGGTATACAACTTAATAGCAGATACCAAATGCAGATAATTCAGATTTATGCCCCAACAAATTATGATAGTAATGAAGTAGTAGAAGATTTTGGTTTGCAGACCGTACTGCCGCCGTACAAAAGGCTTTTGATAAGAGTAAACAACATTTTGAAAGATAAAAGTGTTGTAGGTAATTTTGGTTATGGTAATAGAAATGAGAGAGGATATAGACTTGTGGAGTTTGCAGAAAAAAAAAACTTTATATTATGATTACTATTATTTTTTTTTTTTTTTTGAGAAAAATGTTAAAAGGAAATGGACATGGAAACATCCAAATGAAGGTACAGCAGAATTGGATTATATGTTGACTAACAGAAAATACATATTTCAAGATTGTAATGTTCTTAATAAATTTAACACAGGAAGTGATCATCGATTAGTAAGATGTAAGAGTTAATGCAAAACTAGAGAGACAAAAATTATTAAGGAAAACAATATTTACAGTTGATATTCCTAATCTTCAGAAACATTCTAATGAATTTAAATTAGAACTTACAAATTGGTTTCAAATATTAGTAGATTTTGAACATAATTCAGATTTGAATGAAATTACACAAATGCACATAGAGAGCGTACCAATAGCTCAAACAAGCTCGTAATTAACAAATGCGGTTATGAGAAATATTTAAAATCTCTATCCAGAACACTCTTATCTCCAGACCATGGTTTCGGGCTTATGGCCCACGTCAGTGGAGAGCTAGAATATTCGGACACTAGACCTAAAATATCAACTCAAAAAAACAGCACTTATTTCAAACGTATATTTAAGAAGAAACTCTGAATTTTTCGGACATGAAAATGTCTTTAAATCCAGCTATCTAACTTAAATAGCTATAAGCCATAAGCCCGAAACCATAGTCTGGAGATAAGAGTGTTCTGGATAGAGATTTTAAATATTTCTCATAACCGCACTTGTTAATTACGAGCTTGTTTGAGCTATTGGTACGCTCTCTATGTGCATTTTTGTAACTACAAGCTCATTAAAAGTAATGTCACGTTATATATGACTTGCTTTTTTAATTATTGAATGAAATTAATATGAAAATAATGGATACAATTGTAAAAACTGCAACAAAGATAGCTGGTAGAAAAAAGCAGCAATTGACCAATAAAATTTCTACTGAGACTAGAGAATTTATGAAGAAAAGAAGGAATATGAAGATATATAAAAATGATACATTTAAAAGAATTGAATATCTCAAATTTTGTAAAATGGTGCAAAAAAGAGTTGAAAATGATATAAGAAAGTATAACTGTGAACTAGCAAGGAAAGCTGTTGAAGAAAATAAAAGTCTCAAGAATGTAAAACAACATTTTGGTATTGGTAGGAAATTTATATCTGCAATAAGAAAAAATGGAATTATTACTAAAAAGAGAGATGACATCATGAAATGGGTAGAAGACTTTTATCAAGAATTATATAGTAATAAAGAATAAGTACCTCCTATATCTATTACATCTGAATTGCCCAGAATTTTAAATGAAGAAGTGAGACATGCAATTAAATGTATGAAGAAAGGAAAGGCTCCAGGTAATGATGGAATTATAATTGATGTATTAAAAGAAGCAGGTGAAGAAACAAAATTTTTTTTAGCAAAGTTATATACCAAATGTCTAAATGATAAAGATATACCAGATGATTGGAAGAATGCAGTAATAATATTAATATTTAAAAAAGGTGATAAAGAAGATACTAGAAATTACAGACCTATCAGACTTTTATCAGTTTTATACAAAAATTTTGAATTGGATTGAAATAAATAAGATCGAGATCAGAGTAATTTATTAAATTGTATGTTTATTTTTGCAGATTAAATTTGACGATTTTATCTATATTATTCTTACATTTTACAATTAAAATGCGCGTAGCATCTAACATTTGGAGAGCGCTTTAACCTTCTCTCCTTACAATTTAAAATTATTTTACATTTGTTATTTTATTTGATGAAGTTAAATATTGTTTTCATCATTTGCTTTATTATCTTATTGATCAGTCACTGCATTGTAGCTATGGGGCAGATTATGCTAATCCCTCTTATTCCATGGTTTTCAGCTAAGCAATCAGACGAAGCCTTGTTTTCTCATATATGTGAAACATTTAAAGTCAAATTTATCTATAATATTATTATTTCAAACTATTGTGCATGAGACCGAAACTAGCTCTTGAATATGTCAGACAATGGCTGAAACTTAATTTAAGGGAGGAAGAGTTGGCAACCAAAAGAACCAATGCGCTATAGCGCTGGTAAACAGTTATACTAAATGTCGCTCTGCGGATGGATTAATATTTAGGGTTTTGTGATCAACACCGGAGCCCTATGACCGATCGCCATGCCGTTTCACCAACCATCCTAATAACCCACTCGTCTGTGCTAAGTTCAAACCTGGTTAATAAGTCTAAATTAAGATTTGTAAGCTAAAAATTGCAATCACGGCTATATAAACAGCATTATATACGCACATACGAAAGAACGCTACAAGTGAATAGTATTGCCAGAGTTATAGCGTATAATTTTATCGCGTAATATTTTTAAACAGTAATAATGTAGCGTCAATTTATTAATTTATTACTTAAATTCGTATGTGGGAATATAATCCACCTATATTGAATATACATATATAGCATAGTGGCGTGATTAAAATATTTATTAAATTTTAAGTTTCATTTTTATTATAAACCAATTTAATGTAAAAACACATTGAAAGGGTGATTGATTGCAAATGCGCTGACAAGTTTCTTTTTAAAAAGAAAAAAGATTTTTTTTTCTAAAAATAAAAGTATTTTCGGAGAATTAAAAGTTTAGTAAAGTTTTTGCTGTAAACAAGTGTATCAGTATATGCCACACCTGCCTTAGGTTTCTAAAAAGAAAAGCCAATTTTAAAATAATCTAGCTAATTGATTCTAAATTATTTTGGAGACCTCGCTAATTAAAAATATGTTTACAGCAGGGATTTTACGATCATAAATTATAAAATCAGAACAAAATTCCTGACTAATTAAAAATAAAATCTAATATCGGATTAAACTGATTAAAATTCGATTTAATTAAAAGTTGATAATCAGAGAAAAGTTATAACACCTAAAAGGAATGTCAGCATGTTTGAAGTCAACCACTAATTTCATAAGCAAATTAAAAATTTTGTAATCTTGATGGAGATGAAATTCCAAGGTGTGTGGGCTGATAAGGCGATCATTTAAAAAGGCCATGTAAAGTGGAGGAGCCATCTTAGATCTTTACTTTTTGAAACCTTGACAGCTTGAATGCTACATCTGTGAAGTTTTGCCCTATTTGATCATCGTTAAGCTTTGGAATCCAGCGTGTATCCTGAACCAAAAGCAACCGTGAACATTTTGACATCCAGTTAAGACAATAATTTTTATATCTGTGCGAGAGAAAATGTCGGGCTAAAACAGGCAGCCTTGGCTAAGCTTCAGAGTGAAGGCGACGGGCCTTTACTTCCATCCAAAAACCACCATCACCAGTATGCCGCCATAACAGCTCCGCTCTAACCGTGGGAAGAAGATGATACCGCAGGCCGCCACAAAGACTCCTGTAACTCCAGCTCAAGTACTACAAGATGATCGGTAACCTCACCATTTCTAACTGCAGTTCAATATATTAATTTTTCTTTAAGTCTAGACTTATAAAATGTATTTTAATTCTAAAATCTTGAATTCAAGTAAATTGCTAAATGTAAAATTTTATTCTTAAATTTAATTATATAATTCTGACCTACTTTCTAATGTTTCCTAACTAAATGATTTTAATAATTTTATTTTCAATTTTCTCACTGCAGTTGTGACTATGGTTTCTTTATTTTTTTATTTTAAAATATAAATTATATGCTAATGCCTCGAAACAGTGGGCATTCAATATTAATAATAAAGAGAAGAGAGAATGACCCCTCTTCATTTAATAATTATTTATCGTAGCTTAATGCACGCTGTTTCGAAACCCTCTTAAATAACTGTTAAGAATTGGCTATGTGCTGATTATTATTTTGACCTTGATTATTTAATTATTTGTTTGCAATTTTAAAATGGGAATCTTGTTTTAACCCAAAGTAAATTTCAATTTAATTTTCACTAAGCAATATCCAAGCCTTGAATAAGTATATTTGTTATTTATTTCATTTTGTAAAAGCCCTCCAAATATACTTTTCCCCTTTTTCTTTTTTTAATCGTGTAATCAAATGTGTTATTTGAGATTGAAACTAGAAAGCAAAGAATATTTAAAAGTACGCCCACGTATAGCATATGATATTAAAAGGCTATATTAGAGTTGGCGCTAATGATTCCACTGATTAGCTATCGTTCTCGTGGCTAAATATTAAATTATTTCAACTCTTTTGCTTGGCGGATGTGATAATTTTATTATACAATTTCAACTTTCTCATTATGTTGCATTTTTCTTTAAGATGGGACTCGGAACGGCCATCCCTCTTACACTCCTTGGGTCGCACACGAATAAGACCTGACGTCAAATTCCAGGCAATAGTGTCAGCTACCCCAACCCTCTTTAGCAGCATGGCGATCGGTCATAGGGCTCCGGTGTTGATCACAAAACCCTAAATATTAATCCATCCGCAGAGCGACATTTAGTATAACTGTTTACCAGCGCTATAGCGCATTGGTTCTTTGGTTGCCAACTCTTCCTCCCTTAAATTAAGTTTCAGCCATTGTCTGACATATTCAAGAGCTAGTTTCGGTCTCATGTACAATAGTTTGAAATAATAATATTATAGATAAATTTGACTTTAAATGTTTCACATATATGAGAAAACAAGGCCTCGTCTGATTGCTTAGCTGAAAACCATGGAATAAGAGGGATTAGCATAATCTGCCCCATAGCTACAATGCAGTGACTGATCAATAAGATAATCAAGCAAATGATGAGAACAATATTTAACTTCATCAAATAAAATAAAAATGTAAAATAATTTTAATTGTAAGGAGAGAAGGTTAAAGCGCTCTCAAAATGTTAGATGCTACGCATTTTAATTGTAAAATGCAAGAATAATATAGATAAAATCGTCAAATTTAATCTGCAAAAATAAACATACAATTTAATAAATTACTCTGATCTCGATCTTATTTATTTCAATCCAATTCAAAATTCTCTATATTATATATGTGATTTCCGATGCATTAATTAGTTTTAAATATATACAGTTAATAAATTCCATTTTTTTTTTTGTTATGAGTCTCATTGCTTCTCCGTGACCTATGTCGGCCGTGTGGAAAGAGGTATACTACGTGTAAGTTCAAGGTGGTCATTCGTAGGGTCTTGAGTCTTGGAATCCTGGCTTACGAGTTGAAGTGCGGTCGGACTCGGGATGTTGCAGTCCTAGTCTGGTCAGCTTCGGTCTCTTTTGCTTGGATTCTGAATTCTGTTACGCGAATGTACAAACTTGACTGTTACATAATATTTTTTTTTTCACCGGGTTTGTCCGTAAACTTACAAAAAAAAACCAATTATAACGATCCAAACGAAGTGGGAGATCGCATCGCACCGCACCGCACTACCAAAGGGCGCCATCTAGGCATTTGAGCCTAGAAAAATTTATAAAGTAGGCAGATACGCGCTGTTAGGATTCCACTTTATTTACATATTTAGATCGTTAGCCCATTGTCACTAGCTCAGTGGAGACGCAGAGATAATAAAATATATAACCTTGGATATAAATATAAAAAAACAATAAAAGCCACTGCCAGAAATTAACACATAAAAATATTTATTTATGCACATATAAAATAATATTTAAATCTGAGGAATAAGTTTAACATTTAGATTTTTATCTTAATTTTTAATTTTACATTTAAAATAGCTTGCTATAATGTTTAATATTTTATTTAGAGGGTCGAGTATGAATGGACTACATAGGTCTGCATTTGAAAGGAAAATATTCTTCCCTGATTTAACCTTAGGCAACAAATTTCGCAATCAACTGGCGCCAATCCATCTGATACATTCATGTATTCAATGTAGCATGATACGACAACACAAAATACTATATTGTCAGGAATGTACATCTGAACAATAAGTAGAAATAGAGAAGACATTGACTCTCCACCGACAGGAATGTGACATCTGTGGGCAAGTAGATCAATAAACTAAAAACTCCATAGGAATGGACTGCGGTCTTCTGCCGACTTACAAACCCATCCATAGGCAAACAGAGGGTGTGTGGCGTATATCTATAATCCTGCCCGTAGCGGATCTCATACTACATTTACTAATTACACAAATATATCCAATCCATTGAACCAATTCAACTACGAAATGAATAACCTAAGATTACCCTCCCTTAATACAACTTTACAAAACTAGATAGCCATTGCGCCCGACTTAATTTTAACATTTATATACGTTCGCACAGATTTATTTAAAAATGTTGGGTATAGATCGATTACACAGATTCCACGGTCAAAAACATTTCAAAATAAACATAAACGATCAAAATACAAATTATTGATACCGACAATCGCAGAGGGAAACTTATAAGTAACCCAATAGTATTCACCATAAGATACTTGCGTTGTCACCAATAACTTAAAAGACATCCGAATAAATACATTTTAGATACTCACCGTAAGGTATCATTATTTATCAATGTCTATATATTTTGATCAAATATGAAAACCAAAATATAATTAACCGCAAACGAATCCATGCAAGCGTCTATAAACAACTTTAAAAATTTAATACATTTTAGTTAAAACATAATATACACAAAAAAAATGAACTGGAAATGATTGCTTAAACATCTACATAAAAAAATATCAATAATTGAATTTGCATTCTTTAAGTCAGATAAGAGTTCTTATTTTCAGTTATTAATTACTTGCAATTTTAGGAAAGTTATTAGATAGATACAATAGTTCATACTTTACGGATTTAATAGATTGAGAAGTCCATCTTCGTGATCACTTTAGTAGATTTTGTCCTTCTTTGAAATGAAACTGCGACTTGCCATGCATTTGGTCAGGAACTGTCATCCAGAGGCCTCAGCTGGTTGTCCAGAAAATTAAATTTATTGCAGACTTCCACATCGTGAAAATCTGCAATATAGCTAGTTATAACGATCTATTCATAGTCAGCTCTAAGATAACAATTATAATAATCATTTTGCTTTTATATTTTTCTTAGCCTCTTATCATTTGATCATAGGATTCAATCGGCAATATGTCACTAATCCTCTGGTGTTTCAGTTACGGTCCGTGCTGAATTTCTGGTGTTTGCATTGGTCATTTAATTTCTTTGTACTCTCTTATCTAACTTTTCATCTGACTTTTTAATTAAACAGCTTTTAGATAATTAATAAACAATCATTTCCATTTATAGATTACAGGAATTAATTAATACCTGTTTTTATTTTAACTTACGCTATTTTTTTATTAAAATATTTTTATATTTCAATCTTGTATCTTTTTATTAAAAAAAATACGTTCAAATACTTTTTTTTTTTGTTTATGAAAAAAAATATTTTTTAAAGTTTAGCATCTGTGCGAATGTACATACGTATAACAAACATTTTTAATTTTAGCGTTTAGTTTTTTACTTTTATTTGCGAACTTTTAAGTTTTTATTTTAAATTAATGTAACGACATATTTATATATCGTTACAACAGAGAACATTGGATTTTCACCAACCAAGAGAACAAGCTGGATTTAAAAGTGGTTTTAGTACAGTAAATCATATCCAAGTATTGAGAGAAGTTATAGAAAGGGCAAATGAATATGAGTTGTCATTATGTTTTAGATTTGTAGATTATGAAAAGGCGTTTGATTATATAAACATTTCTTCAGTGATAAAAGCATTGGATCATCAAGGTATAGATCCAGGATATTGTCATATTTTAAAGAATATTTATAAAAATGCAACAGCAACAATTAGATTACATAATGATACTGAGAAAGTCAACATTGATAAGACAAGGTGACTCCATATCTCCAAAATTTTTTTACAGCAGTGCTACAAGAAGTATTTTGTGGATTAAAATGGGAAACTAAAGGAGTGAAAGTAAATGGAGATTATTTAAGTCATTTAGATTTTGCAGATGATGTAGTTGTTTTTGCAAATAATGCTTCAGAGCTGCAGGAAATGTTGTAGGAGTTATCAGATGAAAGTAGGATTAAAGATAAATGTTAAAAAGACTAAAGTAATGTTTAATCGATTTGCTCAAAATATGAAAATAAAGATTGATAATGATGAATTAGAAGAAGTTAACAGTTACAAATACCTTGGTCAGATTATTAATACAAATGGAAACATAATGGATGAAATTAATCATAGTATTAAACTTGGTTGGAGTACTTTGGGTAGAAATAACTTGATATGGATCTGGAAACAAAAATTTGGAACCTCATAAGAAGTCCACTGTTTTATGCCACAATTCTTCAGTTGTAGATTCTTGATTGATCATTCACAAAGAGGGGATCTTAATATGAAAGGATTTTCGGTAGAAAAACTATATTTTGAATTATTAGCAAATTCAATCTACTTTATAACTTTATATACATTTTCTATGAAGCAACTTCTGTTATCTGATTGACAAGTATGTGAAATAAACAGCACACAATAAAACAAACCTTAAGATATTAGCATCACAACCGCAAATAAAAGATAACTGGTTTTCCAAAGAAGTTAACCCTGAAAATTATTTTAAATCTAACCTTAGATGAATGAGAAAAATAAGTTATTACAATCCAAGATTACTTCTAAATAGCATGGAATAGAATTGTGACTGAATCTATTGCTGTAAAAAAAATGTGTTCAAATCAAGAGATGTTTTCTGTTGTTTCGATGAAAAGTTGATTCTACTGTCTTTATTGGATTAAAAATATGATTTCAATCTTTGGAAAAATATTTCAAACTTATTCATGGCACTTATGTAACAGACCTGTTATGCCTTTTCACATCCATGTCATTCTGCCAATAAATTTCTAACCTTGAGATCCCATCAAACAAACCCTGTGAGCTTAACAAATAACGTGAACATCAGAACATCTGACAAACTTAAGTGATAAATTTGTACACAAAAATTATAAAAACACATTATGATACTAAATAAAAACATGAGTTTTAGTTACATCATGGCAATTGAAAATAGAACATCGGCAATTCTGATGAAAGCAATAACACAAAATGTGAAAAAGGGCTCAACAATTTATTCGGATTTCTGGGAATCATTCCATTTTAATAAAACTTTACTACCTCCTCCCCATAAAGCATATAAAACTGAAGAACTACAACCTACCGACTTCACAAAGATGGCACTTTCATTTGCATTCTGGACTTTATTTTAAAAATCAGTCCACCTCATTGATTTCATTTTAATAAATGTTTAATTTTTTTTCACAACAAAATAAATGTATTTAGATATTTCTCGATCAAGATCCCATGCAGCCATTATATTGCATAAACATATGCTTTAACTATCTATTTTTAAAAAAAACCCTGAGCTAGACATAGATTTTCTTTTTGTGACCTGTCCATTTTTTTTTTACTTTTATGCCATAATGAATAGATATAGTATTTTTTTCTTTGCTTTACTGCCATTTTGTGATCAATATATTTATAATTTTTGTAACTAATATACTTATTTAAGTGATTGAATAGATGTAATACATTTGTTTTAATTTTGCTTACGTAGTATTATCTTTTGATAATTTTGCTTTAGAGTCCATTTTGTAATTTCACACCAGAGTTAATGTACATAGTATTTTTTTAATTTTTAAGTAAAATTTGGGAATTTCTGGGTATATTTGCAATCGCAGAATGACGCTTTGACAGCACAAAGTGCCATTTTAAAAACTCACAACTACTTGCTTTTATTTTGTATCATAATGTATTTTTATTATTTTTATGTACAAATTTATATTTTTTGTATTGTTAAAAATCAACGTTTTCAGATTTAGTTTGATGTAATTAGTGTTATATAGTAGAGCTGCTATGCCTTTTCAGATACTTATCAGTTTGCTGATAACTTTCTAAATCTGCTGAAAATATCATGAAATAACATGTACACATGTTGCATTTGATAAATTTATCATTTAAGTTTATCAGAAATACATGTGATTTGATGACATTGCAAGATCAGAAAGTTATCTGTGGACTGATATGGATGTGAAAAGGTGTAGCAGGTCTAATACATAAGTCCCCTATTCACATTATTATTAGGATACTTCTATTTCTGTAAAGTATCTCTTTTGTAAAGTAAAACAATGTTACCAACATAAATAAATTTCCTGCATTATGTCTTGAGAAGTAAACCCTGTGTTAAAATATTATGTTAAAAAAAATAATATTTAATATGTTTTGTATTACATGTTTGAAAGAATTATAATAAGAAATTTATCAATAAATAAGAGCCATCTATCTATAATACATAATGAATTCAGGCCAGAATAAGATTTGCGAATAAGTTTATCATTCACTGAAAAATGTTTTCAAAGTAAAATTGGGGATATTTTTATTGATCTGACTTCAATTTATGACTCTGTTAGGAAAAATGGCCTTCTAAAAGTTTCTAAATCTTTAAGCCCAGGAAAAACACTTAATTTATTTGATAAAATACTTTTCAATAGGAAAATCCAAATGATATTGTAGTTATAATGAATCTGTTCCAGATTTAAATTCTCTCTTCTTATGTGAAAAGACTCTAGTGAAAATGTCTATATTTGCAACATTTTATTTTACAATTAAATCCTTTTTCTATATCATACATAGTTAATCTTTACATTACAAATGTAATCTTTAAAAATTAATATTTGAACTTTGTAAAATAGAAAATTCTTAACTATAATAATGGTGCTTTTCATTAACGGATGTGATCTTATCAAATCAAAAAATTTTGTAGAACAAAATATTTCTTATTTGAAAGCCATTTTTAATACAGAAATGAATTTTAGTTGAGACATTATAAGGGAATAAAAAATGTCTTAAAATTCAAAATTCACTTTATTGTCTTTCAAATTTTACAAGAAATGTATTTATTAGCATTTGGGAAAGACATTTTTATTAGCCAATAGAAACAGCTTCCAGTGTTCTGTAATTATGTTTTCACACTTGTCTTTTTAAAAACAAATATCTTATATATATAATCCTTATGTCATCTGTTCTGAGATTGGTGAATATATGAATGTTTTCCAAGGTCATGTGTCAAATTCACAACCATTGCATTTATACAAAGAAAATAATTCTGCCATTAATAAAAAATGCTGGGAAAAAATCAGTACATGTGCTTTTAACTACAGAGATATAGTCTCTATTTCATAGTAAATTTTCCAGCCATCTGCAGAAACTGTGACAAATGCCAATTTGTAATTTGGCATTAAGGCAATCCATGCTTTCACGGTCCGCCAATTCCCTACATAGTTCAGATGAACAACATACTCAGTTATGTTTAATAAAAAATATATTTCCATTAATTCAAAAAAGACTGATCATAGATTTGAACCATCTAACCCAAAAATAGTGTGCAGAGAAAAAAATGACACCCAGCAAAAAATGAAAGTGGCATATTTTATTGCTGGTAATAAAAACTCCATCAACAGACGTGACACCTGCTTCGATATCTCCAAACGCTGGGCTACATAAAGAATTTGCATATTGTCATTAACCCTCTTTTCTGCACTAGTTATTATTATTGCTATGAATATGAGGCAACTCACCTCGAAAGTGCTGCTGATTATTTTGTAGTCTTAGAATTTGTACTTATTATAGCTTCTCTCTCCAGTGCTTCACATGCTCCTAATTTTATTTTCTTAATTCTTAAAAAAGTTGTTATGGCAACTACTTAAAAAATATTACACATATTATATTTAATAAAAAAATATTCCAAAAACGACAGACAAAAAGGCTAGCATGTTTGTATTCTGACATCAATAAGCAGTAATTATTAATAAATCTTAAAAAACTATTACAATTACTCATGACACTATTGAATTTTTTTTTATTATTTGGAGGGCGTTCCAGTAAATATATATTGCACCATAATGCTGTCAAATATAACAGGAATATTTAAAAATGTAAATTTTAGTTTAGATTGATTAAAATTCAGAAATTTATTTATATAATATTAAAATATTTTAATTTACACAAAATCTTAAAAAAAAAAATTATTAACGCAGCCAACTATTACAAAAATGACGGAGTGAAAAACTGGTGTTTTTGTACTGCACCCTTCTCACATTTAAAATATTTTGTTTAATTTACGTTAAATCTTAAAAATAATTCGTTAAAGCAACCAATTAAAAAAACCATGGCCTTAACTAGGCCAGGTACATCTGGTTTTTAAATAAAATCTAATTGCAATCAAATATTTTGGGGGGATAAAATATATATTTACAAATATATTGCATACATAAGCTTAAATATGTAAATAAGTTACTAAAAATTACAATTATTCTTTTCAAAATTAGAATAAAAAAGTTACTGAAATTGTCTTTAGGCCAATCAGTCTGTTACTCAGAAAATAGCTCTTATTTTAAGATTCAAATAAGACATTATCTGCTTGTGTTTATATCTGAATTAACATTCTAATTTTCTTCAGTACAATAATGACATTTTCAATTTCTTTTTAATTAATAATTTTAATTAACAATTTCTATACACAAAAACCTATGTTCAGTGAACTAACATTATAGATAACTGCAAAATAGTGAAAAAAAGTAAAATCAATAGCCGCACCATCATAACACCCAAAGCAGCACCTCAAAACAAATGTTCTTGTAACTATAAAATAGGAACATGTTAAGGTATCATATTGGAATTTATTGTAGAATTTAATATCCAACTTCACCCTTCTAATTAAAATAAAATCAAGATATTTGTATATTTACAGTTATGTTATATATCTTTTGAATATATGAATGAGATAGATCAGTAATACGGATATTACTTTCATTTAACAATTATATGTATGGGTATTAAATATATATGCAAATATATGTAATCAATTAAATCTCTTAGATTGGTACAAACATATCTTAAGTGCATATGTTCATATATATATATATATATGAATATAATATATACAACTATTGACAGTGCAATCTGTCATTTTCAGTTTATATATATATACAGTTGAAATTTGTGTATTTGTTAAGACATATTTGATTTAGGGTTATTAACTATAAGAGTTTTAAAATAAGTAAAAAATAACTCCTTATAAATTTTAATTATTAGTCATACTGAAAAAGGTATATCTGATATGGATTTGAATTTTCCTCTTATTACTAGCACATAAAATTTGCTATTTTTATAGAAACGGAGATTGGAATAAATACCACATTAGTTTGAGTATATGAGGCATTTTCCCCCAAATTTTGGATCTATAAAAGGTGTGCATCTTAAATTCAAAACAACAATTTTTAACATCTTATTTCTATGGATCCTTGCTTTACATTATACATGTACATAGTATTATGAGTGATACCCCTGTGTAAAATAGCATGTTAAATCTTTTTCCATCAAAAGAAAAAAAATTAACATTAAATGTCAATATTTTTGGATTAATTTTGAAAACAACTTTTAACACTCTTTCAAACTGCTATTTTTAATGTTCTTTTTTCAATGTTATTGTTACTTTATCAAGAAAACGGTAACAAATAATCTTTAAACATTTTTTTACAACCAATACCAGTAAATCAATAAGATTTATTTTGAAAATGTATGTTTTAGAATCTTTTAATATTATTTTACAAATTTTATCATTATTTTATCGAGAAAACTTTACTCAATAACCTTTAGAATTTTTTTACAACTAATAAATCAATAACATTTAAATTTAAAGTTATAAAAAATTGATAAAAACCTCCCTTGATTGTTTCTTGTTTTCTATACAAGTGAGCATCTGTCAACAATTTTAAGTTCTGATATTTTCATTCTGAATTTCAAAGTGAAACATATATTTTAGAATCTTTTAACATTACTTTATCAAATTTTATAATATATTATCGAAAAAACTGTACTTAATAACTATTAGATTTTTTTTACAACTAATAATTCAATAAGATGTAAAGTTATAACAATATGATAAAACTACCTCTCTTCCAAGGTACCGATTGGTTATTTCTTGTTCCTGCACAAGAGAGTGAATGTCAATGATTTTGAAACTTCCTATATTTTCATTTTGAATTTCAAAGTGAAAGCATGCATTTTAGAATCTTTTTTACACATTGGTAATTTTTTTCAGAAAATTTGTGATAGTATTAATTTTTTAGAAGAATTATTCAGATTTTAATACAAAAATGTACTTTTACATGGAAGCAAATTGACAAAAAAAATTATAAACTTGTGGCTGCAACTCACCTTATAATTGGATGGCATTAAGCTTAAAGTAAAAATAAAAACTGTCATCTAGTAATAATTTCATCAGGACTTCATACACTTGATGTGTTTTTACCAAACTCTTTACAGATGTAATGAGAACCCATTATGAAGCCTAGTTAAATTGAGAGCATCCTTTGATACCAACTGGTTAAAATAAAATAAGTTATATCTTCTATAAGTCCAATAGATTTTGCAGTCTTGAAAATATATATATATATATATTGTAACCAAAATATCCCCGGAGCCATCCACCCTGATGGCTCACAAAGGTGGTAACCAACCTTCCATCACCCCTCCAACTACCCATCATCATGCCGTACTTGTTGCGGCACTATAAATTGTAACCGTAAATTGTGTGGTCTCAACTACATCACGTAAGTGCACTAGGAATTACAACCTTGGTCACTGATCAACTCTCATTGCACCTTATCAGCTATTAAGAGCTATATCCAAAAGCATATCATACTATTTATTTTATGCACAAAGACCACAATCAACATCTGGGGCAACTTACTACAGACAAAATTAATGAATTAACCTAACTTTTTATAATTTATTTGATCGCAGCCAGGGTATACCGCGAAGACCTATCATAGTATTATTATAAAACATATTAAACAAATTATAAGTGCAATTTTATCACTTTTAAACCTCAATTTGCGATTTTTATGGTATGCGACCCTATGGCCGACCATGTACAAGATAGCGTAATTTGTGGAACCACCTAAAATTATGAAATTTTTAAATCATCTATATGATTTCTAAGACAGATGCTAGTCCAGGTAAAGCTTTGCAATTAATAAACATGAATAATTGGGTTCTTTTATAATTTAATATATCATTGAGACTCTTATTGTATTGACGAATGAAAATTTAAAAATGTTAAGTAAATATATTTAATCATATCATTATTGAATAAATCTGTTCACAAGTTTAATAATTAATTTGTATTTTATACTAGAATCAACTACGCAAAGCCACAATGATGGAAAAGGTAAATGGGATTTTATTGTACCTTACCAATCATATACTACCAAAGACGAAAAGCATCTTAATGTTTTCTCAAAATATTAATAAATTCTTATATCATGTAGACAATAATATGTAATTCAATGTATGCTCTATAATGTATGCTCTATCCAAAGTTTATGATTTCTGATGTTATGAATGACACATAGCAATGGCACAGTAAGTTTAATTATAAATCAACTTTTATTTACAAACTTTATGAACAATAAATAGTTAATTTCAATATTTTAAATAAAAACATAAATAAACAAATAAAATAATTAAATGATGGTTCAATAGACTTTCTTCAATACATCTCACAGGTACAGTATTTAAAAACCTAATCATACCTTATTTCAATCTAATATAATGAATATTGAGATAATTATTAAATTTAGCATTAACTTATGAAATATTGAACGTCATTTCCAGATTCAATAAATCCCTACTGTATACCTATAATAATATAATAAATAATATGATGTTTGTATGTTTTAGCTATAATGTAATCATTAATTAAAATGAAAATGTAAACTTACACTCCGGTAGATAATAATTAACCAACAGTTAATTATCATGAAGTACTTGAATAGAATGTCCTGTTGCCATTTATCAATCTAACCGATAAATTATGCTTACAAATGAAGAAGATGATTTGGCAGATTAACTAAAATACTTTGCCCAACTTATATCTGTGAAGCAAACATATTCCTGTGGATGTATTCATCTACACGTAGGAATTAATTAATACTAACGTTTTGCGTATTTAAACAATATCATAAAGTCATACGTATAATCACACAATTCCGCGGATTAACCACCAGCGCAGGAATGTGTGTAAAATACAAAATGGCAATTAAAATAATCTGTGGATTAACCACCAGCACAGATTAAAGCCTTTAACATACTAAAATAACATTATAATTTACTTCACATTAAAGTGCAAATCATCCCCCTCAATTCTTCTGATTATTCAGAATACGCTGAC
The DNA here is from genome assembly GCA_028023455.1 of Epiperipatus broadwayi. Taxonomy (NCBI): domain Eukaryota; kingdom Metazoa; phylum Onychophora; class Udeonychophora; order Euonychophora; family Peripatidae; genus Epiperipatus; species Epiperipatus broadwayi. The sequence goes on along the minus strand of JAQFVV010012426.1, from coordinate 3,612,261 downwards.
ACTTTAGCAAATGTGGGTTCTTGCTTAGTAAAATATTACAATAATCAGGACAACTAATGTACTACTTATCTTGCTTAAATAAACATGTATAATATAATGTAAATAATATTGGCATGGGAATATAAATCTGGAAAGACTCACAAAATATCTCATAAAGATTGGTATATCTCATGAATTCATTAAGTACTGTTTAAGCTTTTCAGATCGGAAGAGCTATTCTTTTGAATAAATATTTTATTCAACCTTTATTAATTTAAATCTAACAAATATAACTTATGAACTTCATATGCGAGTTCATATAACGATAAAATTAAATAAATGTATTATTCATTAACATATAACATTTAACGGTGTGTGTGTGTGATAAAATTAAATGTAAAGCATTTTATAGTTCAAATACATGAATTTTAGCAGATGTGTATCACAAATTGGATTGTATAGCATTTTGTAACTCCTAATGTGATCCGTGGAATCCATGTACAATGTGTAGAATAATAAGTATATGAGGTAATAGCTATAACTGTAGTTAAATTCCATACATGCAATTATATCCATTTGATTAGTTATTAAAGCAATATTAGATTAACGATTTGCGTGGCTCTCCAAACATGAAACAATTTTAAAACAGGATACACAGAATTTAAATGAAAATGTTTTTCATAAAGTTATTAATCCCTACATCTCTCTATCAAAAGTGTTCCAAGTTTATCCTATCCATGCAAGTATTTATTTATCCATTGCGTTAATCCAGGAATAACCAATTACAGCAATTAATTTATTCATTTTAAATAGACGATACAATTATAAAAACTTTAATTAATTATTTGAAGAATGTTTATGATCCAAGTGTTAAATAAATTAACTAGCAATTATTACTGGCATTATAAAGTTAATTATCAATCAATAATATATTTTATTAGAATTAAAAAACGGAAATATTAAAAGATTTTGACAGCTTTAACATTTTACTTTAATCTAAACTTTTTTCTTTTAAAAAAACAAATTTTCATTTTCATAAGACTTCTAAAATTAAAACACTGATTCAAATTTTCCAAATTGTAGAATAATAAATATTTCAAAACATACCAAATTCTTGTATTTAATTCTTTCAAACTGGGAAGCTCCGACATTTCAAAAATGCGATATTGGAAAACGCTACGGTGATTTGATTCAGTTGGCCGAACGACTTGAAAATATCTTTAAGTTTTAGTGATCCATCTTAATTAGATACCACTAAGTTATTTTATGTTTACAGCAAATTTTGTGGTAGTCTATTTACTTATTAACGGTTTCAAAATCAGCTCAGCAAATTTTACACCATTTGCCTTTACCGTTTCTGTTCTTCTTCCCCCTAAAAGACAAACTAACAGACGATATTCCCCTAGAAATTCGCGCTCTTTTCTTTTATTACATTGAGACGCCTACGTAATTATTGTATTTATTTTTAATAATTAATTTTGACTGAATAAACGGTTCTGTAAATTTAATAGAAATAATAATTTAAGATCATTTTTAAACAAACAAAACAAAAATATTATTTTTAATAATATTTTACCAAATTTTTATGTGTTGTCAAATTTTTTAAAAGTTAAACGTTTTGATATAAGTTAGTATATGGAATGAAGCAAACTTAAATTTATATTAAAATAATATAAGAAAGTAATCTTTTCAAATGCGAATCAAGCCAACCAAATCACCAAGAGAAGAAAGAGAAATTTTTAGATAAGTTACATCAATTAATATATTTTCTACTAAAATATATGGTTACAATATATATATATATTAAAAAGTATCAAAAAATCTTTCTTAAAATGTTGCATTGCTAACTATTTAAATGGTGCTGAAGATGATGTATCCTGGTGGAATAATGAAGATGAAAATTCAAGTTCTAAAAGTGAAGTTATTGAAACTGATAGTTTATCTGAGGAATATTTGCAATAAATTAGGTGAGCTTATTGTATTTATATCAGTTTCTATTTAAGTAAATAAAAATGTTTCTTAATTTTCAGTAAAATCATTTTTAACTTTTTCCCCCAATTTCCCAAGCTTAAAATCCTACTGTGTCTTAAATTCAGGAGTGTCTTAATTTCGAAGTAATACTTAGTTATTTTATTCTTTCAAGGCTATTTAATGTGATAAGATTAGTGAAATGATAGTGACAGTGCATGGCAGTGTTGCCATTTCTGATTTTACCAATGTAGTTGAGAGTAATGTATTTATTAATATTGCATAAATACAATATTTTTATTTTTACTTACAGTATGTGAACTTTACATGCCATATTAAGAAATAAAATTGTTTTTATGACAACTTGAATGAAACAAAATATTTTCTTAGTATTTGATGAAGAAATGAGCACAGCTGTATCAGTAACGAAGTGTGACTTTTTTGGAAATGGAAGCACACTATATATTTTTTTAGGAATGTTTTTATTTGACTTGCCACAACAATTTTCAATATTTAAAAGATCGTGTATAATTTAAAATGCGATTTAGTTTAAATTATAAATCAATTTTATACTTTATTTTGCTTAGATCGGATATATATATAGTATTTAGTCGTTTGCTATTTTTAAAATTATTTTAAAATAATCAGTAAAAATTATATCACTCCACACCTGAGTTTGGTGGAATGATGAAATCAAAATTTTATTAAAAGCAATAAATGATTGTCGAAATATATTTTAAGTTGTAAATAAGATTTAGCCAACCATGTCGATTGCTAAAATATTGTGGGAAAGTAAATGGCCAAATATAAAAAATATCCTGTTTGTGAATTAAAACAAAAGCTAAAAGTTATTTTGGTCTCCCAAAATATCAAATTTTAAAGGTGCTAACTTCACTGGAAAAATTTTGCTTATTAAAAATGTAATTTCATCATGAGTAAATGTAAATAGGCTGTTTTTTTTTTTCTACATTACATATACTCAGTCAAATTTTAAAAAGGTTTGCAAGCCGAATCTATGCCAGTTTGAATTTTAAGATGGCCAAGAAGTTAGGCGAATTGTGCTGTTCCTCATGACCAAGAAACAGCGATCTTAGTCTCCATCCTACATGCTGAAATGGTACAAGACAACATAGCGATGAATAACCTAAACCTACTGCAACAGTATTCCAAGTAGAGAGTTGCTGCCTATCCAGAGAACAAAGCCAAGAGATAAGCTGCTCTTGGACGAATTTTAATTATTAATTTTCAAAACTATAGCTATAGTAAATTTAAATAAACACCCAGTTTAAAGTCTAATAGTTCAAATCTTTCTTTTATTTCAACATGTAAAACCAATAATAAATACTTGCTTGATTTATTGTAAAATAGCTCTGTGAAATCTATCATCTAGAACCAATTAAGAGATAAACTTAATAATTATTTTGTTAATTAAATTCTGTTTACTCTCGTATTTGTGGTGAAATCTGCTCTTTTATATATTTAACTTCTTAATATTTCATTTAGATATGTGATGATATGCCACATACATTTTGAACCAGCAGGTGGATATATTTTAATAATTTTATCCTGAAGATAATATTTCTATCTTCATTTTAGTAATTATGACATAATTATATTACATCCAAACCGCTGTTTCAAAATTAAAATTCATTAATTAATAATTGATCACCTTGCAATCATTGCACTAATTTAAATCAAGTCTGAATTTGATTTCATATATAATTGTTATGGTTTGTTTTGTTATACTGATAAATTAGAATTTTAAGCATAGTTTTACTTAATTAATAATAGAATTCCAGCCAGGGAGATATTAACAAGGCATATTTAATTATTTTCATTAATTCCAATCCTCTTAAATATGCTTTCCCTCACTTTTGATTAAATCTGATTGGAGATGCGAATTGTTTGTTAAATGAGAGTATTAATATATTTAAGTAACCCTCTTTCTTTATAGCATATTTATGTGCCTATAGTGAATGTATGTAGGGCTAGTTTGACCAGTTCTCTCTATAATATATGTTATTGAGGATTTATCAAGAAACTAAGATAACCTTTAGTTTGATGGATGACGATTCGCATCATTATCGAGCTACATTATTAGGCTTAGAGAAACTTAGTAAACATTCGCAATATTATTGCTGTAGTAATTAAATTATATTTCTGACTAACATTGTTATTTATCACTTGGCAAACTATGACATTAAATGAATATTATGTTGGCATATTAAATTCTTATAGCATAGATTATTTGCCGAGCACAAAAGTCAACTAATATATTTAAATGAGTCCAAACACTATCTTACCCTGGACTGATTACATTCCATTGTATAATGCCTGTGAGCATTTATTTGATCTCAATATGATCCCTAAGTAGTGCAATTTAATTTATTTTGTTTTTCATTAGTAATAATTTTAATAAATGTATTTAAATTTATCTTGTCTTCACTTTTCTTTTATCATATCCCAATCCACTCCATTTACTTATTAATTATATTACCAGATATTATTATACAAAATGTCAATATTATATTATCTTAGCCATTAATATATATTTACTCCAATTTTATGTGATGCATGTGTGGTTAGCCATAGGGTCTCATGTTTCTCTGTTTGAAGCCAGCTCATGATTAAAATTAAGGCCTGTATGTAACCTCAGAAATATCACTCATATAGTGTTAAATCAGAGTGCTGGTGAATGACTTGGAGCTTGTTTTGGACTCTGGATCTTACCATCCCATTTCAATCAGCTTTAATATACTGGACTCTGGATTTTGTTATGTGAATGTATAAATCTGACCATTAGAAGGTAGATAATACATTATCAATATATTTTTATCTACCAAATGCTTTTAACATTAAGTTTTAATTGTAAATTAGATTTTAGCATTGTGTGAACTTCTTATAATCAACATATAATACACTGGTCAAACTCATTCATTGCCTTATATAAAAACAATTCAACTGTTGGTAAAAGATTGAAAGTCAACAGAAATTCCATTCAAAAAATAATGAGTTTGAATTATTCATTCTTTTTTATGTTAATCAGACTGTGATTAGTTTAAATATATATAATACATTATCAATATACTTTTATCTTGCAAATGTTTTTAACATTCTTAAATTTTAATTGTAAATTAGATTTTAGCATTGTGTGAACTTCTTATAAACAGCTAATAATGAGTTGGTCAAATTCATTCATGGCTGTATATAAAAACAATTCAATTGTAGATAAAAAAAAGTTGAAAGTCAGCAGAAATTCTATACAATAAAGAAAAACGTTTGAATAGTTCCTTCTTTTTTTTATGTTTAGCAAAATAATTGAGATTTTTTTTTTTTTTACATTTTGCAAACTATACTATTCTATGTGCAACTTGTTGGATCAATTTTGTGAGGTTGAATATGTATAGTTTAGTGAAATTTTTAAATTGAATTTTAATTAAAGTTTCTGAAAGTTTTACTAAATTTTTCTATGGAAGCACCCATTCTGTTCAATACATGGATGCTTCATATGGAAGCTGCGCATATAGGGCATATGAGAACTCTCTAACAATTGTTAATATTGTAGAAACAAATTAGTAATTATATGTTCAATTTTTATGCATCTAAAGTTAGTTGATCTATTTATTCCTCTGTTGGGAATCGATCCCAAAACTTTTATCTCAACCCGCTTAGAATTAAAAAAAAAAAAAAAAACTGATTCATTATTACTAAGTTATGTTAACATTCATCTAAATATAAATATATAATTTCATGTGACTAGGTAAGTAACTAAATATTGTATAAAATTTCGTTTTTTTTACAAAATTTTCCTGTGAAATACATTGCTTTTAATTAGTAATAATTTATTGTAGTTACAGCATTTTTTTTTTTTAAAGTGAAATATTTTCTTAATACTGTGCATCATAAAATGAAAAAAAAAGTTGTTAAAATTTATGATTTAAATTATGCTAATAAATGTATTGTGGGTGGGGGGGGGGCAAGGCAAAGAATCCCAATGTCAATGGTAATTACCCGTTAGCACACCATCAAATTTCATACAAGATTATTTAAATAAATCTGCAATTTGAGCGTTCCATCATCAGATTTCCAATTGGATGAACGGTTGAAGAGCTGGAGTGTGGAGTGGATTGAAGCCTGTCCATTAAAGTGTGAAGATTGGCTATCTTAATATATATCTGAACACTTATTGCATATATGTGTGGAAATGATAATCTGGACCAACTGATGATTGCTAGTTTAGCATGAAATACGTATATTGATGATTATTTATCTTTTCGACATATATGTGTTCAAGTGTATCAGTGATATGAGATAGAGTAGTGAGTGATGTGAAAGTCTGTGCTCATATACCCTATATACTGATACAGGTATATAATAAGCCTGTATTCCAGTTAAGTCTGCAATAAGATTATAAAACGTACAGATACACATTAATCACATTACAGCAATGTTTATGGATGTAATTATTTTTGAACACATGTACATTTCACCTTGTTACATTGAATCACTGTGTAATCCTCAATGGGTAAGTGTACCCAAAATTTTTGTAATCTTTTATTAATAATGGTTACTTTGAGAAAAAAAGATTATAAAAAATCTTGTATCCTGGTCATTCGATTTCTAAAGCAGTTAAATAAAATTATTTATCAGCTTATTAATATGTAAACTCATATTCTATTAATAGTTAATTTTGTTGTAACTACACCTTTTCTCATTTCCTTTACTAATAAAACAGCTTCATTAGTAGTAACCTATATGATAACTGAAACTAATTAATACCTAAATTTTAGTTGTTTTTTTAACAAGCTTACACACATACGTATTCATATATGAACACAGTTGTTTTTTCCATTTAAAGAGTTGTTTAAACTCAACACTGATTTAATACATATACTAATTAAAAGATTTTTATCATATTTCAGGAAATTCAGTTTGTAATAATAACTGGTAAAGATGGGGGTGGGGGTATTTAGGGTTTTAGAACGGGATGGGGAACTGATCCAATAGTAAAAGATGTCTATTCAATTAGTGATTTCAAATGATCAAAACAAATAATGCAAATAACGACAATCAGATATAAATGCAAACATATATATATACAATTATACAGTTATTGAGTTATAAAAATGTGATGGTAATACTAATATAGTAATAAATTCAAAACAGGGTAACATTTAAAATAGTAATTATTAACAGGTGATACTACAGGATATGACAATCATTTCCAGAAATTTTACTGAAACACACTACCTGCCGCACTTACTAATTTTTATTTAAAAGAATATAGTGTAAGGTGCAAGTGTCTGTGTGTGTATATATACACAATACAGGATTATCTCATTTTGTAATTGTTTATATATTAAATTTTCTATCTCACTGCAAGTAAAGAAATGAAGAATAGAGTATCAAGACCAATTAATGATACTTTTTCATTGTTGGTCATAGTTTCCATTACTTGCACTTGCGGTTGGGCTGTTAAGAAAGATATAGTGTGAAACACTACATAATAGTGCGCAATGATAAAGCAAATTTTGATGAAAGAGATGCATTCAAAAAACCTTTTATGGGTAAACTACCATTAATTCAAACACTACCAACATAAAAATTTCTATTATCCCCACACAACTGCAGGTATTGTCTCATCTATGTGGCAACTCCAGTCAGACAGTGGTGCTACCCACTGCAAGCAGGATTAACCAATGGATGCTAAAGGTTTGTGCAGCAAAATCCCTATCTAGTGCCCTGTGGTCTTCATTTGTGAGAAACCTTGAATACAAGAGCACTGCATCTAGATCTTTGCATAATGCAACCATCCAAAGCCACCTTTTACCATTTTAGTTAACTATAGTTAACTATAAAACTATCAGCCCAAATTGAAAATACTCTAATGTTTTCAATCCAAGCTAATTTACTTATATATTCATATAGATCTGAACATAATTCAATATATATTTTGATGACTGTGTTTTTTTTTTTCAATAACTATAATCACCATCATTCTTTGGCTAGGATTGGTGTTAAATGCCTAAAACATCACATAATCACTTTATCATATGCTTACAAAAGCTATTAAAACAGTAGCTATTCTCTCCATATAATAATGCTACCAAATGAAAGTCATACTAATCAATAGATACTAGCTAGTAGGTTTATGCATCAAAATCCTTTTTTATGCATAAAAATTCCTATCTAGTGCCTATTTCATTCAATATACTCAGACTAGATTTTGGATTGTGTCCTTCCTCAGTGAGAAGTCTTGGATCTGAGAGCACGGCACTTACATCTCCAGCAGGCACCTTTAATGAGTAAGCACAAGATGGGGATTTTGATGCACAAACCTTCTAGCATAAATTGATTATTATGACTAAGTGATATTACCGTATGGAGAGAGTTTTTATGTGTAAGCATAAAAAAATGATGACCATGGGATGTTTGAGTATTTCTATACTTATTCTGGCATGGTTATTAAACACTAAAGACACTAAAATATATAGATACTGAGTTAAATAACTATTAAGTAAAAAATCTGAAATTTTCAGACATTCATATATAACAATGAGGATTGCCACCGCCTCAACAAACTTTATGATAAATGCTTACACAGAGCCAACACTTAATAAGAGTCATATATCACATGACCCTATCTCTTAAGCTTGGAAGTTATAAACAATGAGGATTGAGACTTTCTCTACAAGCTTTATGCTAAATGCTTAGCCAGAGCCAGCACTTAAAATATCTCTGTCAGGAACCCCTCTTCAAACCCCTGACCATGATTCCGTGCTTTGGCACTCCTCAGAGAGGTGTCAGGGTAGGTTCAGACACTAATCCCAACCCAAAGCCAAGCACTTATCTAAAAGTTATCTATTGAGTGGAAAATCTGAAATTTTCAGACATCTACATGTCTTCAAACCCAGCTATCCAACTCAAATAGCTATATGGGGCTGATAGATCTTCAGCCATACCATATAGTAGTAGTCTTAGCAATATAAAATTGCATAAGACATATGGCAGAGACTATAAATAGTCAAAATAAGAGTCATATATCACATGACCCTATCTCTTAAGCTTGGAAGTTATAAACAATGAGGATTGCCACTTCCTCTACAAGCTTTATAATAAATGCTTAGCCAGAACCAGCACTTAAAATAGCTCTGTCAGGAACTCTTCCCCAAACCTCTGACCATGGTTTCATGCTTTGGCACTCCTCAGAGAGGTGTCAGGGTAGGTTCAGACACTAGATCTAAAAATACCAACCCAAAACCAAGCTCTTATCTAAAAGTTATCTATTGAGTAGAAAATCTGAAATTTTCAGACATCTACATGTCTTCAAACCCAGCTATCCAACTCAAATAGCTATATGGGGCTGATAGATCTTCAGACATACCATATAGTAGTAGTCTTAGCAATATAAAATTGCATAAGACATAAGACAGAGACTACAAATAGTCAAAATAAGAGTCATATATCACATGACACTATGAAATTTATAAACAATGAGGATTGCCACTTCCTTTACAAGCTTTATGATAAATGCTTAGCAAGAGCCAGCACTTAAAATATCTCTGTCAGGAGCCCCTCCCCAAACCCCTGACACCTCTCTGAGGAATGCCAAAGCACAAAACCATGGTCAGGGGTTTGGGGAGGGGTTCCTGATAGAGATATTTTAAGTGCTGGCTCTGACTAAGCATTTATCATAAAGCTTGTAAAGGAAATGGCAATCCTTATTGTTTATAACTTCCAATCTTAAGAGATAGGGTCATGTGATATATGACTCTTATTTTGACTATTTATAGTCTCTGCCATATGTCTTATGCAATTTTATATTGCTAAGACTACTACTATATGGTATGGCTGAAGATCTATCAGGCCCATATAGCTATTTGAGTTGGATAGCTGGGTTTGAAGACATGTAGATGTCTGAAAATTTCAGATTTTCCACTCAATAGATAACTTTTAGATAAGTGCTTGGCTTTGGGTTGGTATTTTTAGATCTAGTGTCTGAACCTACCCTGACACCTCTCTGAGGAGTGCCAAAGCGCAAAACCATGGTCAGGAGTTTGGGGAGGGGTTCCTGACAGAGATATTTTAAGTGCTGGCTCTGGCTAAGCATTTATCATAAAGCTTGTAGAGGAAGTGGCAATCCTCATTGTTTATAACTTCCAAGCTTAAGAGATAGGGTCATGTGATATATGACTCTTATTTTGGCTATTTATTCATATATAACATTTGTAATATGAGCTTGTTAAATTAACTCATGTGATATGTGACTTGATTTCTTTGTAATTGTATTTTTTGCTATTAAGGCTTTGGCAATTTTATATTGCTAAAGCTCTAATACATGGTATATCTGGAACTTAGTTCAGTCCCATATGGTTATTTAAGTTAGGTAACTAGATTGGAAGACATATGAATGTCTGAAAATTTCAGATTTTCTACTTAATAGTTATCCATTAGATAAAGTGCTGCGTTTGGCCTGGTATTTTAAATCTAATGCTTGAATATCCTAGCACCTCACTGAGGAAGCCAGTAGCAGAAACAAATCTGCGGTTGAGGATATTCTGTAAAGCTTGTTAAGAGCTATTTGCAAGCTCACTATATAACAAATAATAATTATATAATGTGAATGCCTGAATGAAAGGAATGAGGTTTCTTTTTATTTATTGTTAATGTAAATAATTTTATTATATATTTTTAATTATTTAAATATTAATTTTGTGAATCAATTATGTGATATGTTATTTTAATTTAAAATTTGGACTAGTAGATTTATTTCTGTTTAGAATCATTTCTGTCATAAAGTCATATCCTTAAAGCACATAAGTCTCCTAAAGTCTTTACATAAAATATATTTATTGAATATTTTATTTAAAGAATTATAACCTCGTATAAAATGCATAGTAGGTTATAGCCTCAGTAAATATTACTTACGTAATCAATGTGCGTTTAATAAATTTATAATTACAACTTTAAATTACTGTAATAGATTTCTAAATATAAAATCTTTCTGTTGACTCGTTGTAAATCGAAAAATTTCGCGAGTATTAATGTGTAATAAGAAATGTGGACTTAATCAGTGAAATATTGAATAGCTTCACGCTCGCAGATCTAACCGCTTCAGCTTCACCTATTTAAATAGAAAGTAGGTTGAAGTAAAGAAGGGTTCCCCTCTTTTCTTCCATAGCGTAAGCTTGTGGTTAAAACACCTGTAGAGGTCCCTACTATCGCATTTTATACGCATATTATCAAGGTTATAGCCTCAGTAAATATTACTTACGTAATCAATGTGCGTTTAATAAATTTATAATTACAACTTTAAATTACTGTAATAGATTTCTAAATATAAAATCTTTCCGTTGACTCGTTGTAAATCGAAAGATTTCGCCAGTATTAATGTGTAATAAGAAATATGGACTTAATCAGTGAAGCATTGAATAGCTTCACGCTCGCAGATCTAACCGCTTCAGCTTCACCTATTTAAATAGAAAGTAGGTTGAAGTAAAGAAGGGGTTCCCCTCTTTTCTTCCATAGTGTAAGCTTGTGGTTAAAACACCTGTATAGATCCCTACTATCGCATTTTATACGCATATTATCGAGGTTATAGCAGTAAATATTACGTAATCAATGTGCGTTTAATAAATTTATAATTAAAGAATTATACTAAAGAATTGGAACTTGATAAATTAATTATTTATTACCTTGAAATTATCATCCTATTAAAGTAATATTTTATCATTCATATTTTATTAAATATGAAAACACTTGAAGAATTATATGAAAATTGAGATTTAACAATATTATACGTGTAGAGCATTCATTAACAAAAAGTGATATTATTCTTAATAGTCACATTAAAAATGTTATAGATGTAATAAACACCTTTACACTTCCCCAGTTCTTTTCAAGTTCATATAAATAAAGATATAATAAAAGACAAACGACGCCAAAGATGCATTTCGTGCTGAACCAACACTCATCAGTTGGTCCAGGTCACCATCTCTCATATATATCTCTATTATATGCAAAGTATTTATCTAGAGTAAATTGTTACATTTTCATTTACCATTGTCAAATTCCCTCCACTCACAACTTTGACACTATCCATTTCAGATAAATACACTAATGATTATTACTAATCATTTTCGAAACTAGGGATTATCTCTAGAACAGATATAAACTTTAAACCTCAGTTAAAGATTAATATATTTGATATTATTCCAAAATATAAGTTATTAGTATAATCTATTATAATGTTTGTTTTTTAAGGATAAAATTCAGATGGGTAAACGTTAATTAATAAGTGGATTTAATTAAGTGGGATGATAGAAAGTAATAGTTAAATTCTAAACGTTTGATTATTACAAAATGATAATTCTGTTTCATGATGGTTATTTATGTAAATAAGAGAGTAAATATTTATAAGTTTAATAAATTATTTAATTGAAAGTAAGTAGATTATGATTGTTAGTCTCAATGTATTAATATCATAATTAGATTAATTTTCATATAGGAAATTTAGTTTATGTTTGTAATTGTAATCATTATTTAGATGGTTGGATCTCAACAAAATCCCTCTTGTGATTCAATTATTTAACAACCAATAATTGTGATTATATGCTAGCAAAGAATAATTATGATCGAGATATCCATAGAATAGCATTAATTATTTCAATTTAATTTAGTCTGTGTTTTTAGTATTATTATATTTTGTAGTTTCTTAATGTACAGAAGAGTAGCTGAATAATTATTTTAAATGAAACATTATATTAATCATTGTTTGTTGTAAGGGTTTTCCTAATGATTATAATAAGATAATAGAGGGAGAATTTCTACAATAGCAATGCCATTGTGGAGTATATTTTATATGCTTCTCAATGTTAAAACCTACATGTTGTGACTGTCCCTGAAGTCTATCTTATGTCTTTAACTTATTTTATCATAAGTTTCAATTAAATAGTCTCATATTATATCGTTCTTATACAGTATCATGTGAGCTAGTGGAATAGTATAGTGTAGCAGATAGAATCGTTTGTAGTTTATTGTTTCTTAAAGATAAGGTTACAATATATATATATGCATGTGTGTGCACGTGTAATTTCTTTCATGCAAAAAGTAATGCTTGATTGCATTCAATCTCCCATGGCCATAGTGCATGGCCACTAAGAAAAATTTGTTTTATATAGTTATTGTTCTAAATTTGATTTTTGGTTTTTGTTATATGCATTATTTACAATAAGATATTTGTATAAAATAATTCAAAAAGCATAAGCAAAAAATAAATTCTATAAAGGAAGATATAAAATTAGTTTTAATTAGAATAGCTTATAACTAAAATCAGTTGATTGCTTTCTTATAATCAATTATTATAATGAAATAAATTTGCTTTTTATTATTGTAAGAATTATTGACAACAAATTTTATATTTGTGCAAAAAAAATAGCCATAGTTTGCAAAAAAATGGAGATAATTTACTTAAGTTTATATAACAAATAATATAACTGCCAAATCCAGAAAAAAAAGGGGTATAAAATTTATACTATGCAAGCTTAATTTCAATGAACTTCACTTTGCAAAATACAAACATATCTAAAAAGATACTGTGATGAACATCATCATCAGTTCAATTTAAAAAAATTCTTGAAACATATGAAAATGTATAACAGTATCACATACCAATTGTGCTGGAACTTCATATGAAGCCCAAGCAATAAATCACTGTTCTTTGTTCTATATGATTTAGTGTATAGATATAGTGAATAAGTCTCAAACTCAACATCTATGGTTCTTTGCCCCAAGTCTATCATTTCTGCTACTTAAACTTTTTATGACCTCCCAAGCAATAAGCCCTTCCATTATTTATTTATTTTATATACTATTTGGTAATTTAAATATCAAATGATAGGTACACCTGGGTCTCTTTTTATGCAGATTTTTTAAATGCAATTTTGAAGTCATGCGATTCATGTTTCTTCTTAATATCTTTTTATGCAGTTTTCTTTTATGTGATAAAGAAGTTCATATTTCACTTGAAATCAGGATTTCCCCATTTTATATACATGCATTAAATTTTACATACTTTAAATGCCTGTTGGAAAAGGTTTGGCAATAAAATTAGATAGCATAGAAGATTTAGAAAAAGATAATGAAACTGAAGTGGGACCTGTTCGTTTCACAGCAAAAATGATTCGAGAAAGTCTTCAACTTTCTAATCAATTGGAAAATCATTTTCTTGTTAATGACATGAATTGTGAACAAGATCTTAAATTCCAATGAGAGCTAAATAGTTCTATGTCTGGAAATTGCAAGCTTCATAAACAATAAGTAAAATCATCTCAAAGTTTAATTACTGATTACATTGTCACCAGAAAACCATTAACACAGCATGAGACTGAAGTTGGGGCTAATTCTGCTGTTTGTGTTTCATCTTGTGATGAATCTGATATCTCACCAGTTCACAAACAAACCCACATATTGTCAAATAGTGATAATGATTAAAATATGTGTGATAAAATGTACAATAAATTACATATAAAAAACATATTGTTTTGAATAAAATTAAATAGTTAATAAAAAAAATTAAAAAACGTTGTCTTGGACCAATTTTTTTCAAACATTTGAAATTTTTTTTTAGTCATACTTTATTTCCTTATTTTTTTAAGTGAATTTTAAAGTAATGTTACCTTGTTGCTTTGCTTATGTCATTGTTGAAAATTACAGAACATATCCCAAATTTTTCAAGGTAAGTTAAGTCTATTTTTGTGTGATTTTTTATGCGGATTTTCTGCTGAATGTATCTACCTTATAAAAAGAGACCCAGATGTAATAACTGTCGTTATATATAGCTTTTTAAAATTAAATTACTGAACTTTTTAGAAAATATACAAACATATAGTACAATGAAAGTTCGTTTTTATTATTCTGATTGCTTGTCTTTTTTTAAAAAAAAAAGTTTCAGTAATTAACATTGTCATTTATGGTTTAGCCTAGTGGTAGAGTAATGAATTTGCGAGTTAAAGGTCTCTGGATTGAAGTTTAACATGTTATTTCTAGCGTTCAAACAACATTGCTCAATGGATCATTATTGGATATTCGTTAATGTCCTCGAAGAATGTACTGATATATTAATAATGAATCTCCTTTTATAATTGTTAATTGAATAAAGTTTCTTTTCCAATTTTGAAAATTTTTAAATTATTAAAAGTAGTAATTATTCAGTAGATATTATTTGTATTTTGAATATCTGACCGCATATATTTGTTAACTGTGGGGCAAAAATTTAAATACTTGATTAAATATATAATTTACTGTAGTGTGGGTGGAAAATAATATGAAATGCACATAAATTGGTTCATTAAATTATTTAGCTAGACCAATTCACCTACAGTAGAAAAAAAAGCTTGTTTTTAATATACCTCTGTTTACTTGTGTGATTTCTTTTGGAATTTAAGAACTGTAAAATAAGACTATGGGAGAATGGGGGGAGGGGTATATACTGAAAGTAAAAAAAATTAAAAATTACATTAAAAACAAATAATTTTCCAACACGACTTTATATATAGGAAGCCTTTATTGGAAAGTAGTTTTTTTGAATTTTAAAAAAAATCACCACGTAATGGGAAGTATTTCGCATCCATTTCATAATTATTCAAGCGAAAGTTGTCATTATGAACTCTTATTACTGCTGTACATCATTTAAATATATAGTATAACTTACAGATTTTCAATATAATTATACATTGGGAATATATATATATATGAGTCTCATGACTCCATCAAACATTATTGAAAGGAATTGTGAGTGAATGAAAGGCAGAATAATGCAAATGATTGACAACAAAGATCATCCTTCGGATAAAATATTGAATGGACAATCTAACATTTGATAGTATTTTTACGATTACTTTTCCATCTAACTTTTTATAATCAGAGAGATAAGTGTCTTATATGTATGCAGATGTTAATAAGTATATGTACATCTACTGATTGATCGATTCGAATCAAAGTTTTTGATTGCAAAGAGTATTTTGAGAGTGGTGCACGATTTTTAGTGCCAAGTATAATGTAATTTGTTATTGTTTTATCTAAATCGTACTCTTACCATGGATGTAACTATTATAACCAATAAGGAGTTTAATTAATACATACAAAAGTAGGCCAATGATAGGATTCTATGGAATCATGAGTATCCAACATTACCAGATCCTATAAATATATACAGTATTGCATCTTGTTTAAAGAACAGCCAGAAATAGATAACTTTAATGATAATCAACATTCGTTACATATACATCTTTTTTAAAAAAAAAATAACATCAGCAAATCACAAATCTCCAGTTTTCACAAAATGATGACCAAGAGCATATCCCCACTCTAGCGCTATCTACTTTAAGCTTGAGTAATCATTAAAGCAATGTATCTGTTGATTGTTGTTTATATCGTGCTCATAGTAGATAATGCTAGAGCAGGAAGCTACTCATAGTACACCTTTACTAAACTTTTATAATGAAGTGTGAGACAGAGAAATCATGATTGTCAAAAACAATTTAAAATAGTGAGTTAAACTTATTTCTCAATTAACAGTATTTAAATATTAAACAGAATTAACCAAATCAACATTTTAATGTGTTTTTACTATGCAATATACAGCTTTTAGTTATAAATTATATAAGCAAAGTTGTTTAAATATTAAATATCGCACACCATTAATCCATAAATTCTGTTTGTATTTTTTTATTTATAAACATACTCGTTAAATGCTTAATTAATCCAATAAATAAACAATTTTAAATTTGTATTTTTTATTACAACAAGTCGCCAGTAAATTTATTCTCTTAAATTCTTGTTCAGAATTATTCATAACTAAGTTTAAACATAAAACGAATGTTGGATATTTATAAATAATTATTTGCTTTAGAATTGAACTGTCCGTCAGCATGCTTGGTTATTATAAACATATAATAATAAAGAAGTGATCTCAGTCATTCTTTCAGTGTTTATTGTCAACTGTCTAATTTGTAAACAGCGCTAATATCAACATATTTTGCAATTGATCACGCCTGTGAGTGTTGCTATAATATGCCAAGAATGTTAGATGAAATTATTTAGAAGAATCACCTTGCTACATAAAAGTTATTAATATACTTGCATAATGATTAATGTGCAGTTGTACACATTATATATATATATGTAATCTTACAATTGAATATTTACAAATACAGTAATTAGATCATATGTAAAGTATAACTTTAAAAATTTTATCCACTTAGGAGTGCTTTCGACTATCCTCATAGTCTTTGTCAACTAACACTTTGAAAGGCTATTATTCCCACAATTCCGTGATCTTAACGTTTGCTGTTTGTCTGTTAATTAAGTCTTGTTTGTATTTGTATATTAGCATAGCTTCCTTTACTTTCCTTTTGTTTTTTTTTATTTCTTTTTTCTTTTTTTTTCAATTTGCAATATTTTTACATTATCTTTAAATAATATAAAAATATTGCAAATTGGAAAAAAAAATAACAACAAAAGGAAAATAAAGTAAGTTATGGTAATATTCAAATACAAACAAGACTTAATTAACAGACAGGCAGCCAATGTTAAGCTCACAGAATTGGGAGAAGGTTAGCCTTTCAAAGTGTTAGTTGACAAAGAGTATGAGGATAGTCGAAAATGCTCCTAAATCGATAAAAAATTTAAATTTATACTTTATATATATATCTAATTATTGTATTTATAAATATTCAATTATAAGATTACATATATTGATTTAAAAAATACAGACATCAAATTATATATATCCCAATGCAAAGACAAATGGATCTTAATCCATGCTGTCTGCAGCTCCATCTCTAAATTAACATGTTCTATAATTTAGCTATTCACTGCAAAATTTTAAAGCATTAGCCTATATAGATCATGTTATGACATGGAATATGACAATGTGTTTCTTACCTTAACCTGTGGTGAAACATGTACTAATAATTGGGAAAAACTGCTACTAAAGGATTAAAATGATTCACACTGTGTATGGCAGTGGTGCGGATGCTACAAGTTTCAAGAAAGTTTTCAAGTGTTTTGCAAGTTTTGTGATGACAGAAAGAGAGCTATGAAGATAATCAAGAAAGATAAGAAAACCCAATGACACATTCATCACCCAAGCATGCTGAAGCTTTAAAATTCATGCATAGGTTCACAGATGGAAATGTTGGGAGATGGGTGAAAGA
Organism: Epiperipatus broadwayi; assembly: GCA_028023455.1. NCBI lineage: Eukaryota > Metazoa > Onychophora > Udeonychophora > Euonychophora > Peripatidae > Epiperipatus > Epiperipatus broadwayi. Next base: position 3,594,097 of record JAQFVV010012426.1, on the reverse strand, counting down.
ATGGGTCACTTTTTCACTGTAATACCTTGTCTGTGTGTACATGTTGAATATTATAATTCCAAAACTCTTGTTCTTGATCCTTTTGTATTAGAATGTTTTATGAAATTGAACTATGTGATTCAAAAATATTTACTAAAAAGGAATGAAAAAATGCTTCAAAAGTTATTCCTGTATTTGTCAGTAAAAAATTATTGATTTTAAAAGTTAAATTTACTCTTTAAAAGTGTGGTTTAGAAACACATTCATAGGCTGTTTTTTTTTTCTCTTTTTTTTTTGTTGTATTTTTAATGAAAAAACATTTATTCATCATCAAATATTTATGTTTTCATTAAATTTCATTAAAAGCATAATCTCAATTAATAAAATGAATCTTAAAAATAAAATATCAACTTTATAAATAAATAAAAATAGAAATAATATCAACACACTTTTCAGTCTAAACATTAAAAAAAAGCAACTTATTTTTAATATATATATATATACTTTTTGTTTTAGATAAATTTTGTTAACATCATAAGTCTTTACAAATAGTAATCTTAGAAATATTAAAATCATCCTTTCTATTTAAAAAGTACAATGACTATTAATAAAGATTATTCTTATCTGCCATTATTTATATTTTTAAATTATCTTATAAAAATCAAATATATTCAAATAAAAGCTATATGTATCATTATACTTATTAAGAAATAAATAATTAATAATTTTCCAAAACAGGGAACCATGAAACAAAAATATTCTTTATCTTTCTTGAAAGGGTATAATTATATTTTGGATCATTTCTATAATCTGAAATTAATTATTAAATCTCTTTAGAAAAATTCACAATTTAATTATTTTTTAAAGATTATTATATAACATAGTATTTTTAAATGGTATTGTCTTTTTAAGTGTTACTGATCAGTGACAGTATCAGCTTACAAGTTGGACTTGGCTGTTCTGTCAAAGAGAGCAACCACTGTTTAACATTTTTATTGATTAGATTTTTTAAGATATGTACTTTTATTATTTCATTCCTTTCCTAATCACATTTAAATAGTAGTTGAAAACTAATTAAAATGTTACTTGAAAAATAATGTAGAAAATTAACTTTTAAAAGTAGTTTTCGATTAAGCCAAAGAATATTTAGATTTTTTATTTAAAAAAAAAAACAATATTTACTTCTAGTGGTTTTCAAATATTTTAATTTAACAATTAAGTGAATGTCATGCATTAATCTATATTGACTGGATTTATTTAACATATAAATTATTATATTTATAGCTAAAACAATTATATATATATATATGATATTAGTAAATAATGTATAACAATAATAAAAGATATGTATACAAAAATGTTTATGGTTCAGTAACATCACTAAGCTTAAATACATATTTATTTAAATCAAAAATTGAAGAAAAACTCAAAACATTTTTTTAGAATGATATTAAATATTACAACATTATGCTCAACAGTAGATAAAAACAAGAACAAAACAATCACATGAACATTGTCAAGCGTTGTTAGCCGAGAGGTCAGTGCAGCTGCCTTGCAAGCAAGCAGTTGGTTGCAGATGGTTGTTGCGGGTTCGCCTCCCAGCTGATGCTATGACATATGGCAAAAAAAACAACAACAATTACATGAACAACAAAAAATATATACTGCCTGCCAATTATAAGTTAACTTGTAAACTGATAAATCATTCATCGGGTTTTTTATAAACTTATTAGTAAATAATAGTTGTAAGTTATAAATAATGTCCATATTTAATAATACTATTTATTTATTCAGAGAAACATTAATAACTTAATATTATTTTACAGACGATAATTTTCATTTACCATTGTCAAACTCCCTCCACTCACAACTTTGACGCCATCCATTTCAGATAAATAGAATAATGATTATTACTAATCATTTTCGAAACTAGAGATATAAACAGATATAAACTTTAAACCTCAGTTAAAGATTAATATATCTGATTTTTTTATTTTAAGCACATGGGGTTATTCACCTTTCTCTTTCCCATGTGTAATATCTTTATAGATATAATAAACACCTCCATACTTCCCCTCTTTGTATAATAAAGATATATATGAGAGATAGTCACCTGGGCCAACTGATGAGTGCTAGTGCAGCATGAAATGCATCTTGGGGGTCATTTGTCTTTTATTGTACCTTTATTTATGTGAATTTGAAAAAAAATGGGGCAGTATGGAGGTGTTTATTATCTCTACTTTGGTGTATCTATGGATACATCATCTTTAGTTTTAGTAATTTTATGATTTGAAAAAATGTTAAATAAAAAAATAACAAAATTAGACTTCAGAGTGACACTATAAATAATCTGTCAGCAATTTTCTTATCTTGCATATCTAGTCATGTGGTTAGTCTCTTTCTAGATTTACAACTATACTGGCTTTTTGGTATTCCATTAATCTATTCTTTTGTTCTTTATTATTTTATCAATCATTTTAAAATTAAATAATACCATAGGTAAGTGTTAGATGTAAAACATGTATATTACATTAGATTGCTGTTATACAAAGTTTTAGACATCCACAGGGAAATTTGAAATCAAGTGCAATGGGTGCAGACACATCACTATATCAAATATTTAAGAATTATTAAAATTGAATCTATGAGTAAATAAATAAGCATGGACATATTAATTATTTATAAACCACTAAACATCACAAGATCACTATCACTTAAACTAGAGTTTTGCCTTGTTTAATTATTTATAACTAAATAAATGATTTCAGTTTTCATCTAGATCTTATAAAATTAATCTTCCAACAACACTTAGAGGCACAACATTAAGATCCCCTTTGAAAATCAATAATTTTATTTATTCAATTAAATAAATTATTTTGGTTGCTTACACCTATTCAAAAATTGTATTTTCAATAAACTATTTATTATTGGAGAAAAACAAAATCAATAATTTGAAGCCAGTGGAGACACTAATTACCTACTAGACAGACTCAAATGGAATGAAATTCTGCTCTAGACCCATTGCTGTGACTCAGAAACAATCTCATTGCTGGAAAGTTTACACATTAATTCCTGGAGCCAAAATCCTTTCTTAATTAAGATTAATCTCAATGCATTTTATACCAATAGTTTTCTTGTTGTTTTTAACCCAAATAGAATGATATTGCCCTGTATTAGTGACAGATGTTCTTAATGTCACTATTCTACAATTAATCATTTTCTGTTTTAATGTAAAGATTCAAAACCATTATTACACATTCTAAACATACCACTCTTAAATACACTAATTAACATATGGAAAGGATCTTCCCACATATTAGAACCCCAAAGTTCCTAATTTTTATTTTGTTTTCTAAGATGTATTTTGTCTTTAATTCCACTTCCCCTAAAAGTCAATCACTTTACATCAATAAAATCAATAAGTTTACAAATTAAGCTTTATACACCCAGATATTTATGCAGTCACATGGAGACTTCATTCATTACCCACAAATAAAACAAAGGCAAAATAATTAACCTGTTTAGTTGTTGTTTAAAACGTCAAATAATAATAATAACAACAATAATAATAATACAGCAATATAAATATATTTCTCATTTTAGATAATAATAATTCCAAAAAAAACATAGGATGTAGATATTCCCTTCCAAATTTCTATTTTTTTATATAAAATATTTGAAACGCCTCACAGATATTATTTCAGCCATATTTCCCCTTTAAATAAAGAAAGCCTTTCTTGGAAATCAAACATTGTATTTAATTTTTTTACCTTATTTTTTGTACATTGATTGCCAATATATTTTTTAATAAATTCCTCTCAAATCGATCTATGGTTTTTATCTTTAAAATATAGTTTTGATAATAAATGCATATTATTTTAACAATATAAAGATGGCATAAGTAGTCAAGCGTTGTTAGCCGAGAGGTCATCGCAGCCGCCTTGCAAGCAAGTAAGTGGTTGCAAACGGTTGTGGGTTCGCCGCCCCCCCCCGGCCGATGCTATGACATATAGAAAAGAAAAAAAAAGATGGCATAAGTAAATGAATAAAGTTAGAATTTCTCATTAATTTAATATATATTTAAATTACATGCATATATGTTTTTGTTAATATATCCAATATATGCGAGGGAGGGGCATTATAATAAAATAGTACCAATATTAACAATAAGTAATAAAACTAATAAAATACTCAGATCTCATTTCATCCCTCAAACATTCCTCTATTTGGTGTATATATAATAAAAAGAAATGTTTCCTTACACAAATTAGGCTTTAAACCAAATTTTTATTATATTTTCTTCATAAACAAAATATGAAATATTAATATAGATAGACAATGGACCAAAGATTTTTAACTGCCGCATCAAAATATTCGTCTGAATATATATTTATTCAAACTTGTTTTTTTTTTTTTTTAAATTTATATATTGTATACTCACATATGTAAGAATAGAAAATATACAAGAGAAAAAATAAGTAATCCTAGCGTTCGAGTAATCACCTATTTTAGCTACATCAATTTTCATTATATTAAGAAAAAGGGATAGGCTTGAATATAATTTTGTTAAAATTATTTATTTAAAATTTTCATTTTTCCATTCCTATTGATTACTGAAAATTATGCATCGTCACTATTATCTCTAATTGAAATGACATATTTTACATATATAATTAAATAGACATCACATTTTACAATCAACTTTATAAACACTTTCCTTATATATAAATATACAGTTAGAAAGATAGGAGAGTGGCTAAATAGATAGCAGATAAGCAAGAAAGAGAATGATTAGATACAAATGGATGAATTTGTAGACGGTTCAATAAACAAAACACAGAAATATGTGCATGTGTTTTCAAACAGTATATTTTAACACTTATGATATTTGCCAAGAAATACGTGATTGGAGTGATTTTAGTAATGCAAATATATTTTCATTATTTGAATACTTTAACTATTTTTAAAAGAATACTTTCAGTTTAAAATAATATATAAACAGATTATAAAAAAATTCAATATATATATATCATTAAAATCAGTCAACACTTAGACAATCCCAATATCAATAGCAATCAACAATGTCAATCTGTTGTCAAGGCAACCTCCTTGAACCAGATTCACATTCGTGATTGTTATTGATACTGGAATTGCCTAAGTGTTGACTGATTTTAATGATTGCTAATAAACCTATTTAGCTGTGAGCATTAGTACATATATATTATTTTAAACGACATGCATATACTTTGCAAATAATCACTTACTTACACAAATCAGCTTAATGTTTAAGATCTTCTGCATATATTCAGTTAAGTTTAAATTTAACTCATTAGGAAATAAATCATACTCATCCCAATCAATCTTGCAAAATTGAATGAAAAACAAAAATCTGAGTATCAACTATAAACTCATCTCTGAATTCTTATTTGGAAAATATACAAGTATCTAAATTTTGTATATCTTTATATTTTCATATATTGAAGAAATATTTTCATAAAATGTAAGCATATATCTTAGTTCACCTATGTATGTTTTATTATTATTCATATGAACATTATACTGATATTATAAATTAAAATATCACTGACACATACAATAGGAATGTTAACTTATTTATATTTCATTTTCTAATACTTAATTTTGTCTTCTCTCTAAAAAAAACTTACCCTATTTCAAATCTAATTGTTAACTGTGAAATTCTACAAAACACATCTATTATCTATGCTGGGTGTGATCTCTCCCAGTTAGATCATATAATTCTGCACTGCTGATCAGAAGCTTAACATTTATTTGCATACTGCATTAATTATTTTTCTCCTCTTCGTAAATAAAACATTCCATGTCAAAAATACCAACCAAAAACTAGACTATCTTATATTTATTTCAATTTTAATTTACCAAGTTGTGGCACTGAAGCTAGTAAAAAAATTTAAAAAAAATTAAATTTTTACCTGAAAATGTTTTGAAGTTAAAACTGTTTGCAATTCTCAAAAAATTAAATGTAACTTTATGTTCCTGCCCAGTTATACAAAAAAATGATTACTCAGTGAGAATTAAGATTAAAGGCTACAAAAATTGCCAAATCATAATTTATTTTATGATCTTTCATAAGATATACAACATGATTAACTTTTGATAATTTTTCATGTCAAGATCATTTTGTAAAGTTTTTGATCATGCTTGGCTCAAGAATCTAAATTCCTCAAAATGTTTATATCTTATCTTGACAACATTTGTGAAAAGTTTCATTGGGAGATCACATTTTTTATTATTTTTGAAAAATACTATACAACCAGAAAAACCAAGTGCACAAATGACAAATTAAATTTTTAATTTTTTTTTTCTCATGTGTCATAGCATTAGCCGGGAAGCGAACCTGCTAACCCAGGACAAATGTTGTAAAGCAGCTGTTACTGACTCTCGACCACCAATACTTGACTTAAACTTTTAAGTTTCCATTACTTTGGAAGAACCACTACATTTTTAAAACAAAGATTTATGGCAACAGAAACTAAATAAACATCATGTGATCACAATTTCATATGCTTACACATGTTGTTAATAAGAGTACCAAACTCCATACAGTAGTGCCACCAATTGTAAGCCTTCATAATCAATGGAGGCATTAGATATGCACAAACTTTCCTACAACCATTGATTATTAAGGCTTGCACTTGGCGGCACTATTGTATGGAGAGTTTGGAAGTCTTATTAGAAACTGAATAAATTAACTGAGTGGGTGGGGGCTTGAGAAAAGAATAAAAATCCTTAACATCCATAGAAGAACTTCTACTTAGATAGTTCTTGTTTAAAATATTCTGAACATAAAGAAAGCTTAAATTAAATAACTGGGCTTATTTATGTATGTTAGAACTGACACAAGTCATTCTATGTGAACAATCTCAACTGTTCCTTTGCAATAATATTTTTTTCTAAAAGTGTAGTTGCTGCATCCACTTCTTATTTGCAGGGATAAGTGTCTCAAGTCAGATACCAATTTAACCAAAGTAAAAATCTGGAGCACAAACTCTTTATGTTTACCATCAATATCCCTTAAAAAAATCTGGAGATCAAACGCTTCATATTTATCATCAATGTCCGTTGAATAAGTAAACAAAGAGAAGTAAGACTTTAAGGACAGGAGGAATTTCACTTGTGCCATTTCATTAGTTTCATTCTTAGACAAAACTACTCCATGCCATCAATAATCACTATATTTGCATATTACACATCTTTTTGCTTCTTCTAGTTTTAGAATTTATTTCAAAGCTTCTCTTGGAAAAGAAAACTTGTCAAGACCTAATACTAGAATTGCAATTAAGAAAATTTTTCTACCAATAATTCTGCTTCTAGTTTAGTTTATTCCAAAAAAAAAAATCATGGACTCAATATTGGACTTATTCAACAAAAACAGCTGAAAGATTATCCCAATTTGGTCATCATAGAGTTATTGGAGATTTTTCATGTGTTTTTTTTTACAAATCGTAACAAGCTCCTTTACTGAATATTCACTTTCAAATTGGCATGTATTTGAAAAAGTATTCTGCTATCTGCTATATATAATCTTTTTTCTAAAAATGTGAATTCCTTTATGCTCCCAAATTGAAACTTTACAAATTTAAGATCAAGAACTTTAATAAGGAAAATAAAAGATAAGAAAAATGATATTGAAATTAAAAACTGAAAAAGGAAAATAAAACTACATGTTATATATCATATGAAAGCTTAGCTAAAAAACAATCTATAATTTGATGAAAGGTAAATGTTAGGAACATTCAACAACAAAAAAGGTTACATCTATAAAAAGAAAGATTTACTGATGCTAAGTCCTTCCAATACAACCAGGAACCACAATCATAGCAGAGTAAAGAAAGTGAGGAATTGCGATCAATAGGTAATGCCGAATACGAATATTAAGGAAATGTTATTGAGTATTTTTATAACCAATTTTAATTGTAGTATAATAAATACTGATTATGAAATTTCATATAAGGTAAAAATGTTTCATTTCCTGGAGATTGTAAATAGGCAAAACTTTAAAACTTCATCACAAAAAAATTTAAAAATTTGGATTTTTATTACATTTGAAGAATCAAATTTGGAAAAAACCCGAATTGTTTAGGTGCCAAATTGTTAAAACATTGAATCACTAGATACAGAATGTCCATATTCCTAATTTATATAAGATCGAATTTAATCTCTCACTGAATGTCTATTCCCATCTGGGATGGAGTGTTTCAGTCCATTTATCATTATCTATTAGATATTATTAGATTATCAAATTAACAGCAATTTCTTTTTTAATAACGTTAATTCTCTCCAATTATAATTATAATAATATTTTCTTTTTCTGCAGATATAATAACAATTAATGTCCTTCACAAATCCATTCTGCAATCAAAACTAATAATGGACATTCTTTTTCAATATCTTTGTATCAAACTGCCATGTTGCAATTTTATTCTAGCTATATTGTTAATATATGGAAACAATTTACCTCAAAATATTATTTCCTCTTTCACATAATGTAAAGATACAAAAATTATGATAATAAATATCTTCTTTATTCCATATAGTATCAGAGGAAATAGTGATGGCATATCCATCTAACTTACCCATGATTTGAGTTTATATCATAGCAGAACATTATTTTTTATCCAGTACCAATCAAGATTTGGATTTTTCATTCAGGTAGCTATGTCCATATCCAAACCAGAAAATCTTCCAATATTGGTCAACAATTGAAGAATTACCTATTCTAAACCAAAGAGTAAACCATGGGCTTAAAAATATTGAAAACCTCACCATCTGTCAACTGGCAAACTCAATGAATGATGCTTTCATCATAATTGAATCGTTCTAGTGAGGCAAGCTGGTTAAAAACCCACTGCCCTGCAGTGAACCAGATAAATGACTTTTCATCTTTTTACACCATATCTTATATATAGGTTAAATGTTTTTTTTTCCCTATTTCTTTTCTCAGACTTAACAATTTATTAAATAATATATTCATATTTTCTACAAGACAATTTCAATAATGTGGGGGATCCTATATACAAAGCTTGAGTGGACTTAAACTAGATGCCATCTTTCTTGGAGGAGACAAGTGAGCCAAATGAAGGGAAAACTTTTAAAAAAAAAAACTATTTTATGGAGAATATGAGCAACTTTTGTGGAAGAGGCAGAAATTTTTAAGTTATAAAGTTCACAATAAAAACAGTTTAAACAAGAGTAATTTAAATTACTTCCATTGAGAAAATATAGCAGAAAATACAATAAATTGGAGAACTACAAATAATTAAGAAATACACATATCAATATTTAAAAAAAATACAAAATTTGTCTATTTAACAAAACGTTATGATAACATTTGTACAATCTTTCATTTTCCTTTCATTCTTTTTATTAATAATCCAATTCTCAGTAGGATTCTTTCAATACGTCAATAATCTAATATTTTTACAGCCAATATCTTTAATTAAATCTTTCATGAATACCTCCCATTAAATCTACTCTCAGAAAGATAACATTCATTTTAAAACATTAAATATTTGAAAAAATCATCACTCCCAATTAATACATAAACAAAAAACATTTACTGCTTTTTATTTTTAGTTGAACTTGTTTTAAAAATTACTAGGCTATATGATGTTATGACGGCATCAAAATGGCACATATGTAAATTAAATTTATCCTATATACATACATTCGAACATATGTATATATCAGTAAAACAATTTCTTCATTATTATTATCATTATTATTATTATTATTATTATTATTATTATTATTATTATTATTATTATTATTATTATTATTATTATTATTATTATTATTATTAATTAATAATAATAATAATGCAATCACGAAAACCTTCCTCTTCCAGTATAGGATTATACTCTCGTTCTCCCTTTTGATTGGTGCAAGATACATGCATATAAATATATATTATCAAGAACATGCTTATTTATTTCTTATATACAAATTAAAAAGCATCTGAAACACTTGAACGAGAAGCTATAACGATTCCACAAATTATTTATTCGCTTAGCGCTTTCGAGGCCATTGTAAAATGATGGATTCATTCATATGATTTAATACACATAAGAGTTCTAAGACAATATAAATATTTAAAAATGTAAAAGCTACGTCCTCAACAATAATAACTTACCACCTCAACAACAGCAGCAATGACGACCATAACAACAACAACAACAACAACAACAACAATAATAATAATAATAATAATAATAATAATAATAATAATAATAATAATAATAATAATAAAAAAACATATTTCAAAAACCATCATTTGCAAGCATAATTATTGTAAAATAGTCACTATTTTATATTTAAGCCTTATTATTAACTGCAATACAGTATCCAAACCATCACTTTACAAGACTTAGTGCAGTGGTAAAAAGACAATAGAATTCAAAATCCATACATTATGGCTGTAGTTTTTCACTTCCCAGTCCTCAAATTTCTTATGAACTCCCATGCAATAAGCCATATGATTATTTATTTATTCAAAGCAACTTTCAAACTGTGTGAGTACATTTAAAAACTGCAAATTATACCTAAGTTCAGCCAAATCAACAAACAACTGTTTAAATATGATAGACAATAACAAAAAAAGGTAAATTCAATAAATTAAAAAAAATTCAAAAATTATGCTTCAAATGTCCTTTCATGTAAATTTGTATATAAAAAATTTTTCTTTCCTCTTATCAATCTGTTTTTCAAATGATAGTTATAAAGATATTTCCAGCTTATATAAACTTAATATACATAAAGATGTACTTAGAGAAAAATTTAAACCCTAATACATACAAGTAACAATTATATTTGAATAAGAACTCAATTCAATGGTGTATGTCCCTACATTTAATAGCAGCAAAATAATTTTACTATGCCATACCATTTTAAATCTGAATAGTAATTTAATCTAACAATATAAAAATAACATCACATGATCACTATCTCATACTAGCACAATAATTGTTATTAAACAATTCAAAACAAAACAACACTCTCCATATAGTAGTGCCATCTTGTGCTAACTAGAGCAATCAGATCCAAGGCTCCTCACTGATGAAGGCCACAAGCCAGAAACTAGTCTGGGGATATTGGATGAGTAGGCACTAGATAGGGATTTTATGCACAAGCCTTCTGGCATCCATTGATTGCTCTAGTTAGCACAAGATGGCACTACTATATGGAGAGTGTAGTTTTGTTTTGAATTGTTTAATATAAAAATATATATCTTTCTTGCATTCATTAGCAGCAGAATAAACATTATTATTAATTACAAAGCATACAATATTTAAATATTATAAAAATAAATTACTCTATAAAACATATGCTTTAGAAAAATGTTTTCAGTTTTGTAAAGGTCTATAAGTATAATCAACAAAAAAAAAAACTTTAACAAATCATATCAACAAACATCTACATTTTTTTTTGGTTACTACATAAAGCAAATTATGTAAAGAAAAGTAGATAGACTATTAATTTCAATAGGAAATAATACCACAGTATAACATACCATTGCCGTGTCTAAGGTGTTCAAATTCAGACCGAGTTATTTAACTCTAGCTGCAATTACAGTTGCTGGATCAGTTTTTTGTTATGGGGTCTTATTGTTTCAAGCACTGCAGTAAGACATATATAATTTTAAAAATATTTAGATAATATGAATTAATTTTAAGTGTCCAAACTACTTTAAGGAAAGCAGATTTGAAATTTTACATAATCTAACTCTCAAATATATAGTAATTCAAATGAGGCATTAAGTCTCAGATGAATTTAATAAACAAAGCTGGATATATTTATACCTTAATAAATTTTCATCCTACCTCCTTGTAAAATTCAACTGACCATCAATATTGGTAAACAAATGTATCTAGCTATTCTTATCTAGAAGATAAACAAGAATGGGAAAATGTTCAAACCCTCGCAAAACAACAATTAGTAAGATGTGATATGTTGGTGTATTTCCATCATTTATGAGTGAATGTTGAATGTATAGAAAAATTTAAACTTTATTTAAACTTTTTAGATATAAACAACTTGTTAGTAGTAACACACAAATAGACACTACAGCTTAGTAATTTATGTGTTATTACTAACAAGTTGTTTGTATTTGAAAAGCTTAAATAAAGTTTAAAATTTTCTATACATTCAACATTCACTCATAAATGATGGAAATAGTCCAACATATCACATCTTATAATATACCATCATTACAAACCTTCAGACAAGCAATTAGTAAATCTAGTATGATCTGTCTTCTTCATTGCTATTTTCTAAGTGGCTAAAAACTAATAACAAACTCTCCATACAGTAGTGCTACCCAGTGCAAGCCATAGCAATCAATGGATTCAAAAAGGTTTGGGCATAAAATCTCTATTTAGTTTGTATGCATCCAATATCCCCAGACTAGTTTCTAGTTTGTGGTTTTCATCAGTGAAGAGTTGTGGATCTAAGAGCATTATACCTAGACCATAGGATCCATCGTGACCCCTCAGCAGCCACCATTACTTTTTAGTTAACTATAAAGCTATGAATCCAAAAGGAAAACAAACCTCTTTGCATCCATTGATTACTATGGCTTATACTAGGTAGCTCTACTGTATAGAGAGTTTGTTACATCACATAACATCACTGTTTTAATGTAAGCATAAGAAATGATGATCATGTGATCTTTAAAAGGCTTTTGGAAACACTGCAATGAGTTATTTAAAGTCTGTTTATATTGAATTCATATCAATTGAGATAGTTTTCTCCATATTCTCTAACATCGATATACTCTAGCAGTTTTTTCCCAAGATGAATACATTTTGTTGCATTTGATTATTTAAAAAATTTAGTCTTATATAGCAATTTCTGAAACTAACTACTAAATCATGGATATAAATATGCACAGAATAATGTAAAATTTAAAAAATAAAAAAAAATTAATATCAAAAAACATACATATTTATTTACACAAGTAAAAAAATGGAAATGAATCAAAAATGAAATATTTTTAAAAACAACGAAGATTTAAGCTTTTTAAAAACTATCACATGACTAAATGTGATAATCATTTATTTATTATATTGATTTATGAATAAAAGGATAAATGTTTATTCACCTAAATATATAGATAGTTATTAAATGGTTGTTACTCATAGGTGTAGTATGATATTCGAGCACCAATATGGTGGACTATATTTTGATCTGAAAACCTTTAGTTCTAGCAACTATCAGGCTATCCCTGCAACTTCTTGCATTATTTATTTTTCAATTATATACAAATCAGAGAACATTTAGTCAGTTATCACCTGTTTCAGTTAAAGATTTTTTTTTTCTTCAAGAAATGATATAAACCATAGAATTTTTAATATGTTACAATAAATAATATTTTCTTCATTTTATAAGTATTTCTTATTTTATTTATAAATATTATTTATTTAATTATAAATCTCCTTTTTTAAATAAATATGAAATGTGACAATTTAATTCCCAGAATCAAGCTTTGTAAACATACATGTGAAAGAGTACCTTAGTGGTTACTGTTACTTTCAAAGTAGTCCCATTGTGCATCTATACACTAATTAAAATGGTGTTCCCATTCCTGGAAGTATACTTGGAGCTCATTTTCAGGAATACTGTTGAGTAGCTGTCTCACATTCTTTTAGATATCAGAAGAGAAAATCTTCATCCTTTCAGTGAAGTTTTTAATTTTGATAATAATCAAAAATAACAGTGATCTAGGTCAGGTAATAAGGCAGGAAAGTCTCTGTTCATTTGCCAAGATCTGACGCACAAGCTTTGCAAAAATCTTTCTCATGCCCAATTCTTTATTTATAATTAGCTCAACTGTTTCTCAGTTAATACAATTCTTCAGTTATCAATCTCACATTTAATCATCTGTCAGACTATACTGCATCTCGTACTTTATTAATATTAACATCAGCCATTGATCATCCATAACATCTCACCCATTTTTGAACCTATTATGCCACTCAAACATCCTCAATTTCTTCATAACATCTTCACCATATGCCACTTGCAAAGGTGCAAGGTTTCAGTAACAAATTTGCTGATTTTCACACAAAATTTGATATTAATGATGCTCAAAATTTTGATCACCCATTTTTATGCCAAAGTATACACATGAATATTTACTATCTTCTCAATAGCTAATTAATAGCTAGCTCTATCACTTAAAATTTACACACACATTAACTTAAAACATATTCAAACATGAATACTTGTGTGATTTCAATATAATTAGATCATGGGTGACATCACATGACCAATCCAGGAATTAAATTGGCACACCTCATAAACCCAATTAGAATTGATGAATTAAACTAATATGTTTGGGGTAATGGTTGTGCATTCATCTACAATATCTACAAAATTAAATTTGAAAAAAAAAAATTAACATGTTATTTTTTTTTCCAGTACTTGGTCCACAACCAATCCAGCTAACCATCCCATATTGGTCAGTAAATTAGTATTCAATTATTTTTGGCTAGAGAATAAAACAAAAATAAAATTAAATAAATAAAAAGATTGAACTCTCACCATCCAACACTTGGCAAGCCTAGGCAGTATGGATTGGATTTTCCATTATTCTGCAACAAGAGGTTGCAGGATAAAACTTTTCCAACAAATAACTTTTACCTTAAATGGCATGCATATATTTTACATTTAAAATTGCAATTAGAAGTCTGCAATTCCTACAGAAATTATCATTAAATTCTGAACATCTTCATATCTTAATGATACTACAATATTATATTAAGGGAATGAATACATATTGTATTTTGTAATATTGCAACAATTAGCCAATTTCAAATGCTTATATAATGAAATAAGCTAAGCCAATAAAATATTTTATTTAACTGAAAAAAAAAACCCATTGGTAATAATCATGGAAATCCCCGTTAAATTAAAAGAACCTAATTGCTAGCAATATTCTTAGCAATAAACATCACATGTTCATCATTTCTTATGCTTGCTCTTAACTGTTATTAAAACAGGCAAAACTCTCTATACTTATTGCCACTCAATGGATGCCAGAAGGCTTGTGCATAAAATCCCCATCTAGTGCCTACTCATCCTAAGATCAAGGTGCAGTGCTCTAAGATCCAAGGCTCCTCAATGATGATAGCCCAACCCAGAAACTAGTCTGGGGATATTGGATGAGTAGGCACTAGATGGGGATTTTATGCACAAGCCTTCTGGTATCCAATGATTACTCTGGATTGCACTGAGTGGCAATATGTATAGAGAGTTTTGCCTGTTTTAATATCATTAGCAATAATTCAAGACAAATAAAAGTAATTTCATCTTGATATCAAAGTACTTAATAAAATCAAAACTGAATGATGTTGATTCAAATCCAATATACCATAACAAAAAAAACAACATTTAACTGCTTAGTGTCATGGTCGTGAATTCTGAAAATTAACCTCTAGTGATGTCCATAATATTACTTCAGGGGCTCAAACTACTTATGAATTCCTAAGCACTAAACCATTCGATTATTTTTAATATTTTATTTATAAAGTAACATGCTTTATGCAGTTTACTATCATGATAGATTAATAGACTCAACAGCTATAGGTTATTAAATCAAAACTTTTTTATTATTTTTCAATAGCTAAATTTCAATGACCTTCTAAGCATCTAATCATTTGAATCTTTATTATAGTATGCACTTATATTATCTTGTGGTAAGTTCACTAAAACTGTCTTCAGCAGAGAACACAATAAGCAATTTACAATATGTATATATGTCATACAGCAGAGTGCAGAGGACGCATTTTACAATATATATATATAATGGTCTGTATAATCATATGTGTAATGAAAAACTAAGTAAGAAATACCTAAGTAAGGAATTGTTTCACTTTCTGCTTACATGTATGGTCGAATGTTACGTGGGAGTGCGTTATTTTACTAGAATAGCATTTACTAGGTAAACGATTACATAGGACATTATATTATATATACATGCACATTATGATTCATTGTATTTACCCCCCTCCACACACACACATATATATACATATTATAAAGTACTTATTGTATATTCTGCTGAAGGCAGCATAAGATATAAAAAAGAATCAAATGATTAATTGCTATATTTATATATAAACTTTATAAAAACGTTAAGATAAATTTGAATACAAGTATAATGTATATATTGAACCTTAAATGTAATTAGAAGGGATTTGAACACAGATTTTCAAGCTACCTTTAACTACTCACTTCATCTTATATAATCGATACACGTGAACCACTTACATACGAAAAAGATAAATGATCGTCAACATACGTATTTGTATCTTATTATAGATTGAGCACTGATTATATGTGTGTGTAAGAGATGATGATCTGGGCCAACTGATGAGCTGGTTTAGCATTAAATACGTATATAGGAGATCATTTACCTTTTTCACATGTATGTGGTCATGTGTATAGATTATATAAAATGGAGTGGACAGTTGAAGGGAGCTTGAAAGTCTGTGTTCAAACCCCCTCTAATTACATTAAAATAAATTCTAAAAAATTGAGGATAACCATCTCTGAGAAAAAATACTGAGTAGTATTTAACTGACACTTTCAATATTTTAAATTATTAAGATTTGAAAAGTTGGTGCATCATTTTAAAATATTATACTTTTGACTTATAGCCATATTTTGCTTCATTAATATCATCAATAATTGGCAGCAAAAGGCCGCCTCTTAGTATTAACCCAAAACATTTTCTCCAAGATCTTTTCTCCACTCTTCAAACATTTATAGCTAATTCTTTTATTAATATATCAATCAACATCTTTCTTCTCATCTACTATTTATGTCTTCACCAAAGTGAAGTAGTATGTAGAAAAATTATAATTCTCATCTGTTTCATAATTTTTTCCAATAAGTAAATCTTATGATTCCAAATTTTCAATTTTTTCTCCCAAATCCGTCTAAAAATCTCCAGTGTAAACTATATACAAACAGAACAGTACTGCAACTTAATAATTTACTCTGAGCTTTATAATTTCTAACAGTCTTCTTTGTATACACACACACACACACACATATATATATATATATATATACAAGTAAAACAAATTAATATATATATATATAAACAGCAAAATAACAAAATTAACTTATATCACGGTCTTACTTAAACAGAGTAAATATAAAATACAAGTAGCCAAATGTGCTTCCGATGGAGTACACCAATCTCAAAACAGACAACTATTTTAAAAATAATAATAATTATATAATGACTTAAATTTCAGAGCATGCTCAGTTTCACACGAATAAAATACTGATTCAAAATGTTATTGAAATTAGTAATGTACCAGGCTTTGGGTTCTTTAATTTTACTTTTCCTACAAATTTGATTCATTACCCACAATGCCAATTTTCTGCTGACAAGAATCATATTCAGAATTTTTCTCATGATAAAATAGTCAGAATTAAGTTGAAAAAATTAGATTTTTTTTTTTTAGTACTGATGAATATACTACCTAAAAAAACAGAAAATTACCTTGGTTTCACTGTAATAAATAGCTCAACAATCAGGTCCTTCACATATGTGAAATAGAAGAAACAAGTTGATGGTTGCCATCCTGATTTCTATACATATGTATAATCTCTATTTCTATTCTTTATCAAATTAACAATCCATGAAAATATTTAATCCAATATATATGTGTGCATTTTAGCCTAAAGATTTGGAACAGAAAATTCCATAATATATAACTAAAAACTGATAAATTAGTGCTTGATGTGTATGAAATTATATAATTGTCTTAGATTCATTTTATTCAATTTCTTATCTTTTATTTATAGTATCTTTTAATAATAACTGTTATTGGTCAATATTTGCAAAAGTATATATTTCATTGTAAATGATTTGATACATGATTAATTTTATATGTAAATAAATAGCTAAGGCATTACATTTCTTTCTAATTGCAAGAATGTGTTCAACTGTTCTGATACTGCTTTTATGGTTCATCAGATAATGCATATTCTATGGTTAGAATTCTGCTTTTTTTTACTAATTACTCTTTCATTAAAGCTTTTAATCTATTGTGGAGCAAAATATCAAATATTAATACAAGTAGTTAATGAAACTCTTTTTATGTTAATTAATAAAGTCCTCATTCCATATATATGTACTAGTAGTCTATATATGTACTAGTAGTCTTTGTGCCATTAGATGACTCGGTATATTTTAGAAAAGCAAATTTAAAAGTATTATTTGTTAACAGAAAGATACGATAGTAATGTATGGAGAATATATATTGTAACGGTCAAGTTTTGTACATTCACATAACAGAATCCAGAATCCATGCAAAGAGACCAAAGCTGACCAGAGTGGGATGTGAATTCTTGAATCCGACCATGCTTCAATTCATTTACCAGTACTCCATGACTCAATACCTTACAAATGACATACTTTAGGATACACTCAGTTTCCATCTTTCATGGCTGGCACAGGTCAGGGAGAAGCATGAGGCTTCAGGTTTAAATGCAGGCAAATTAACAAAATTATAACAAAATTAACCATGGAACGTGCAAGTTAAAGTTTCTAATTTACTATTAATGCATAGATTGTTCATGGATATTACATTAATAACCAGGATTAAATAGATTGGAGTTTGGAAAATGAGAAATAACATCAAGATATGCTTAACATATATTTATTAATCAATAATATAAATGAAATTAAATAATATGGTTCATCAGTGTAGGATGAGTACGTAGGCATTACAGTAAATGATAGAAGCACAATTTGTGCTCTCACTTAGTAAGTAAATGAAAATGTTTGTGAGTACATAAATAATCACAGGGATTGTGCTGTTAATACATATGCCAATCCCCTATCTCTAACTTGTGGTTGCTATTTATTAAGTAATTAAACTAGCCTTTGGCAAACCATTTAAACATATTACATTACAGTCATATTTTAATAAAAAGTGTGAGTGTATAAACTAGCCCGACAATACAGATTGAATTAAGACCTCAATATATCTTTTCAGACTAATGTTGAACATTAAATAATTGGAGGCAAAGGCATGGTGGCAAGCTATGACACAGGCAAATATTAATCATAAGATCAGCCTACAGACACATTATTAGATTCAAGAGTTCTTGTGACAAACACCAGTACTCTGGGACTGAGTGTCATGCTGCTTACAAGCTGAACATTTAAAGTTAGATGGCAGGGGTGTCTTACATGTCTGCCTAGTCTTCTAACCCAGGGTTTACTGATGCATTTCCCCAAAAACAGAAAAATGGGATGGCTTAATCAGAGTCCCACCTTAATAAAAGACAGAAAAACATTAGTACTTATTTAAATATATCTTAACTGATGTGTCAAGCAAGAAAGATGGCATAAAACTTAAAATCATATGCACCCAAACAATAGTTTTAATCAGCTTTATCAATAGAAGCCAATTCTTAACTAGCATTACAATATATATACTACTGAAGAGGCTAATGATATTATTAATCTTATTGTTGCATTGCAATCTATATGTTACAGTAATTGCAATTTTAAGGATGAAAAGTATATTTGAAATGATTTAATACTTGAACTAATAAAGAAATATACTTTATAATTGTCTTTAGGCTAGTGTGGTATTTATTACAACATAAATCAAAAATGCAGATTGTATTATTAAAAGCAAACCACATTATACCATTATATCGAATAAATAATTAAAATAATAACAATAATGAGAGCTGAGAGATTTGTTATTATTACGAGTATAGGATTTCAAAACAGTGTGCACAAATGGCAACATTGAGAAAATAATTATATGAAGATATTTTGAAATTTTATCTTCTCTAAAATCTACTAAAGTTTAAATGCTCACTGCTTTGAGGCATTGGCATAGATAATACATATTAAAAGATTTTAAAATAATCATACAGAAAAGTTTAGGCACAAACGCAGTAATAGATAAAGAAATTATATCAGAGATTAAGAGTTTTAAATAGAATTTACACAGGTGGGTAGGCAAGTTACATCATTTAAAAGATTACTGAATTTAGACAGAGTTTATAAGAACATTAATTTGACTGTTCGAGTATATTTAACATTTGATTACATTTAGTTAGCTTGGAATTTATATTTGAAGTTTTTAAAATTAAATAGCAATTGATATGGAATAAAGACTGACACAGATTAATGATAGACACAGAGCTCTACAGTTTTGAATTTTAGTTACGAGTTAAATCTTTTAGCTGGACGTACAGGTACTCGGACTTCAGGCATGGCAATATTTCCTGGGCTGGTTAATGTCATCTTCTTCTCCATCTAGCATTGTTGTACAATGATTCATATGGCAGTGTTCAATTGTTCAGGATATCACTGACAATAAATTCCACTCTCTATCCCCTGAAGAAGCAGCAAAACTCGGTCTTTCTCTAGCCAGACATTTAAAATTTAGACTGGCATGGAATAGGTTAGCAAACACTTATACAAAATGGTGTCTCTCTCCAACTCAAAAAAACATATCCTATTTATATGTTTGCGACTCAAGCCCTTCCTCGTGAGGAATTTATTTCACCTGAAAACCCATTAACTCTAAGTTTTACATTTACAATTTAATGATTGTGAAAGTTAATTCTGAAACTTTTAAGTTTGCAAGGTGTCAAAATTACCCTTGAGAGTTACAATAATGCCAGATCAATGACTTTATTGAATACCTGATTTATTGAAAATACTGTAGTTTATTTATAGCACTTACAAAATTTTACATTGATTTGACCACAGGTGCTGTAGTTTTGCCAATTTGTTTACATCTATTTCATTTTTAATTAATAATGACTAAAAGCTTTTAATAAAACTAACTTATGCCATCCTATATAAGTAATACTATACAGGGTGGATTATACATCTACATATGAATTTATACTTTAAATAAAATTAATAAATTGACTTTTAATAATAAATATGCAATATAAATTTCTTTCTTCATAAGGAATAAAATTTACATGCTGTAACATTCAATATAGCGTACGTATATGGTGTTCATTCGTATATACATATATAATGTTGTACAAATAGCCATGATATCACATTTATACCTTTGTTTTAAGTATTTATTTTGATAGAGTTCAAACCTAGCACAGATGCGTTGGAAATCAGGTTGAAGATGAAACGGTAAAGAATCAAAAGGATTACCATTTCAATATATATAGAAAAAAATGAACACAAAAAGCTCATTATTACATATTGACTGCTAATTAAAGATGAACACATTTAATCAGTGGCTGTAACAAGTAGAAAAAATGGCAATCTGCTAGAAAGATGAAGAAACTATCTGAATAGGTCTTCTGATAATAAACTCATAATGAATGAACCATTTAACATAAACACTGGAATTAAATATTAAACTTCATATTTCCATCGTTTCTAACTATTATTAATAATAATGCAGTTAATAATAATAATAATAATATTGGCCATCATCATTGATTTATATGTCACCAACAATTGACAACCATAGCATTATATCTCTATAAGACAACTTATCACAGTAATATTGCTTCTCCAAGACCTATTCCCTTATAATCATTTGTACTTAATAATAAGCATATGCTATATGAACTGATGCCTGTGTTTGATTACACACCATGTATAAGGCCTATTATTGCAATTAAGTAGAAATCTATTTCATAAACTGTTTAACTGTTTATTCAGATGTTAGCCAACATAATATCAATTTCAATAATAATAATAATAAAATGTTGTGATAAATCTGATAAATAAAACTTGACTGGATTATTAAGAAAGATAGTGGGTGATTTTTAAAGGACATAATACATTAACAAAATGAGTCAAGTAAATATATTTTATTCCATTCTAATAACTTTTTCTTAAGTGACATTTTATTGATTTCATTGACAAATTTTGTCTTTATTATCAGAAAAGAATAAATCTTCTTATGATAATCAATCAACAGACTTTGAAAAAGAAAGAAAAAGCAATTTAAAAACTTTCCTGCTATATAATAATAGGTTATGATCATATCAAAACACAGCCATGTAAAATTTAGCATCATGGCAAAATGGCAGATTCAGAGTAAAGATTTCAGGGTGCCGATTTAGTTTGCGCTCATGGCCATTTTGAAGTCTAAAAACTACAGCTGACATATCCAACTGACAAATGACATAAAAATTAAATAAAAGTACATTAAATTCATATTTTAGAAAGCATATGCTAGTAAAAATGATATACTTTATTTTATTAGCACTGGAGTATGCAAAGAGGGGGGAGGATGGTGTGGCTGATATGAATTATCATCCCAAAGGCAGAAGTCTGATCAAACCAAACTTATAATTTCCAAATACTAAAAGATAAAATACAAATAATTTCTAAGATATGAATTTGAAGTACACTTTTATACAATATAATTTATGTCATTTATCGGTTAGATATGTCAGCGGTGGTTTTGACTGAGCTTTAAAATGGCGGTAAATGAAAAATAAATCAGCACCGATTTCAGTATCAATGAGCGGAATAAATAAAAAAAAAACTGTTCAGACAAACTGTATGGAAGTATTAAATCCTCAATCTGCCACTAGAGTACTTGGAGAGAGAAAATATCCAAAACAACTAACCATGCGATTATTTTAATTTTTACACCGAAATATCAACTATTTGTTATATTATTTTCAAAATATCACGCTTATATAAATAGGTGACAAAAAAATTAATGGTCTGTTTAAGAAAACAGTTGATAAATATCGCAAACCAATTCTTTCGAGAGAAATGAACAGTGTAGTTGATACTAGTAAGGTAAAGTTTTCACTCATATACATACTCCTTATCTGCTCAAACTTATTTGCAAATATCTTGTATCTGTGAAAAAAAATTCAAATATATATATATATTAGAGAAACTAATAATATTAGAAATCATGTTTGCACAAAGCCTTTAATATCTTTTTTATGCTCAAAAATTATTTCAAGTTTCTGAAATCTGAGGGAAAAAGTGACCTCAATATTTTATATTAATAATAAAATGAATTCATTTTCAATAAAAGCGACATGACAATTTTAAACCTGAACTGTTCTTATCTACTATACAAAGGAGATGCTAAATCAAGTGAAGATTAAATAGAAAACTCATAGTCGTAAAATCTTTTTTTTTTAAATCTTTAAACTACCATATCAGAGCATTTATTAAATATAGTCAAATAAACAGAATCTAGATTTGACTAAATTTAGCCAACTCCTTCCTCCTGGGGCGATATGGAAAAAGTTGAAAATCAAAATTGTGTAGATTTTTTTTTTTTTTAATTATGGTAGATTTTTTTTTCTCTTTAAGCTTTAACCTTTGACAAATGGTCTTCGCAAAGACTGGGAATAACAAGACTCTCCCAAATTTACAACCATTTGAAAAACTTAAAAGTAAAAAAAAAAACTGTAAGAAAAAGCTAGTACTTCTGCGCAGAAAAAATAAAGCCGTAAAAAGCTGTCAAATTTAAAGTCACATTTTTTGGCAAAGACAGCTGTTTGCTATTTTTTTTTTAAGATGAAGTTTAAATACTTAATATGTTTACTTTTTAAATAAGTAATGAAAACAAATTACCAGTGCTTTATTAGCGTAGAACAGGTGTACTATTTAAAAAATAATAATAACCTAACATATCCGGAGGAAAAAAAAGAAACATAAATAATCCATGAAAATATGCCCAAATTATTGTAGTTCTGAAATTGAAGAGCTAAAATAATTAGATTATTAAAGGCGTGTCGAGCAAAAGAGAACCACTATCAGTGATGATCAAGTACCGCCACCTGACCGTAATATATTGTTGACTAGCAAAATAGTTTTAAATTGGCTATCGTATAGCAGTGATTCTTTAATTTATATAAAAAATTCGAATCTAGATTGAATAAAACTTGAACATATCAAAAATTGCAATCAGATATTTTGATTTACCTTTCAGGTAGACGGCCCAAAACAAACGTGGTTAATTACACAATATTGATCGATAAATAAATATCTATCTGTTCTGAGCTAAGAGATAAAACAAGGATGGGATAACAGTAAGACAATTAGCTAGCCTAAAGAATAATGTTCCATTTTGATAGGCTATTAGAAAGGACTTCATCGTACAATAGAAAATTTGAAGACTGTTTTACCATTTACATTTAAGTATGGTAATTAAATTAGTCTAAGTACTGGAATTAATTAAAACACTAAACACTGATTCTACATGAGTTTTAATATGTTTATTATGATATTATTTTCAAAATAATTCAAGATATTTCAGTCATTATCATGATTAAATGATTGCCCCTATACATTATCATAAACCAGAACTATTCAAAACATGGTCAACTGTGAGGATTTGTGGTCCATTTAAAACTGTTTTAGTCACTATCAACATCAACTGACTGCCCATACACAGTATCATAGAACAGAATTGTTGAAACTGTAAGAATTTGTGTGGTCCATTTAAAGGTTTTTATTTTTTCCAGTGGAAAAAGTAATAAATTGAAATGGATGATTATTAGATATTTTAATTCTATCCCTAATCTATAATGTTTATATTATTGTCTGGTGTTTTAACATCATGTATTTTTCAAATACAAGATGTATCAAAAAAGAAGACTTGCACTATTTTAATCCTATATGTGTGCACCAAAAATGTCAAGGTGTATAGAGTTAGTGCACAATTAATTTTGTATTTATTTTGGATGTGACCCTCAGATATTTTTTTTTTTATAACCCTTGAATTTCTTAAGATTGGAGACCCTTGTCCTAGACTTGTAATAAGTTTTCACATCATTCAATCTGATTCCTTATAGATTTTCTACCATATTTATTTCTAAATATATGTCAAATACAGGCTCTATTCACCTTGCAGTTTCTATAATAAAAATGATTTTATCCACTGATTCTCATATTTCTTATATTAGTCCCAGTTTAAAAAAATGTAGTGCTTCCAATTATTTTTTGCTTTCCTTACTGTACAATTTGTTACTCCATATAAAGATGTCTTTCAACAAAGATCTGCTCTGTTCAGTTTAGAGTAGCAGTTGTGACAGCCTTAAGAACTATAGGCTTCTGGACTGAATCTCACACTGTTATTTTTGTCACTTGAGTATCACATGACAACCTAAGTATTTAAAGATTCAATTATATATATATATATTAATTCTAATGTTTTCATGGATAAAAGATGTCATATTATTATTACTATTTGCGGGATATTCCGTGTAGTGAAAAAGCTAAATGCTGACGTTTCAGTACAATATCAAGCCTTCAGCGTCCTCTTTCTCAAATCATAAGAATGCATGTGAGATTTAAAATCGTTTTTATCGTTTTCTTTCTCCTCATATTTAAATTCTATTGGTTGAGAAGTTTTAAAATTTATTTTCTTTTCCAATAGTTTCTTCCAAATGTTGTTAATCTTCTTACTCCACCTTTCATTTATGTCTTGGCCTTTTAAAATCTCTATAGCTTTCTTGAATCTCTGGTCATATTAATTTTTGCAAAATATTTGTTTTTCAAAATTGATATCATGATTTGTTAATTTAATATGAGAATAAATAGCTGATGAATTGGATTTTCCCCCAAATGTGTTCTTCCTTTCTAATATTTATTCTATGATTTTCATAGAATAAATATTAGAAAGGAAGAACACATTCTGGCAGTGAGAGAAAAATCCAATTCATCAGCTATTTATTCTCATATTAAATTAACAAATCATGATATCAATTTTGAAAAAACAAATATTTTAGCAAAAATTGAACAATATGACCAGAGATTGCCAAGAGAAGCTATAGAGATTTTTAAAAGGCCCAAGAGCATAAATGAAAGGTGTGAGTTAAAGAAGATTAACAACATTTGGAAGAAACTATTGGAAGAGAAAATAAATTTTAAAACTTCTCAACCAATAGAATTTAAATATGAGGAGAAAGAAAACGATAAAAACGATTTTAAATCTCACATGCATTCTTATGATTTGAGAAAGAGGACGCTCTGAGGAAGGTACTTGATATTGTACTAAAACGTCAGCATTTAGCTTTTTCACTACACGGAATATCCCGCAAATAGTAATAATAATATGACATATATATATATAATGACCATATAAGTGGATGGAAAAACTTTTTTTTCCACTTGTCACCCTAAAATAGATCAGAAACATTTTGTATTTTAATCAGTCAATATTATTTGTAAATCAATTGCTCAAATGATTTTGTCAAAGAGTCTTTTATTACTAAAATAAGTAGATAGTTGTGAGTTGTATACCAAGATGAAAGCCCATATTTTTGATAAATATACAGATTCTATGCCTATAATCTATATAAGATGTGTTAGTTGTTGAAATAAAACAAAATTGATAAATCAATTGTTAAATTTTAAAAAAAAAAGATCAAATTTTCATAAATTTCATTAAGAAACTTTATTTCAATATTTGTTTTTATTATTATTTATAATATAAAATGGTAAGTGGTCTTGCGTTGTTAGCCGAGAGGTATCGCAGGAGCCATGCAAGCAAGTAGTTGGTTGCAGACGGTTGTGGGTTCGCGTCCCGGCCGATGCTATGACATATAAAAAAAAAAATTGGTAAGTGACAAGACACTATTCATTTTGTTGTAATTTGGTTCAATTCAGTGTGTTTCTCTTTGTCAGCAGTTTTTCTTTCTTGGTAAATTGTCATAATGATAAAAATTTGGAATCTTCTTATCACAGAATGTGGATGCAATGGACTATTTCCAAAGGTAAAGAATCACACACTCCCAAAAAATGTGCTTTAAAAGTCATGATAAGATTGCATGCTGCCAACATGAATAAAAAGTAAATATATTGTAACAGTATAAACTCAGGGGTGAACCTGGGATGATGAAAAATCATAATCATCAACCCCAGTTAATACAAAATTTAAATATAAAATTAAATACAAATTACAAATGAACATAATGAATGAGAAATCAGCAAAAAATAAACTAACTATAAGTTCATCAGATTACAGATGAGAACAATAATCATTCATCATCATGAATCATCGAAAATAAAATCAACAATCAACCTTGAGACTGGATTTGAAAGTGATCCACTATATACCAGGCTAATTATTTAGCCTTTGCCAGCTTGGACAGATTGTATAAACAATTTGCAAAAACAAACTTAAGTGCTAATCCATAAGAATATAACAATTTTAAAAAAATTATGCTGGGATACTAAAACATGCTGATCATCATTATTTCCCTCTAGCCATTTAGTACTATTAATGTACTGGCCAACTATAAACTTAATTTCTAACAATAAAAACTAAATAAAATGTAGTGCACAAACTTTAAAGAATATCGCTTTGTGCCAACCAGCATTAAAGAAATACTGAAATCATCGTCAACTGGAGGTACATTACACTAAATATAAACCCCAATCTATATAACTGACCGATATGCATGAATCCTGTTCAGTGATTAAGAGCTCTATAACTATTACTGTGAACAAGTGATAATATTAATATATATAATGTTTGAAAACTAATTAGGATTAAATAAATTCACTAGAATAACTTAATAAAATATAAATTTATTAATAACAATAAAATTAAATTAAGGTCTGTTGAATACACAATAAATTCAGCATCTGATTTTGATTACAATAACACAAAAATATGCTATTACATCATAATTTACATATACCTCAATAGGTTTGCATAAAACATGACTATATATAAGCACTCAGATGTGCTGTATAATAATTTAAAATATTAGAATTGTCATTAACTAATAAAATAAAAATCAATTCATTTTAATAATACATAAATAATGACTGGTTTAACACACATGTGGGTCTAAGTGTCACACATTCAAATGTGCATAAACACTGACATTTATATCCTAAAATATTTCATTTGTCAAAAAATAATAAACTTATTAAATCATATTATACTTTCATAAGACAATTAATTCAATGTCAAAAAACATATACATAAAACCAATGCACACATATGTGCATATTACTATTATTTCTTACAAATCAAAGTTATTGCATTTTAAGTAAAAAAAATATTTTAAAATATATATATAATTTTTTTGACAGTCCTTCATAAGTTTTTTTTTTCAAGTTACTTTTAATTATAAACGCCTTTTTAAAAAGGTTATTAGAAAACTCTTTTAAAAACACTTTTAGTTTTTCTTACTTTACAATATTTAATTAATCAAAACTGGATTAAATCCTTTATAAATGTTAATGGGAAAAAGAAATCATTAGGAGACCAAATGGTTATTCACCATTATTATTATTTTTTTCTTTTAAATGGCTAATATAGTCACTAGTTATTTACTTTCAAAAGTGATAACTTAAATATTTAACTTTAAAGCTAAGTGTTTAACATAATCTCATTTTTCAATAGATGTCACTCACCAATTAATATCTGTTCATGCTTTACATGTATATGACCGTGGTAGCATCATTCTTTGCATATAGATTAATCAGTATATATATGAAACCATAATATCACAATAATTCTTCAGCAAGCTATCACTAGGATCTTTTAGTACACTAGTCCATTCTAAAACCATAGAATAAATTATTGACATCTTCATGAAAGATATAAATCCAGTAACTGTTGACATTCAGGTTCTATTATTTGGTACATTTCAGGTATCCCATCTAATACACACATGTATGGGTTATAAAACACAAAAAGCTGGCCCTTGCTTACATGTGAATTCAAACTCTACTTTTACAATATTAGCAACAGCTCAACTTCATTGCCTTCAGTTATAACTTCATAATAATAGTCCTGTATAATTGTTGTGTCATGAATGATTCAAATGTATCTTTTTATATTGTATTAGGGAATGTTTTAAAAAAAAACAGTAATTAAAAGTAAGTTTTCTTTACCTTGATTAATTCACCTTAATTAAAAATGAAATGTTTGATCTAAAAGTATTTCTTAATCCTTTCAACAACATCTTTGTAGGATTATGATCAAAATACGTTATACAAACTGTAATTAAAAAAAATTTCTCAATCTAATTAAAATAGTGGAATTTTATAATTTCCAGTTTATCTATTGTAACATAAAAATATGCAAGTTTTAATTTTTCTCTCTTTTTTTTTTTTACAAAATCAGAAGAAAACATTAAATAGATATTTTTAAATGTTTAATTTATAATAATTTTTTAAATTTAAAATTATTATTTAACTCTTAACTATTATTCCAGTGTAATATAATAAATATCTCCAAAAACTTTTGTTTGTTTTATTTCTACTTTTCCTTTCAACTTTATATATATATGCACACATACTACTATCTTGTTGTATGCCATGTGACACATAATCATCTCAATTATATATTCATTTTCGGTTAATAAGTTAATCCCCCCACCCACCCACCCACCCCCAAAAAAAGAAATTCCAGAATGATTTCTTTTAAAAATAACAGTAACAAAAAACAAAATGTAAGTATTAAATAATGTTCTTAGCAGGCATTTTTTGTAAACATTTCGCCCCCCCCCCAAAAAAAATGGTAAATTTATCACAAATATAGGCTGCCATCTTGGTTTACTGGAAAACCTATTACTACTAAAAATAATAAAGTATTAAAAAAATATGTTGTCATAGAAATTGAGTTAATTTGCCTAACTTTGGATATAGATTGTTTAAATTGTTATTACATAAAAATTAACTTCTAAAAAATATGTTTCTTACATCAATCTTTTATTAGTGAATAATAATAAATGTTTTCAAAGAATTAGAGCATTTTAAAAATTTAAAATGTTATAAAAGAATATAACTGCTGACATAATATTTTTTAAATTACTAGCAACAAATGTTTGTCATTCTACATTTTTGCCGGTTTAATTTTTTTTTTCTATTCAAAGAGGGCATATAATAGCAATTTTCTAATTACACACATCTTAAATGTAAATATTAAATAAGTGTAATTAATTATAAAGTGCAGTTTAATATATTATGTGCATTATATTAAAATTTATTTTTGCATCTATATAATATATTTTTGGAATTAAAAAAAATATTTTTTTTTTAAAACTTAATTTTCTTGCTGTAACATGTATACTACTTTTATGGAAGGTCTGATGGGTTTTTTTTTTTAAAACAAAAAAGAATCATTTGCTTACATGTAATAAACCTTTGTTTGCCCTCCCTCAGATTATTTGTTGAATTGTAAAAAGTATAAAAGATGGTTTCTAGATAAGTAAGTGAATTACATCCACATTTGAACCTTAATATATTCACAGATGAAAGCATAGGCCAGAAAATGGATTTTATAACATTGTACCAACTGGTATCTATTAATTTCTCAAGCTTATTTTGGAAAGATCTAGAGTACAGTGAATATAACTTGTCTTAAAACTAAAAATGCAGCCCTGCCATAATAGAGTAAAAGAGTCAAGAACTAAAGGTCCTAAATTAAAACTTAACCCTACCATTTCTCTTGTTTGAATGTGATATAATCTCTTAAGTGATGATATATCAATTATTTTTATTGCTTATAATTAAAAAAATATGACTATGAAAGTTAGTATTTTTTTTTCTTTTCACAAATAAAAATCAAACTTGTCTTGCATTGGTGGTCGAGAGGTCAGCGTGACTGCCTTGCACTTGCAGGCAGTTGCCCGGGTTGCAGGTTCGCATCCCAGTCGATACTATGACACTTAAAAAAAAAATCAAACTTTAAACAAGTAAAACAATTTTCTGGCAAAAACAGAGAGAAACATTCTCTTTTGTCAAACATTCAAATTAATTTATTTACTGAACTGCACATTTCTTTATTCAAGTTGAAATTTAAAACACATGTGTATTAATATAGTCAATATTCACAAAAATATTGCTCAGGTACATCTTAATTCTTAACAAATATAAAATCTTTGGCTAACATCTTAAAATTTTCTCTAAATTAAAAATACTTCAGTAATTCTTTCATTCTTTTTGCACTACTTATATTAAACAAATCTCTTAAAAAAAGAAAAAAAATACCACTTCTTTGTGGTTTTCACAATACTATATTCATTCAATTACTATATATTATCAATTAAATTAATATAATTCTTTATAACTATTATTTTCTTTTTATTATTCATTTAAAGGACAAAAATATATTAATTTAAATAAAGAGGGAGAAAAATTCTGAAGAAGGTTGTAGTCTAAAGAGCAGATAATTATTTGAATAAAGCATTGTAAAAAGTGGAAAGAATGAAATTTCTTAAATATTTATTTAATTAAATGTTGAATTATAAGTTGTCAGAATATTCTTACTCAACTTGTATTAATATCAGAAGCAATCAATTTGACTCCAAA
This sequence comes from Epiperipatus broadwayi, assembly GCA_028023455.1. Classification (NCBI taxonomy): domain Eukaryota; kingdom Metazoa; phylum Onychophora; class Udeonychophora; order Euonychophora; family Peripatidae; genus Epiperipatus; species Epiperipatus broadwayi. The sequence continues at coordinate 3,562,794 of JAQFVV010012426.1, read as the reverse complement.
TTTCTTGCAAATTTTTTATGTACCTCAGTAACAGAGTTATTATTGTGATAATGGATTTCATTAATATTATTAATGATTCTACTCTTTTTCCACTATTAATCTTTTTAAATGCCACTTACTTTACAACAATTTATAATTATTTAATAAGTATATAGCATACCTAAATTAAGGCATTTTAAATCTGTTTTTTTTGTATTCCAAACTTAAGTTCAGGACAGAAGTAACTGAAATATTTCTTGTTCATTTCCAGTGATGTCCAAAGTATTCATTACAATATAGAGTTAAGATGAGAGATCTTGCTAAAAGGGAACTGAAATCAGCTTCTACTTTGTATGAGTCGTATAATATAAAAATGTTGAATTATCAATATAAGCAATGGAGATCATATCTTTAATTCATCTGATAAGATTATTTGCAAAATCCATGCATAGTGAAGAAATGTTCTGTTTCTCCATTGGTGAAATGATGGCAATAAGGTAGGAATGAGAGATGTTACAAATAGATAGAAATATATCCTTCCTTATGGAAAAATGTTGAGCTGTTATCATGAGCTTGGATATTCAGATGTTTGATACCTATAATTTATCTCATGATAAAATATTGTTTTGTGCAAATGACGGATCTGATATGGCAGATTTAAGTAAAGAATGCATTGCAAAAATCCTATTCAATCTTCCACAAAGCGCAAGTGGATAGAAATCAATTCACTAAATTTTCATAAAAGGAATGTAATAGGAAAATACTACGTTGGCAAATTCAAAAAGAGACTGACATGAGCATGAAGATTCATGTGTTTGATATTTTTAATTTGTCTGATGAAATGAAAATTTTTCACAAGATGTGTGCATAGTGAGATATAAAGTCTGACTTTTGATGCAAATGATTGACTGCTATATGGTGATTTGAGTAAAAGATTAACTGACAAAACCAACAAAAACATCTTGAACTGACAATTGCTAATCATCCTTCCACAAGGTACTTAGTAGTAGTTTAAAACCAGTTCCTACCTTACCCAACAATAACATAATGGAAGCATAACAAGCCTTCAACATAGTCATGGAGATCCATATATCCTATATTTATAGAGCAAAAATGAATGTTATTTGAAAAATTCCCACATAGTGAAAGAGGGTTATCTGAACCTCTACACTAATGGATGACAGATTAATTAATACAACTAAAATTCCATTTAAGATACATGAATAAATTCAAATCATTAACTATATATCTTTTAGGTGCTGGAGAGTAAATGTCATAATTAAACTGGATTTGTCAGTTGAGTAAAAATGGTCTCACTATAAAGCAAAAATATACAAAATATGGAGCAGTCATATTTATTGGAAAATACCGTGTTATATCCCTATGGATACTGAGATCATGCAAACAAATAATTGATGAGTTATTCACTCAGCAGATCATGTGCTATTAGAATTTGTAGGTCAAGCTTCAATCCAGAACATTTAACTTTCAAGTTTCTCACTCTTTTTGTGCCAGAAATGTAACATGACTTATAATCTCTCTGTGCTAGTTATACAGAATGGCCACAGTTACAATGTACATACTTATATAATTACATAATGGACATGAGAATGCATGCAAGGATGATTAGATATGCTAATTTTGTGTGATGAAGTTGTTTCTCCTAAATTAGCATTCAAAATAACATCAAACTAAAAAAATATTATAGCTTACAGCATTTTTGGATGTTATATAATGTAAATCCCAGGATCTGAGACTCAAACTTTGCAATCCTTTTTGGAATCAAAGAAGCTTCCTTTTTGTTTCAGATAGCTGAAGCAAAAACATAGATGGCTAGCCTCATGCAGCAAGCCATTCAATTAATTAGCCAACTATGCTATTAATTAGCTGAGTAATTATTACATGTTTAGTTGATCATAAAATAAAGATTAAAATAAAGTTATATAATTGAAAACTATCACTGATTTCCCATGGAGAGATACTAAAAAGGCATTTGCTTTGTGGGCCAACTTTAAAGACTATTTTAACTGCTGCTTAAATAGTATTCTATTTTACCATTTACACCAAATCTTTAAAATGAACTAAAAAAATATTCTAGTCAATATTTTATACTGAACTATTTTCTCTATTTCTATTTTTATAAGAAATAACAATTATTTCTGTAATGATAAATTATGGAATGGAAATGAGTGGATTTAAAAGAGTGCTTAATTAAGTAAAAACAAGGCAAACGTTATTATTATTCCTTTTTTAAAATAATGAATTATAGTATATAATATTTGTGTGTGCCATGTGCAGGCATAAACAAATGCGCAAAATGTAAAATTAAACAAACTACAAATAGTAATTCTTAAGTAATTATAACCTGGCAGTAAATTTGAAATGAATATATACATACTTCTAAGAAAATAGGGGACTTTCTCACAATTAATTTTTGTTTTGTTTGTTTATCTTAAAGTTAGCTTACATTCAAAGAAATGAAAAGAAATAAAGATTTTTTTTGTACATACTGAGGTACAAACAAGTTTAAAAGATTAAGAAGTTTATAATGAAAATGACAATCTTTTAAATAAAATAAAAAGAGACAACAGAATTTAACTGGAGATGTCTTTACACTTTTTTTTTCCCCATATGTCATAGCATCGGCCGGGACGCGAACCCACACCCGTCTGCAACCAACTACTTGCTTGCAAGGCGGGTGCGATGACCTCTCGGCTAATAACGCTTGACATGTCTTTACACTTTTATTGGGGTTTTTACAAATTCACCAGAAAGTTTCATGGGAAAAAAAATTACAATGAGTTGAACCATTATATAATAAACATGAGAGACAGTATAAAACAATAATGAAATTTAATCCGGGTGATTCCCAGCAAATGACCATACACTAAAACCAAAGTTCCCAAAATATCTGACCACAAATGTGATAGTACTGTGAAATTATAGTTCAAAAGATATGAAAACATTTAGGCAGGTCATTAGATAATTCAAACACCAATGAAAAAGTTGTTGGTTATTAAATAATGAACTGATGGTTCATGAAATGCAAAATAATTCCATCTATGCAGTGTATTATACAGTGAACATAATGTATGTCATTAAAATATATATATATATTGGTAAATATATCACTATGAATGTGATACCTGTATTAATGATTATTATTTAGAATAATATATCATCCAAGAGATATGGCTGAGATTTACAAATGAATTATTTTATGCTTAATGAATAATGGCTAATGTTGAAATACAAGTAAAATAAAATAATCCAATCCCCCTGAATTCATGACATAGATTTGCGAATTTTTCAGATTTCAGAAATAGACCCCTCCCCCTCCATGGCACACCTAAACTCTGCTAGATAAAAAAAAAAAAAGGCTATTCACTGCAATTAAACTTATTCATTTATAAATATTTACAGTTTGTTTGTTTTTTTAAATATATATATATTATAAACGTTTATAGAAGCTTCTTCATTTATTGCTAAATACTAAAAACCACCTTAGAAATTTTATTTTCACAATAATAATGTTCTACTAAAATAAATAAATAAATATTTTAATCTGTTTGGCTGAAAACTCCTCCTGTCTATTTTCAATCAGACCTAGCGAGTCTTATGTTAAATATTCCTCCATATTTGAAGATGTTATTTTTACAATTAAACATTTTTATCATAGAATGTAACAATTTTTTTAATTTGCTATGATTATAAATATTAAAATACAATTTAAATAAAATAGAAGTACTTGTGTTGCACGAATTGAAAAAAAGACTGCATTTTTGAAAAAATTCACACCTTGCTATTTATTTTTTTCAATATTATTCCTTAGTTTTAATAAAGAAACACTATCATAAAACTCTGCCACCAAATGCTTTTTCTTACTCTTGATAATTTCCTTTTTATAAACTGTTGTATACAAAATATATAGTAACTGCAATTCTGAATTATAATCCACTTTTGTTACCCTCCTCTAGAAATATTCCATTTGGTTTCAATCCATCTTCTTATTTATTAATTGAAATACAGGCTTATTATATATATGTATATATACCTGTATCAATATATGTAGTATATAGGATATATGAGCACAGACTGTCACACCACCCACCACTCAATCTCATATCACATACATTTGAACACATATATGTCGAAAAGATATATAATCACCAATATACGTATTTCATATATGTGTAGAGATGATAATCTGGACCAACTGATGATTGCTGTTTTAGCATGAAATACATATATTGGTGATTATATATATCTTTTCGACATATATATGTTCAAGGGTATCAGTGATATAAGATAGAGTGGTGAGTGGTGTGAAAGTCTGTACTCATATACCCTATATACTTATTATAGATTTAACCAAAACACACATTATCAAACTATATCTGCCTTTAATATATAATACTGAAGAAAAAACATGTGCTACAACTTTTTTAAAAATTAAAATTAGAAAAAAAAAAAATTATAAATAAAATTTAGTGTCTACTTATAAATTTTAGTAATAAATGCACTGATAAGCTTAATAAATGGTAAGTCTATTGTAGTTCTATTTAATGTGAATTTAAACTTTATATCTTTAATTAACAACTACCTTACTTAAAAGAAACTTTAATATTTGCTAGGATAAATGACAAACTTTATTAATTATATTAATTTAATGTTAATACAGGTTATTCAAATTTAATCTTTAGTGTGTTAAGGAGGGGAGACTTAAAAAATAACTGAAATCATTCTATGGCTTGTGTGCCTGTTGTAGTACATGCTTCTGCAGTCACACACTTCTTGCAGGAACCCTCTTGCATCAACCTACCAAATGACATCATGTATGAAACAATGAAGGCATATAGCCATTTTTTTGTAAACTCCATTTCATGTATTTGCTGATTTATATAATGACTGAAAAGTTTGAACAATGTGAAATTCTGTTTTCGTTTACAGAAGATAGCAAAGAAAACAGTTGTAATGCTTGAAACAGATTAAAAGCAAGCTGATCTCATAAAAACACAAGTTTATGGGTGGTGTAATCAAAATGTTAAATTCAAAAGCATCACAAATAAAGTCTAAGGTCAAACCAATGCTGACATTTGCTTTTTGCCACAAACTGTATATTTCTCTCAGATTTAAATTCAAAATGGTCATGCTTTTTAGTCTGCAAGTTATGAAGCATTTAAATGTTGTCATAAAATGTAAGCATCCTGTTTTGTGGCAAAGAAAAGAGTGCAAGCTTCACCCCATTAAGAGGCACCTTTCAAAGACTTGAATATGAAAGACATTTTAATCAAATTCAGCATGAACCAGCTTATCTATCAACCATATTCACTCAATCTCATCTTCATGTGATTTTTTTGTAATTTCTCACATGAAAAAATCTCTTTTTTTTTTTTTTTTGTGAACTTATAAGTGGTGAAAGAAAATGGTGATGGCATTAATGCAAAATGAAAAACATGTTTAGACTGGCATATTGTATCAAATGGATAATAATTTGAAAGAGATTACATTTATAACACTTAAATAATACAAAAACTCTGTCAGATAATGAAAATTATTCTACACAAATAAAGCATGATAAACAGAGCAGCCAAAATTCGAAAAACATTAATTATAAACAATAATTATAAACAACAATTTGCCAAGGGCTTTCGGTACTGTATACCAGAATATTAACCGACTAGTTCCAATATGTTTCCATGATTCTGGTATACAGTACCGAAAGCACTAGGCAAATTGTTGTTTATAATTAATGTTTTTTTTTTAAATTTGACTGCTCTGTTTATCACGCTTTATTCGTGTAGAATAATTTATAACACTTACAAATAAATAATTTTATTATTATAAAATTCTGATTACTTTTGAATACTCCCTCGTACTCATCCTAAATTTAATAATAGATACTCTTTCCATCACTCTCTTTCACATTCACTTCATATGTGCCTTATTTACAACATCCCTATACTGGAATTTCTTTATAGCTATTTTTCATTTACTCCCACATAATCACAAAAAGCTTCATCAAGACTTGAACAATAGAACAGCAGTTATAATTTATATATCTAACTTTATGCAATATAATGAGATCTATTACAACAAATAAAATTAGTTCCAAAATCTATCGATTCCATTCTAGCACACATTAAATCAAAGTTACCATTCAATACAATTATTTAAACATAAAAAATGTATTAGAAAATTAAAAATGCAAGTATAAAAATACATATAATATTAATTATTGCACATAAATAACTTTTAAATAATTTACCATATGTGTAAATGTGAAAGTTCAATTTTATTAAAAATTAAAATTGCATTTTTAAAAACATAAACAAACATAACATATCAAAAATATGCTCATCATACTCAGCATTCCTAGTGCTTATATATCAATTTTATAAATATAGGGGATTTGAACTCAGACTTACAAGCTACTTCAACCATCCACACTATCTCACACTACTGATACACATGACCACACACATGCAGAAAAGATAAATAATCACCAATATACCATTTTTGTGCTGACCAGAACTCATCAGTTGGTTCAGATTATCATCTCCCATACATATATACAATCAATGCTCAGTATATATATCAGTGCTCAATATATATGTATGGAAGATGATAATCTGGACTAACTGATGAGTGCTGGTTCAGCACGAAATATGTATATTGGTGGTTATTTATCTTTTCTGCATGTGTGTGGTCATGTGTATCAATAGTATGAGTTAGTATGGATGGTTGAAGTGGCTTGTAAGTCTGAGTTCAAATCCCTTATATTTACAATTGGACTCCAGGTATAAGAGTGCCTAGTATTTCAAATCTTATATCAATTTATAATAGAAATCATACAAATCATAGACTACTGATTTAGTCAGTCTATATTCTAAACTTACATTTTCCATTTGAAAAGTATTTCTTTCTTAAAAGGACACTATTAATTTTCTATCTCTTTTTTTCTGATTCACAGAGAAAAAATAAAATTGAACTTTTAAGAGTATAAAATAAACAAAACATGAACACATTTATGCTAATAAAAAACCAAAAAAAAGTACAGATTGTTGACATAGTAATTACATATTCAAATTTTCCATTTTCTCACTTGAAAATTTTTTATTTCTTGATAGGATACTGGCTAATTGTCAAAATTATTATATATATTATGCAGAATAATTTCTAAAAATATATATATTCAATATTTTTAGATAATTTCTAAAAATATACATATTCAATATTTTTAGAACTGAAAATACAAATAAATCTCTCAAAATGTGACAAAAATGACTAATTCCAAACTCAAAATAAGAAGACTTTGAAACATTATGTATAAACACAAGCTTTGTCAACAAAAAGCATTTACTGTGGTAATCGCATTCACTCTTCAGATCTTAAATTAATGAGAAAAGAGGTTAATATATAAATAAATACTATAATGGACCCACAGTTTATTTTTTATAGTGAGAATACCAAGATTTGGATTACTTTTTTTATTAGTTTTCAAATTGAGTGCTCAAATACAATAAAATCTGTAAATAATAAATTCCTTTAATGAAAGAACTTGAAATATATTAAGAATTGATAACAGCATTAAGGCAATCGGCAATAAAATTAAATAAATAAAAATTTCAGCAAATAAAGTATTTCATGTTGAAGAAATATAAATTAGTAATTAGTTCTTCATTTTTTACTGCTGCAAATTATACCACATTCTATTTATTTATTTTTATTATTTATAATATAGTTCATTGTTCTGTTAGTCATGCATAGTTTAATGAAGAAATAAAGAGATTGATCTGAGAGCTAAAAATTTCTGGAATAAAGCTCAAGTTGGTCATTTATAGTGCCAAAATATCACATGATTCCCATAACAACAAACCAGACTATTATGATTTTATTTGAAAATGTATTTGATATTAAAATGGAACTACAACATTACTGATAGTAGAAATATATATATATATATAAATAATGAATACATCTAACATTATCAATAGTAGAAATATATATATAATGAATGTATCTAAAACGATTAAGCAGGTGGTTTCTTAGTATGAAGGTCATATAGGATTTAAATATTCAAATTGATAATGTTAAGTGTTGTAAACATGAATCTTTAGATCTACAGTCTAACCCACACAATTCTCTAACTAACTGAGCAATTTAAAACTGGTATTGATAATCCTAAACACTCATTCTCCCCTCCAGAAATATAGTAGTTTTATTGTATTTGAAAAGATATACAATAATAAGGTTGCTATATTAAATTTATTAAGCGCAAGCAGATGATATAATAATGTGAAAGGCTGAAACAGATGCGCATTAAAAATATTTATGTGACAGCCAATCAGGTGTAATAATAACTATACATGGAACTCTCAATTCAAAACACAAGGCAGAGATTTTATGAAAAAAAAAAAATGGAACCACCTTCCTCTCTACTTAAATTTATATAAAAATAAGCCAGACTCAAGCATTTTGAACTAAGAGTGTGAAGCTTAAAACACCTTCACATTTAATTCAACAACATTTAAATAAACAATGTGAAATCTTTCGATTTACTATGAAGTAATTTTCAAATCTAATAAAATGATAGTAACAAATGTAAATATATTAAATTTATTAAGTACAAGCAAACCTTTGACAGATGTGCCTTAAAAATGCTTATGTGCTGTCATTATTATATCTGACTGGTTGTCATATAAGCATTTTTAAGGTGCATCTGTCAAAGGTTTCAACATTTCACGATATAAATAATAAAATTGGAGTTTTAAAAGTAGCAATCGCCCTGTGCGAATTGGTGCAGTCATAGAGCAGTCGACCCTAAAGCTCAAGCTCCATGGATCAAGGCCCAACTTTATCACATCCAGGTCTCAAACTTCTTATGAATTCTTAAGATATAAATCATTCCATTACTTTTCATGGTAAATTCATTTAATATGATTCCGCATTATAAATGTGTGGAAAGCATGGCTAATCCCCGTTTCATTTTCCAATTTTTGGTTCATTTAAGTCGAATGATTGTTTTTAAGTAACTAAATTTTAGCATAAGACTTGTTTGAACAAATAATTGAAACATTTTAAAACATTTTGTAGGAAAATAATATTGTAAATGGAATTACTCAAAAACTTAAATTTCAATCCGACGCTATTTTTTTGCCTTTTTGAATAAATTTATATAATTTTTTTTACACACTAATGATTTTTAAATAGTATTTAAATTAAATGCTTTACGATTATAAACACAGACATAATTCACTATATACATAAGTGTGTGCATGTATAAAAAATTACAGTTAAGTTTAACGGTATTAACTATGCAAGAAAGTTGGTCTGGATTCAAACTCCTTTTTACTTCAGGTTATTAGCTAAAACAATATAATGGAATAAATGAGGGAGTAGATATAGAAGTACATTTAATTCTATCTTTGAAATGTATTCCTAATTGATGAAAGAAAAAGTTAGAAATCAATCAGAAATGAAAATATTTGCATTATGCAAATTTATAGTAGATATATTTGCATTATGCAAATTTATAGTAGATGGTTTTGCAATAGTGTTAAAAATTTGCTCTTGGAAGTATATGAGAAATCATATGACTTTGCGTCTATGCAAAAGTATAAATAAAAAATGATAGTGCATACACTATTTATCATAGAGAATACATATTTTAATTGACAAAGAACAAGCAGCATATTAAGTCAGTGAAGTGCAAGAATATTCTATAGTACACAATATAAACATCATCACTTTCAAAGATGATATCGATCCACTGAGGGAAGAAAATCTCTCCCAGTTATAATCTACTACTTTCTCTTCACTACCTTACACCTGCACATTTCCTTATTTTGTCAATCCATCTTACATATGATATCTTTCTAGGGTCTATTACATTCTTTTGAGATCAAATTTAAAATTTCAACTGACCATCTATTACCATATCTCTTCGAGCAATATTTCCGCCCAAAACATAAATCAATAAATAAGAACTACAAACATGCATTAGTTTACTAGATGCATTACATATATACATATACATCTTTTATATTTGAAAGTGAAAAAAATAAATGTTCGTGTTGACAAGACTTTGGGAGAAAAAAAAATTCCTTCTCTTTTCCTGTAGTTAGTCCAGAAAATCATAACTTTCAAATCACTGAAAGAAATGTGAAGGAAAACAAGAATGTACTATCCCTCCTGCTTGTATTCATTTTAATTTTTTTTTTTTAAATCACTACTTTCTGGTGGATTTAATCAATCATAAGAAATCCAATCTCAAGCTTTCAATAAATAAATTTTAAAAAAATGGAAAGTAAAGCAAATCTGGCTACATACTCAAAAAATTAAGCTACTAAGAAAAAAAACAACCAAATATTCGTATGAAATTCTAAAGCGGGAAATTGGCAGGGTGTCAGCAAAGCAAAAACCTACAATAAGGAGGAATAACAGATCTCATTGAATTTCTAAAAAAAAAAAAAAAGGAGAAAAATACAAAAACATAAAGAAATAACTTTCAAGCCTTTTATTACTAAAAGGAAACGTTAAAAAAAAAAAAGCTTAAAAAAATAACATTCAATTCAAAAATAAAACTTTCACAAAATATTTTTACCAAGATATATATATACCTGTTTAAAGAGGTTCATGGTCAAGTTGCAATCTTTAATGTCTGTATAAATATATTAGACCATTAATAAAGGTATGATTCCACTCTTATTGTTAAAAGGTTGCCTTGACAACAGTTTGAAATTGTTGATTGTTATTGATATTGAGATTGTCTAAGTGTTGATTGATTTTTAATGATATATTAATATAGAATCAACCAATACAAGATATTCTAAAAAAAAAAGTATTTTATATTCAGCTTGAGCATGATTTTTTCATAGAAGAAATAGATTTATTACATGATAATAATAATAATCTCAAAGCCCTACTAAGAACGTGCAATGCTGGTTGTTTTCATTGATAAAATACAACTAAGGGAGAGAATACAATGAAGGCTTGCAATTAGGCAAAGTGCTGAAATCTTTCAGAAGCAGCTGAAGACATGTAAAAGCATGCAAAATACCAAATAAAGAAAATAGAGATTCTGAACTTTCCTTATGTGAATACACTTGTGGTTCATTGATTGGTTTGTAAAATTATCTAAAAACTCATCTTTGGATAATGGTCATACTCAGGGCCAATCAGAGGGGGGACAGAAAAGGATGTTGCCCCAGGTCTTGCAATATCAGGGGCCTCAACTTGGCAACTCAATATGTTAAACAATAATATAGAAGGAAAAGTGATGTCACAGCTCATAAAATGGCCTTAATTTTACTGTTAAATTCCACAAAAAAATATTTGAGAAAAACTTTTCCAAAGCAGGCAAACCACAAGTTGAAAACATAACCCAGTTTAGGATGAGGTGCCAATTTGATGATTCTGCAACAAAAGTGACTGCAGCACTCAGTGACCAGCAGAACTAATAGTCTCAGCCCCCATGTCAGTCAGTTCTGTGTTAACAGTGTTTTAAAATACTAACAGTGCTGGAGTGAATCTAATCTATTCAAGTGCTATCTGAATCTGATCTGCTAACTTGTTTCTGAGACTTGTAACTAACTGCTCCCAGAGTCCTGTTTTTGGCCCTGTAAATAAAAACCCTTGTTTCTTCTCTCATTCTCCCCATACTCTTATTTTACATTTTGAAGAGCCTCTAAAATATTAGTTGCCCCGGGCCACACATTTTCTCTGAAAGGCCCTGGTTGCACTCACTAGTGAATGATAGCTGCAGTTGATGATATATATATATATGAATACTAAATGTATTACTATATAATTCTTGATAGAAGTCTTTTACCCATTTCATGATGTCATCTCTCTTTTTAGTAATAATTCCATCCTTATTTCTTATTGCAGATATAAATTTCCTACCAATATCAAAATGTTGTTTTACACACTTGAGACTTTTATTCTCTTCTACAACTTTCCTTGCTAGTTCACAAATATACTTCCTTATATCGTTTTCAAATCATTTCCACACCATTTTACAGAATTTGAGATATTCAATCCTTTTTAATGCATCATTTTTGTATATCTTTATATTCCTTCTTTTCTTTTATAAATGATAAAGATGTACCAGATAATTGGAAGAATGCAGTATTAATATCAATAATTAAAAAAGGTAATAAAAAAGATAATTAGAAATTACAGACCTTTCAGCCTTTTATTAGTTTTATATAAAAATTTTATCAAGATAATTACAACTCATCTACAGAGAACACTGGATTTCCACCAACCAAGAGAACAAGCTGGATTTAATAGTGGTTTTAGTACAGTAGATCATATCCAGGTATTGAAAGAAGTTATAGAAAGGACAAATGAATATGAGTTGCCATTATGCTTTGGATTTGTAGATTATGAAAAGACATTTGATTCTATAAACATTTCTTCAATGATTAAAGCATTGGATCATCCAGGATATCATATTTTAAAGAATATTTATAACAATGCAACAGCAACAATTAAATTACATAATGATACTAGGAAAGTCAATATTGAGAAGGGCATAAGATAGGGTGATTCCATACCTCCATAACTTTTTACAGCAGTGCTGCAAAAAGTATTTTGTGGATTAAAATGGGAAGCTAAAGGAATGAAAGTAAATAGAGATTGTTTAAGTCATTTAGATTTTGCATATGATGTAGTTGTTTTGCAATTAATGCTTTAGAGCTGCAGGAAATGTTGCAGGAGTTATCAGATGCAAGTAGGATTAAAGAAAAATTTTAAAAAGACTAAAGTAATGTTAAATGGATTTTCTCAAAATATGAAAATGAAGATTGATTATGATGAGTTAGAAGAAGTTAACAGCTACAAATATACCTTGGTCAGATTATTAATACAGATGGAAACATAATGGATTAAATTAATCATAGAATTAAACTTGTTTTGATTGCTTTTGGTAGAAATTCCTTGATACTAAAAGGAAATATTGCTATGTGTTTGAAAAGGAAGGTTATTAATAAATGTATTTTACCAGTTCTTACTTATGGATCTGAGACTTAGACACTTAATAGAAGAGCAATACAGATACTTCAGATCATTCAAATATGTATGGAGAGATGCATGTTGGGAGAAATGAGAAGAGATCGAAAACACAATATATGGGTAAGAGAACAAACAGGTGTTACTAACCTTATTGAAAAAATTAAAAGACTGGAGTTGGACTGGACATATTGCAAGAAGAGATGATAATAGATAAACAATTAAAATCATAAACGGGATTCCAAGAGATTGTAAAAGACCCAGAAAGAGACTACATGCAAGACGGATAGATGAAATAAGAAAGTGTACAGGGGTGATGTGGAGAAGAGAAACTAAAAATCAGAGAAGATGGATTGAACTTGGAGAGACCTTCATCCTGCAGTGGATTGATAATGGTTGATGATGATGAGTATTAATTAGAATTCAGATTAAATTTCATTTTTTAAAGAAGTAAGAAAAACAGTATTATAAATGTATAAAATTAGATAAATGAAAAATAAAACTGAGTAGAAAAAGTTTTCAAATACAAATAAATAGCTTATTTTTTATTTTAAACCCGGCCTTTTAATTTCACTTCAAAAAAATATTTTAAGAACCTTTATATGTATCATCTTACAATTCCACCTATACTTCAATCATATTCTGTCGTTATTTCAACATCTATTTTTATTTGCTACAAAAAACAAATACATTTCTATATTATACAAAGATTTATAAAAAGTATATAATAATAATAATATTAATAATTCCCAAACATTTATAATTCAAATTATATGTTTATAAAAATGACCAATTAATTGGGAAGATCATTATAAATATACATAGATTTGTAAATGTTTGGGGAATTATTAATATTATTATAATTTTACAAATATTTGTATACAGTAATTTATAAATTTGTACGTAATAATAATAATAATAATAATAATAATCAGATAATAATAAATTATTTACAACAGCATATCTAACTAAAGAATATAATCTACACATAGATTTGATTCATACAATAAACAAAATTATTTGTACAAAATAGATAATAATTAAGTATATGGAATATGTACATTTAATAGTACATATGTGCGCGTGGGGATTAAAATAACAAAAATAATACCATGTGTGAAAATAATTTATAAAAAGAGATATATTGACTTTTAATTAAGTTTTCTGTTTACATCAGGCTTAATAATATTATAATCATCTTTGGCCTAATAAATAATTATTAAGAACTGTGATTTGTGTACAAAAATAGTAATCAATTATCCTGTTTAAAAGTTATAAGCTATATATTAATTCACAACAAAATAGAATGGGGTCAAGCATTGGTGGTCGAGAGGTTAGCGACAGCTGCTTTTCAAGCAGTTGTGCGGGGTTAGCGGATTCGCTTCCCAGCTGATGCTAAGACACATGAGAGAGAAAAAAAATAGAATGGGTAAAATAATGAAGAATGAAAAAGATATTTGACAGGATATGATAATTTAGCCCAAGTGAAATCTTTAATCATTTGTTTGAAGCATAACAAAATTTAATATACAAAACAATAATAAAGTTTTATTGCATAATCCCTTTATTAAATTCCAAAATTGTTAAAACATAATAAAAATATGTATTCTAAAAAAAAAAAACTATCTTGATAAAGGTGCCATAAAAATATTAATTATTTGTAACTTCTGGCTATTAAATAAAAAGAGACCCTTGAATATTTCTGTAAGACCTAATGTTCATTTATTTATTCTTCTAATAGTAATTGTTATTATTATATAAATTTAAGCATGTAAACAATGTGAATGAACTACTCACACCAATGCATCAGCAGTTATTGATGAGACACCGATTGTTTCTTCTGACTTTAAACTAATCAAAATACTATGATTTTCTTTCCCCTGCAGGCAGAAAGCTTGTGTGATTGTATAAGTAAATGCTTGTTTACTGTTTTCATATTTACCCTTATAAAAAAAAGTCTTCTCATTGCACATGTTTTAAAGCTGTCGGCAAACGCAGCAGTTAGCCAATAAAGGCAGACTACTCAGGAACATCTTATCACTGGCCCTGGCTGCCACACTTTGGTGGCATTTTAATTTGATTATTTGTGACAGTATTCCACTTTCAAATACAGTTTGAAAGAATTAAAAGGTTGTCTATTATTAAATGAAACACATCAATTGAGTGACAAATCATTAAATTATTTACAGTGTGGTTTGGTACAGTGGAAGATTGGCTGCCATGAGAGGTAAAGGTTCCTACAATAAAGCTCAATTAGTCAGGAATGTCATATTACCTACAGAACAATAACTGATTAAAGAACTAATTTAGTGGGTTTTATTGTTCAAAGATTCTAAGGAATTCAATTGCCAGAGAGGCCAGCAATGAAATCATCTATTCAATTAAATTAATGTACAATGCATAAAGTAAATATTAGGGGGGAATAACAATAAGGACAATGACCTATTTGAGAGAATTGGAATATTGCTTATTTAATTTAATGAAAAATATTTAAGAAGTAAAAATAATTGTATGACTTTGTTGTTTGGAGGGGGGTAATAAGAAGTTCAAGTGATAGAAATGACCTATGGACCTTGTGTTTCAGAATCTAATGCTATCATTGTGCCAAATGAGGTAGTAGATTAAGTGAAAGTAATTTAAATTCATCATTCAATAAGTTATCAATCTAACAAAAAAAGATGTGGAAACAGATGTATAAAATTGTTTTACTCAGATGAAATACCATTTTAAAATTGTTCTTGATGATTTTAATCTTATAATGAAAGAAAAATGCTTGAAATGTGAAAGTGATATGTGTAAACATGGATATGGTGGCAGACAATAATGAAAGAAGATATAGATTTGTGAATTTATGGGGGGAGGGTAAAAAAATTAAAAAATCTTAAGACAAAAACTGGAATTTCTCAATAAAAATATATAGATTCAAAACTGATTAACAAATAAATAATATATTGTGACCTTTTCTATAGGTCAGTAATAGTTCATAACAGTCAATTACTACAAATTTTAAATTTTAGAATATGTTCTTTTAATACATTAATTATAGTTTGTCAGTTATAATTTTAAAGTACAATTTAAAGCTAAAGAAAATATGTGGTATATAAGATTATAGCGAATTATTTAAAAAGTAGTTAAGTAAAGTTTAACGTATTGTTTCATATGGTTGTAAAAGCTGGCCATATTAAATAACACAGCTATAAAAATTAAAAGTATATTTAATAAATTTGATTTTAATAGTTTAAAACTGATAAGTTAATAAATACAGTGTTTAAATTTATAATCATATTTAATAATCAAAATTAATATAGTATATTTTT
Organism: Epiperipatus broadwayi; assembly: GCA_028023455.1. Taxonomy (NCBI): domain Eukaryota; kingdom Metazoa; phylum Onychophora; class Udeonychophora; order Euonychophora; family Peripatidae; genus Epiperipatus; species Epiperipatus broadwayi. The sequence continues at coordinate 3,546,481 of JAQFVV010012426.1, read as the reverse complement.
AAAATAAACTTTATGATGGTGAAAATTATATCTAATTCTATATTTTCTAAATTGTTCTTCCAAATTTTTTATAATTATTTTATATAATATAAAAAGTGTATCAATTTTATAAATCTAGGCAGAGAAATAGATTAAAAATTGTCTGTCAAAGTTATTAATCATGTGACTTTTAATGTATACATTCACACACGCTTGTTAGAATTTAATAACAATGTTTGTGTATTATAGAGTTGGATGGAATTATTGCCTATCATAAAAGCAAATAATAATAAATATTAAGTTAACTATCGTATAACATGCTTAAATGATGTAATAAAGACGAATACATTCATAATATAAAAATTAAATATTTTATTTAAATAAAAATAGATAAATTGAATATTAAGAAATGGAATAAGTTATTAAATGTTATTTTAAAAGTTATTTTAAAAGATTAAATAATTTTAATAAAATAATAATTGATTTAAAAGTAATATTTTAAATAATATTTTAAGTTCATTACGTCATAATTTCTAATTTTGAAATTTAATTCTACTATAAACTAAAAATATGTAAATTTGTTCTCAAGCTAAAGTAAGAATTAACCAATAGGAATAGGTATTCTTACAGACTATAAATATCGTCGTAACTAAGTTATATGGGGAGATTAATAATGTATTGAAACTGGAGAAAGGTAAATTATAACTATCAAAAAGATAGTATTTTTTAAAATCTTTTATTTTAGTCAATTTTTTTTTTTACTATTTTCTTATCGTTTTATTTGCAAAAAAAACTAATTGATAATTTTTAAAAGTATTTTTTGCAAAAGAGAGTTTTAAAATATAATAATTTAGAAACTTCGTGGAAATGATTTTCTAATTTTTAAAGTACTTACCAGTCGTATTTTATCTAAAAGTTCAACCTAAACTTCGCAATAAAAATGGATATACTACGAAATAAAATGGATATAAGTTTTAATGCTGAAAAAATGTTTGGAATATTTATTGATACAGCTTTATTAATATTTCACCGAAGAACTGTTTTGGTACATAAAAAACCACAGCTCGACCATCATATGGAGTCTAATGAAAAATTGGTGATGCATTATTATTTATAAGCCTATCCAAGATTTATTTTTAAAATAGTAATAAGACAATTGTATATTGCATGAATTATTTTATATAATATTATATCAAAAGGAGTAAAATGTTATATCCTTTCTGAAGGTAACATTTTTTTTTTTTTTTAAAGTGATATATAAAAATACCAAATGAAAGTTTAAATGTATTAAGAAGGAAACTTATATAAAAAAGTGAACATATAGTTGAATAAAAAATGGATCCATAAAAATACAAATAGTACTTAAAAGTTTATCGGATAACTAAAGCTAAATTAGATGGAATATGCATGGATACGCCGGCAAAGAAAATACTTAAAAAAACTACACGGGATTAATTAATATTATGATTTAATAATTATTGTCCTAAATACTAAAACCAAGGATTATTTTCTATAAATTTTACTAAATGGATTAATAATTACTTTTATTTTAAACTTTAACGTGCTTGGAGGAGAACATTTTAAAAAAACTCTAGAGAAAATAATAAACATTTTGGACTTATCAGGAACTATCGTCAAGAAAATATGTAATTATAGTTTTGATTCCTTTTATTTTGTTAACCTAGTTTAAATCTAAATTTTTATATAAGATTAGGAAAAACATAAAAACATTAATTTATTAATATTAAAATTTTTATAATATAACAATCTAATAGTTTAGCTAAAAATATTTTAATATAAAGTGTATGGGTGTGGATTTTTTTTTATATCTGCAATGCTCAAGTGGATAAAGGAAGCCTACTGAACACGATGACTAGATAAAGGTTATTGGTAATAATAATAACTATTGATAATTTATAATGTATATTTTCTTTTGTTTTCTTTAGATCATCCATAAATTGGAAGAATGAAGTGTAAAAGTTTTTTTACTTATATGTACTGCATTTCATACCACATTTTAAAAAAACATTATGAGATAGGATTGATTTGAAAATATGCATACGACAATTTTTTTTTTATTAGTGATATAATCCAACATAACAAATAATTATGTGATTCTTTTAAAATTTTCATGTTATGGAATATTCAAATATTGTCTAAGTAGATTGTATATGATTAGACATATAGAATAATGAAGTAAGCAGACTTTTCTTGTGGAACAGCTAGATTGTTTAACTATTAATGAATTTTGTTTATTGTTTTTGTAAATGCAGATAGTTATTTATTGATGTAAGATGTGGAAAATCTTGAGAAATAATGTTGAGATAATGGCTTGGAAGTACTTAGTGAACAGGAAACCAAGATGATGTTTTAAGAAATAGGATGTTATAAGGAATGGAAATAATATTTAGTCTTTATGTGAATATCAGCATAGTTAACAAAGCCCTATGACTGATACACATTTTATTTGGACAGTGTTTATATTTCTTTAAATATTTGATGTTCTAATAAAGCTGAAGAAATAGCTTTAACATCGTCCCTGTACTAGAGGATATTAGGCAGGTAAATGTCATACCTCTTCGCACTGTGCCATGATTTTGAGATATGTTAAGAGTAATATTCTAGCTTTCTTCCTTAATCCTATGCATCTGTTTTCGCTATCTTTATTTCATGTAACTGCATCATTTAGTAAGATATGTTTAAGAGAAATGATAAATAATTTAGAACTTAGGTTATGCTATCGTTTTGTATAAGATTGGTTTATTTGCTTAGAAGGAATAGGACGTTATAACTTAAAATTGAAGATCCAAAGTATCCTAAGGAAAGAAAAGAATCATAGAATATATTTTGAATGTTATTTCGGAAATGAAATATAAACTTTTTTAAAAATAAAGTATCTAAACAAAGATATTTTCTTTAAAGTGATAATAATTTTAAATGCTTTAGTATTTTTTTTTTTAAGAGAAAATAAGTATTGCATATTTTTTAAAAAATACAATAGTACAAAGTAAATTATGTAAACAATATGCATAGTATATTTTTTGTTTATTGATTAACAGAAATATATTGATGATTTCACTTATATCATACTAAAGTAAGGCTTAAAGAAGAATATATTATGATTAGTAAACATTGTGTGATAAATACTAAAATCTAGTACTGAATTTTGGATAATATTTTGTGTAACATCTTTGACTTTGCAAGATGAAATTTTTTCTAATATTTTGAGAAATCCATACTCATTATAAAATTGTGTTTTCTATAGAATTTTTTTTTTTCTAAGTATGAATTTTTTTAAAAAAATAAGATAGTTTAATAATATTAAGGATAAAATGCTGTTGCTAATAAAGTAGATAAATATATTTGTAATAAGTTAACCATAATGAGAAACCAAACAGTAACATTTTTTTTAAATTTTGTCCTAAATCTAAATAAAGATATAATTGAAATATAAATTATTTTTTTTATAACCCGGTAGATCAAACTGTAAAGTAAAAAAGTTAAGGATATCCACTGTAAATAGTGTAAATAAATTGTTTATTTATTTGTTGTTAGTAATAAACTTTGTTAAATTTTGTTATTTCAAAAATTTTGTGTCAGAGTTATTTATTTCTCCACATCGCTGCATGAAATCACGATATATGCATAATAATTGAAACAAATATATAATTTTGCACAAAAGATAAATAGAGAGTTATTTAAGAATTTAAATATTTTATTGGTATTCATTTAATTAAATAATTATAATTTTACATTGTTTTATTGGTCATAAATCAGTTATCACAATATTATATTAAATTATATGCTATCAGTTGCCACACATATTTTGTTTGTCAGATTATTAAAATGCTACCACGTATTTATTATATCATTACATGAAGATATAAGATCATATTTTATTATTTCATTATTTTATTATGGTAATAAAATTATAGTAAAAAGAAAAGATATACAGAATTAATTAAACAATGAAGAATATTATTACTGTTATTTATTATTATTAGTTTCAGTGTAGTAGATTATGACATAAAATCCCTTCTCATATTTTACTACCGTATTTTTATTAACTTAGAATAAACTTTATGAACCTGAGATTATTTTATTTGAGCTAGATTATTATTAAATAGAAGATTAAGATTTAATTATTAGTTTAATCTTAGTGAGTAGAAGTTATTAAAGTCGTAAGAATACCATGAGTTTATTTAAAATAGTAATAAAGGGGGATAGTGTTCTTATGCCATTGAGGTAGTATCCTGTGGGATATTTGTTCAATGTAATCTATCTTGTCACCTGTATTTTCACTTCAAGTCTCATGAAAATATTAAATATTTATTTAATTTATTTTTATAAACTGAACCTAATTTGTATCTTAAATTTGAGCTAGTGAAATATTTTAATTTTAATGCTGAATATTTTAGTTATTAATTATTAACTGAGATAGAACCCATTTTATTTTATATCATATATTATCTGGAAGTGAAGATGCATGAGATTACAGGTTAGAATATATATATATTGTAACAATGCAAAAAGCAATTTGGAGATGGCAATCCTCATTATGCCCACTGAATAACCACCACAATTAACAGACAATAAATAGTCATCAAGAAATATAAACAGAGCATCAGCATAGAATAAAATAAGTAGTTATAATAATAATGTTATATTATGAGCACTAACCATGAATAAACAAAAGTCATTCTATGCAACTGGATTTAAAAAAGGTTCAAATATCAGGATATAGGTTAACTATTTAGCCAATGCCAATCATGGAGTATAATATAAAAACAATCATCAACAGGTACATACTTAAGTGCTAAAGTATTTATCATAGAAAACACTGGGATCCTGATAATGTTAATCATCATCAATGATCTGACCATTTGGTACCATGAGTGTACAGACTATAACTAATTTCCATTCTCTACAAAGTGCATTGTCCATCCACAGAATCATTCGGATGTCCAAGCACAACCATCTACATGCACCAATATTTAAATTAATTTTTATTCTCTAAAGCTAGCTCAGGACCATAGGAACCCTAGGGACTGTGACTGTGAACCAAAGAAAATATAAACATATTTAAGTTTAATCTATTTTAATTTAAAGTCTTATGTAGATCATTTATAAATCACTTAAAACATAATTTTAAAACAAAATGGAAGTCTCTCACACACATTGCCAATTTATAGAACAGATAGCTGAATGAATAAAAGGGTTAACATTTATTTTTTAAACAATTATTTAGTAAATTTACTAATAAATAAAAAATAATAAAATTCAGAAAAGATATGAAAATTTCAAATTTAACATTTTTTATAAAAAATATAATATATTAGGGGAAAACCCACTAAATAAAAGCTATTATCTAGAATGCTGGGAAACAGTACCAACAAGATTCAAGATGAAATAAAAAGAGAATTTTGAAATCGAGAAGAAAGATAAAGGAAAAAGTCTCAATGATGTATCACATCTTGATATCTAAAAAAAAAAAAAATCACTGCAACAAGAAACAAAGATCAAAATTCTATCATTAGTCCTGCAATGTTTATATAATAGCACAGTATCTAATTCAAGAATTCAACATACATAATTGGCAAGTAAACTCTGTCAATTTCAATGGTTAAACTTGTTTGTAAAATCTTAAATTTCAAATTAGTCGATTAGTTTTAATTGCTGACAAAAAATTATGAGAATGAAAATAAACCGGGATAGACATGCTAACCAAGTTGATAATATATGGACAACTGAAATCATAATCTCCATTACAAAAACTTGTAAAAGATCAGGAAGGAGACGGTGTGTGAAATGGTTGAATAAAAACTTTATTTGAATGATCTGGGGAAAAGAAGCTATAAACAAAATGAAGAAATCTTTTTTTGCAGCGATTATAGCTAAAAATGATGATGATTTTCACATCAGGTGATCAATAATTCAATAATGAATGAGAAGAGAATGGGAGTAATAGTTGTAAGAATTTGAAGCTCAGAATAAGAGACAAACATTGTGGAGAAAGTAATGTTTTAATATACATGGTTTGTCTTTGACAAAAAATGAATGATGATGATGATGTCATCTTTTTCAGTCTACACTTGTGCAATCTATCAACTTCTTAAACTCACTGGCAAATAGAGCGCTCAATGACAGACTGCTTCTAAATTAAACCATTTGCACAAGAAAGTTCTCTTCCGTTTTTTTTCTTTACGCAAAAAAAAAAAAACAAAAAAAAAACGACACTTTTTTAATTAATTATTCTTATATTCTACTGGCTTCTCTTTATATGCCTGCAGCCATAAGTCTTAAGACCTATTGTTTTAAAGCTTAAGTAAATTATATTCTGGAATTCAAATAAGGTCATGTGGAAAAATTATAATTAATTCATTTCATTTACATTTTTTAAATTTCTATTTATATAAATTAATTAACAAAAATTATTTTATTTACATATAAATTCTTTACGTAATTAATTCTGATATAAATATCTACATGCACTATATATATATTAAAATAAATAAAAATGTAATATATATATATATTAACGGGAAGACAGTTGGAATAATTAGAGAACTGGATTTAACTAAACAATAAGCCCAAATCATCATCTGCAATACTTTGCCATTATTCGTCCGTCCCCCTCCAATACAATTTATTCTAGAATCTTAATAATAAAATTAAAATTATATCTTAAATTTGTAAAGCTCTTTAAACACTGCAATCATCTACTCGGGTCAAGATATCAAATCACTCTCTATTACTATACACGTATTAGACTAAATTCGACACAAACATATAATTGGCTGCAAATATATTCAAGCTTTAAAAATTAAAATTTTGCATTCAAAATATGAAAGTAACATCAGATATTCATTTTTGATGTGAAAATTCAGATATTCCAAATCTCACCTGATAGTAGGACAAACTTCTTATCCCATCTATCTACTTATTGATCTAAGAATGTGATGATGATAAGAGGGCAATCTGTTATCTTTATACTGATGGATAGTTGCAGTGTAACACAAGGAATGCACTGTTCTAGATCTGATATCTGGCTGGTTTTATACGTTTCTCCAATACAAAAATCAATAATTACATTTCTATTATAATTTTAAAATCAATCTCAAATTAAGATTATAAATCATAAAAAAATGTGAAATCTCATTGCATAGTGGTTAGCATTATAGATTTTAACTTAATCAACAAACATTTGCTAGTTCTGACATATAGATAAATCTTAGCTATTATATATAACCAATTATTATTGACATCAGTGTGTAAGAACTAATCTTAGGTAGAGAGCAAATCAAGGAAAACTACAAATATTCACCATTTCACATATGAATAACATGGTTATGTTGTCTGGCTTAAACATGTGTTTAAATTCAGTTGGTCTGTTTAATAAAAATTTAGATTAAGCAGTACAAAAAAAAATTATTTATGTTGCACCTTTTACAAATGTAACTCCCCCCTCTCAATAACTCAATTAAGAATATTATTTGTTTGCCAAAATCAAGAGAAATAGCTTTGTTTAATGCCATATTGCAAATCCCATCTTGGCACAATGAAGCTAGAGACTTTGCTGTACTCAATAAAAACATAAATCAAAGAAACAAAATTACAAACAAACAAAAAAGCCTTAATGTTCATAAATTTAATACATTTTGTGATGTGTGGATAACAATTTTTCTATTTCTGAGTGCTGAACATGACTACATTTTTTTTTAAAAAAAAAAAAAATTCTAAATATATTTTACAATACATCTCAAAGCACTGTACAAGATCATATTTACTAATAATATTTCTTTGGGTAAAACATTTTATGTATCTTTCATTATCATTTCTGACTTTGATATGCAATATTTTGCATAACAAAATATTTTCTAAACATTATGCTAAATATTTTACAAAATTTTAGAACACAAGCTGATACCGACTTAAAACTATCTACTTAATTAGAGAGATCTTAATTTCTTGATAACAAAACCATTATCACATTTCTAAAAAGAGAAAAATCTATTAAAAAAAGAGAATATCACCCACAGCATATTTAACAATGATGAAAGTCAGACATCTCACTATTTAATAAATAAAAATATGGGGCAGTTAATTTCTTATTTTTATTATTTCAGTTAATGAAAGATTGAACAAAGACATATTTTCATAAATTTTACTTATAATTATATCATTATTATATTTAAATTTTGTTTATACTATAGACTTAATTTCTATATACTCACTATATTTATATGGAATTAAAAGGGGTTTGAACCCAGACCCTCATGCTCCCTTCAGTTATCCACTCTACTTAATATAATTGATGTGTATCAGTTATATTAGATAGAGTGGATGACTGAAGGGAGCTTTGATTCAAACCCTTTTAAATTACATCTAGCTTAGATATATATGCTATGCTTGTGTGTCAATATTACTATACTTATAAAAAAGCATCTGTGTTGTATATATGTGCATGTACAGTTCAATAAACAATATGTATTCTATTCTAATTTCAGTCTATTAACAAAATGTAAGCTATTATATGATACAGACATTTGTAGTGAGGGACTTGGAACAAATATAGTTAGTCTGTGGCTCCACTGTATACATATATTTCTACGCAGTCTATTGAGTCAAAGTTTTAGCAATGATGCTGTATGCAACATTTCTATAAATCTGCCATTTTCCTATTGGGATTTCAAAAACAAAAAAGGCAAATAAAACAGAAAAAAAGTTAAAAATAACTAAAGAACTAAATGCTTATGCAAATATGAATTTCTATTATTCATGATGAAACTACAGAAAAAGAACTCAATATTTTAAAATAATATTAAAAAACTTCTGTAATACAAATAAATTGATGAAATTTATTTATTTTTTCCTGTAGTAAAATATAAAGGCAAAGAGCTTTATATGAGATGAAATATGATGTAATTTTTTTAAAAAAAAGAATAGCTAAGATATAAATACAACATTTAGATCTCACTTTCTTAATTTACTATATTCGTATCAATTATAGATACCATTAAAAATTCCCCATCTGAAAATGTAATTTATAGACTTCATATTACATGAAATATTAATGTTTAAAGACTTTATCAGTTCATTAAAAAAAAAACATCTGGCAATTTAAAAAAAAAATGCTGATTTTAATTAAGTACCGAGATATAATTTTCTACTTCTTCTTTTCCTATGTATTGATTTCTGTCATAACGTATCATACCATTTACACCTTTTTGGACACTTTATCAATACTTTTATTTGTATTAAACTAATAGTTTCGACTGTCCTGCAGTCATCATCAGAGCTTGGATGATGACTGCAGGACAGTTGAAACTGTTAGTTTAATACAAATAAAAGTATTGATAAAGTGTCTAAAAAGGTGTAAATGGTATGATAAGTACTAAAATGTTAATTTTTAAGAAAGCCATTAACTCTATCATCTACTACTCTATGCTTACTTCTTGTTCTGTTTTCTATGATTCCGTTTTCATTATCCTTTGCCTAATTTACAATGATCGTACAGTAAACATGACATTAGAAAAAAAACTTCCAAATACAATTGAAAACAAACATTTCTTTTGATCTTAAAGTAATTATATTAAAGCAATTTACAATCCAGTCTAGTTTTTGTTTCAATAAAATTTGATGAAATCAATAAATACTGCTTTTTTTACTTTACATCTTTAGTATTTAATACATAATAATTATTAGTAAATAAATAAGATTTTATATATTTGATTATTTATTTTTTTTATTTTTATGAATTTTTGAAAACATAATTTTAGATAAAAGCATTTAAATATGCATTACATTACTTTAAACCATTATGGTTAAGAATAATATAAAAAATACTTTACAAATGTTTAGCTCAGTTTATTTTTATTTGAGAAGATACATATTATATAATAAAATTACCGCTTTTAAAAAGAAATACACATTAAAACATATAAACAATAAAAATAACACACTGAAGGAACAACTTGTATTTTGTAAGACTAAGCAGGAAGAGTAAAAGTTTTATAACCTACAAGATGGATAAGATTTTTTAAAATAGATCCATCCACTATACAGTTATTTTTCTTTGCTTTTCTTAAAAATTAATAATAGAAATACATTATTTGAAAATTAAAAATGTGAAGATAGCTATTTCAGGAAAGTAATGAGTAATGTATGTTATTAAATGTAAGATTATATAATAGAATGGGTGAATACATTCCCATAGAAGGAACTGAATGAATACATTATATTAATTGTACAATAAGTATAAAAAATAGGTAAATAAATATCTAATAAGTAAAAATGAAAACAAAATAAAAAAAGGCAAAACTCTTCATACAGTAGTGCCATCCAATGCAAGCCAGAGTAATCAATGAATGCAAGAAGGTTTGTGCATAAAATTCCTATCTAAGGCCTACTCATGCAATATCCCCAGACTAGTTTCCAACTTGTGATTTTCATCAGTGAGAAGTCTTGGATCTGAGAGCAATGCACTAGATTTTAGAATCCAATGCAACCCTCCAGCCATCATCATTTTACCTTTGTAGTTAACTATAATTATAAGTCCAAAATGAAAACCCAATAATGGGTTCAATCCAAGCTCATTCACTTGTATAGCCATATAGATTTGAACCCAGTTAAGCATGAATACCTTTTGGGGTCTTCAATAACCATAGTCACCATCATCCTATTTGGCAGAATTGGTAATAAACCACTAAATATCACATGATCACCAAGCCCTATGTTTACACAAGTTATTATAACAGACCTGGAAACTAGTCTGGAGATATTGGATTAGTAAGCCCTAAATAATGATTTTATGCACAAATCTTTTTGCATCCATTGATTATTCTGGCTTGCACTGAGTGTGACTACTATATGGAGAGTTTGCTATTGTTTAAACAGCTTGTGTAAGCAGAGGGAATGGTGATCATGTGATGTTTAGTAGTTTAAAATAGAGTGAAGAATATATTATGCTAAACATTAAAAGAAAATTTTTAACATTTTTTCTAACGTTTATTCTGGATTGGTTACAACCCTTTACATATCAGTGACTATCTATCTGGCCGATCTACTTTCCCTTCTTCTTTTTATTATTATCACTCATTATATAATTAAAAATAATGAATAAAACTGAACAAGTAAAAGATATTGTCTGTATAAACTCTTTTATTATTTTTAAATAATAAATTATTAATTTTTTAACCAAATTAATAATCTGTAATATAGGGATAAAATTAATAATTTTAGCAATACATTATATTTAATTTTCTCACAAATCCTAATGTATATTTCATTACTTGAATGCTTTATACAGGTTTTCGACGCTAATTTTTGTTAATAAACATAATTTATATAAAATTAATCTTTTGAATTGGATTTTTACCGATTTCAAACAATACAAATCTGAAATGTGTAAGTAATTTAATGGAAGAAAGGCTATTTTTTCTTACCTAACAACATCAATTTGCTGCTACCCCTTTTCCTTTACAATACACGGTGAAATTATCATACTCACTATCTTAAAATATGCTGAATCACTTAGCCACTATCAAAAAAAAAAAAAAAAGGGGGGGGGTGTGCATAAAAAAAATTACAAATTTGTAATTTTTTTAAAATTAACTCAATAGTTAAAAAAAAACTGTGGGGAAAAACTAGTAAATTATTAATTGGCATGGATTTTTATAGGTAAATTCTTTATCTAAATAAAAAATGTATGATCACCATTTACTGATCAATTAAATATTTGGCAGCTAAAATAAGGTTATTTACCTGACAAAAATACTTAGCTTGGTTAAAAATATACAAAAATATCCCAAGTTCTGATAAATTCAAATACAGGTCATGTTCATGAGGCAGATATACTGCCCATTGTATCCCAAGATCCATGTAAATTTTTCATCTTATCACTATTATTATTACGCCCTAAACCTGGCTGTCTCAATGCCTGACTTAACTTATCTAATTAAATTTAATACTAAAAATGAAATTGATTTCCAATTTACTAATATATATATATTTCAACTTTGTATATTTTCATCAATGCATTTCTGATCTCAATTTCACTACACCATATCAAAACACTAGCACATAAAGATAGACCATCTCATCAACTTTACATGCATTTCACGAACTTTCACTCTTCAAATGACTTAAAAGTATCAACACCTAAAGTTCCACGTCAGCTCGATATATACATGTAAATAAATACCATATTAATTTGAAATTACATTTATTGTATTACAATAGGAATAAGGAATTTAAAAGGATAATAAAAAGTAATTAAAAAATCTTTGTAAAGTAATTTCAAAAGCTTCACAAATAAGTTTTTCCAATTATCAGTAGATAATCATAAGCTTATTTGTCAAGCGTTGGTGGTCGAATGGTCAGCACATCTGCCTTACAAGCAGTTGTCCCGGGTTAGGGGGTTCACTTCCTGGCCGATGGTATGACGCATGGAATTATAAGCCTATTTTGTGATTGGACAGAATTAGAGTTATGAAAATAAAACAATCCTTATTTTTCAATATTTATCAAATTACAAATAAAAGAATAACAACAACTAAGAATTATTCAACAATATTTTTAAAGCATTTTGAAACACAATTTTCTTATTCATACCACAATAAATTTTCACAGACATTTAAATCGATATATCTAAAATTATGAAGATTATGCTGTCCAAAAACTGACAATTAGGACAAAGAGATCAAGAGAGAGAAAAAAATACAAAATATCTTTGGAAAGAGAAATGGCAATCATGAAAGTTCCAATGAATTTAAAAGCATGGACATAAAAGTGTATATAGTGCTAATGATAAGACAAACCATATAGTTTGGTGCTGGGTAGAGTGGAATACTCTACAGTTAAAAAAGTCTATGCACTACAATCAAGATCTGAATCTTCTGTACTTAAATTTCAAATAAATTCCTGAACAATAGTCTGCTTTGATTATTTATGTGACATAGCAAAAAAACAAGTGTTTTATAGATGTGAAGCCAGATCATAAAATGAATATCTTTGGGATACAATGGTTGAACTTACTGCTGGGCACTTAATCTGTATTTTAAATATGGATGAAAATCAATGAAATTGGTGCATACAAGTAAACCTGGTAACAGTTATTGATCAGTAAAGCTATTTCGCTGTTCTTAGTATACCATAAAAATAATGATTCATAAATGTCTGATAAGTTACTAACAATCAACAAAATTATGACTGTAGTAAGATGCAGATTTCAATACTGGACAGATATTACAATTGTATGTGTTCTGAATCCACATGTCCCCTTTACATTTTAGAGTGCATTCTTAATTAGGTTACTGTATCTAGTATCCAAAATTCCATTAATTGACCTATCTTAAAATATGAGAAAATAAAAAAATTAAAATAGAGGAGAGGGGATTAACTTTCTCCTTCATATTGTCACTGCTTGGCAGGGCAATCCAAAATGGCTACTTCTTATTAACAAATGTATCACACCCATCTCTCAAGAGGTAAACAAGTACTCAAAATTATATGTAATTAATTTAAAATCATTTATATATTGAATCTTTTGCATTTTTTAATCACTAAAATGAATGAAACAAATGTTAGTGTATTGATGACTTTATAGGTATATGTTGTTGTTGTTTTTTTTTTTAAATTAATGTTAAAAAATATTTCATGTTTTATATTCTTTTAAAATTGGCCCAGTTTTCATCAGATTTAACTATTGTATTTAAAATATTTTAAAAAATGTTTTTGTTATGTAATAAAAATTCAGAATAAAAAGATAATCTAAAAGAAATATTTCAAATACACTAGTACAGTTTTTTATACATAAGTATATATATATATGTCTTTGTTTATTATACAATACTTTATTATTTTTGGTAATAATTGTTGGTGATACCTTAATATGACCCACATAATTTTTTAATTTGTATTTTGACATATAGGTATATATATTTTTTCCCATATGTCATAGCATCGGCCGGGAGGCGAACCTGCAACAACCGTCTGCAACCTACTGTGTGCTTGCAAAGCGGCTGCGCTGACCTCTCGGCTAACAATGCTTCACATATAGGTATATTTGTACATAATATTGCATATAATATAAATAAAGTAAAGCATGAAGTCTTTCCCCACTTAGTTTTGTTTACATCATAATAAAATCCATAAAAATATTTAATCTATGCTGTACACAGTATACATATGCTAAAGTATTTGTATTTTATAGTTGTATAATAATAGTGTATATTATATAGACATACTAATATGTCTCAACATTATTTCTTTATTTATATATATATGAGTGTTTGTTAAAAACATGCATATAAAATGCCACAGAAGAAACAATATACACAAAAAACTTTGAAAAAAAACACTATAAATACAATGGTCTCACTATATGTATTTTTAAGTTTCAGTCAAAAGGCAGGCAAAATAATTAGTTAATGAAATATTAGAAGTAACCAATAACACTTCACTACAGAAATTGCATCTGTTAGTTCTGATAATACATACAAAGCTATATGTATGTTTCATTACATTTTCATTAATTAATGTTATTTCTTATATATATGTCAATTGTGGTTATTGAAGAACAGAAACTCTTAACTTTACAAGTTTGTGAGTTGTCATTTATAAGGTTTGCCACAACTGGGTTGAGCTGAGGTGGAAGTTTAGCAGAACCATCTTAATGGAGTGTTGAGTTGTTAGTCTCTAAGTGAAATTCCCATTTTAATTGCTATGTTGTTTAAGTCTACGTATCCATAAAAATAGGGGTCTTTGCAATTATCAGACTATCAGTTTTCTTCATCTATGCACTCTGGTTGTTTCGATGTGCCATTATTTTTGACCAGAGAGTACACTCAGTGAATCAAAAACTATTGGATCTAATTCACTCTCTCAAAACCAGAGATACCAAACTAGCCCCACCTCCGCTCCTCAAAGACACTTGGACAATCCTCCAACTCCCATCCTCTCAGCCTCTGTCACAGGACTCAAACATTTAAATGTTTGCAATCCATGCGATCACTCACTAAATAAAGACATGCATCTCGGACTTGCAACCAAAACTTTTCTTGGCCTGGACTATACACCCTTTCCACTTCCCATTCCCATTTTGTATGTATCCTTTCTCTCTCACCATGTTTCTCCTGAATTTTCATTTTACCATGTTATCACTCTTTTGTTAACTTTTTCTAACTGTATTTGTATCTGGGTTTTTTGATGAATAAACTTTCATCACTGATAAAAAAAAAACTATTGATGATAGCATGGTAAAAACTGATGACTACCTGTGATGACACAATAATAAATAAAATGAATTGTAAGTCTTTTAATTATGAATGGCCAGACTTACTTGGCTGCATTATTTTGGTTTGCTAATCAAATTGATTATCTTTTTTCTTTTCAACCTATTTTTTAATATTCTATACTTCCTGGGAGATCACATTATTGGATCCAATCACTACAATATCATAAATTTTAATAAGATATATAACTTTTAAATCATACATCAATTTTACTCAAATGCATGGCTTTTACATTTCTTTTAAAATCAACTTTAAAAGACTTTTTTTTTTTTTTTTAATTATTGAGTTTATTACCGAAATGAATTCCAATGTTTTAAAATATCTAGAGATCTAACTGATTTAGAAAATTGAAATTTAGTAATTGATTGGTTGGTCTAGAAAAAAATATTTTTGAAACAGTCTAGGTTGTGAAAAACTATTACTTTATAAGGATTTTTACAAGTGCCATCACAGAAACTTCTCCATTGAGCATTATATACGTTTAATTTGTGGCATCTCAATAGTATTTAGTCTTTTTTTTTTTTTCAGTGATGAAAGTTTATTCATAAAAAAAAACAGATACAGATACAATTAGAAAAAGGTTTACAAGGAAGTGATTATATTATAATTCGAAATTTCAGGAGCAACATGGTAAGAGGGGAAGGATACATGTAAAAGGTGAATGGGAAGTGGAATGGGTAAATGGTGTGTAGTCCAGGCCAGTCCGAGATGCATGTCTTCATTGAGCAAGCACTGCATGGGTCACAAACATTTGAATGATCGAGTCATATGACAGAGGCTGAGAGATGGGAGTTGGAGGTCTGTGAGGAGTGGAGGTGGGGCTAGTTTGGTATCTCTGGTTTTGAGAGAGCGAATTTAAGTCCAATAGCTTTTGATTCACTGAGTGTACTCTCTGGTCAAAAATAATGGCACATCGGAGCAACCAAAGTGCATAGATGAGGAAAACTGATAGTCTGATAGTTGCAAAGACCCCTGTTTCTATGGATTCTTGAAGGCTGAAGATGGTATTCCTGTGCAAGAAAAAGTAGGAGTTGATGGCATGTCTCACTCCAAGCAGAAAGGAACATTTAAGTAGGAAGTACTGGAGGATTTCATTGTCAGTTTTACAGAGCTGGCATACTGGAGAGATCTTGGTGAAACCCCTATGGTATTTAGTCTTATATGCAAAAATATAAGATTTTGTTTTAAAATGATTACAAGAACAGGTTTGTCAGAAGAAAAAAATAAATACTAACTTTTAATTTCAAAATCTGCAATTCAAAAGTAATTAACTGGGAGAATAATAAACAATTCAATGCTATAATGAATACATTTTCTAAATAAATAAATAATCAAATGGCTTTTTTGCATGAGATTCGTAAGAAGCTTGAGTGCCATAAGTGACAAAATTGGATACAGAATTTGACACACTCTGCAGTAAAAACACGCCAGCCATAAAATATCTTAAATGCTATAAGTAATAATTTTAAATTATATCAATTCGATTTACAAATGTCAATTTACTAACACAAATTAAAAAATAACCAAATGATTTGTTGCTCAAGAGTTTATATGATCTTACACCATTGAAAGGGACGGAAAGAAACCCTAATCCATAAATCTCGAATTATGGTATCCATCATTTATAGATTACTGCTCATGAATTCACGAGACACAGCACTTATGTACTGACTGATTCATTTTTAACTACTAATAATCATTTTTAAGATTAGAAATTATTATAACGTTTTTAACCTTTAATTTATACTTTAATTTTTATAATAAATATTAAATATATTTATTTTGATATTGATGTACATTTAAAAAATTGTACATTAATATATATATATTATAATAGCCCTGCGAGTCATGTATTACTATAGGTCTCAAGAATTTAGTATTAAATGAGCTAATAGAGGGCGCTTAAATACCCTTACAATAATGTTTAGCAACAAGAGAATATACATGTAAATGAAAAAATATGGTAATTTAGTCGGTAAATTATGTAAGGAAGGAATAGAAAATATTAGGCATCTGTTAGTTGAATGTAAATGCTTGAAAACAGAAAGGCATATATAATGAAGTTATGGAAGAATAAATATGAAAAAAAGTGATTATACAGAAAGTGGATTGTTGGTTTTTATGTTGGGTTTGGGAAAAGATAAGGGGGATTTAGATATAAAGGTCATAGAGTTGACAAAGATTATGTTGTGCAAATGGGATGGAGCAGAATATGGGAAAACTTAGACTGGGAATGTAATATAAAGTAGCTAACATATTTCTCTGGGCATAATTGCTGAGAGATTCTTGACTTCGTTTAAGGAGAAGCTATAGTACATCACATCACATATAAAATATAACTGCCCGATATATTAATTACATATTTGGTTAAATTGTAATAGATATATTTAACATTTAATCACAAAACGTAATATATATATATATGTGTGAGTTAATTAAAGAAGTATAATAATCTCTAAATTGTTAATAGTAAGTACTTTTTTATAGACAAAAATTGCAACTGACGCTGTTGCAATTCCTTTCAGTATCTCAAGAAAGATTGTTGCCAAACGGAGGCTGCAGGCAGACATACCGGCATCAGTGTTGCAAAATTGTGAAACAAATGTATTATAAACTTCATTTATATCGTCTACTAATAATATATGACTTGTAGCGATTAAAAAACATTTCTCAAAATCAAATGTATATTGCATTGTAAATAACATTGCATAATTTGCATTTCATGGGCTAGATATGGACCATGGTCTTTAGATTGGGGCCCCTGCTTACATCATTACTAGAAAAAGGAAGTCATCTTATACTAGAGAGAGACAAAGCAATACATTTTATAGTAAACACCCTTTTTATTGTATTAATTTAAAATTTTACATTTAGAGAACTAATTGACAAATGATAATTCATAGTTATTTTAATTTTTTTTTTTTTCAATTACACAAAAATCTTTTTGATGCTTGAATATTTAATGTAAGGTGACAATATTACTTTCATGGGAATAACAATTATTAACTACTTAAATTAATAAATTTATTACCTTTCAAGGATAATTTAATGGATTTTTATTCAAGAAATTTATGGCTTTATTGTTTCTGAGTTCATATGAAACTTGAATGCTAGAAAATGGAATTCATCTAAGTACTTTATATTCTACAGTCTGGGAATCTACCACTGCACTAAACCACAGCATATAAAAAAAGTTACAATTAACAATAAGTAAAACAAAAACATATCTTGTTAGGATTAAGTATTGTGTCCTTCAAAATAAACTTGTTCTGCTTTTTGTTTTAATGGACATTTTTAACAAGTCTAGTGACATCAAAAAGCTTTGCTCATTTTTAAGTTTGTCTTAATATTTACTTGTTAAACTATCAGTAGATTTTAAGCACTTTAAGTCATACACTACTTTTGCCAAAACTTACTGTGTATATAGTTAACTTAAAGACAGTATTGGGCAGATTATAAGTCACTAAATGTCAGATTTATGTATTCAAGTCAAATGTAAATAAATTTGAAAAGATTGGAGACAGAAGATGAGATAGGAGTGTCAGATACAATATACAAATTAAGCAGATTAATATTTGTTCCACAGATCTTGAAAAGAAATTGGAAACATACATTTGCATATGCACCAAAAGATATTTCTTCCAAGATTTAGTGCTTAGCTTGCATATGAGATAGATATAATGACTGTAGGAAGATGAGACATTAATGTAAACTTACTTGTTAAATGAGGATTATGATGAATATTAGTTTCTGTCAATACAAGAGTTTATAAATAGTGACAATTAACCTAAGAAAAAGTTATGTTAACTCAATAAACTTGTGAAAAGTTTGAGTTAAAAAAGTAGTTATAACAATATATCAACAACAAATCCTACTATTATAGTTTTGCCACTTAGAGTATAAACTTAAGTGATCAATTGATGTTAGATTTGTAATGCTTATTAAATCTCCACCAGTATCCATATTCCCAGACTAGTTCCTAGCTTAAAGCCTTCATCAGTGAGAAATTTTGGATCTGGACATAATGTTTATAGATCTAATGCATCTTTCCTTCAGAACCATTATTCCTTCAGAACCATTAAGATCCACTAATTACTGACCCCAAACACTTGATTATAACTATCAGTTATTTATTATTGACACTTACAATATAGGTGACAAAAATGAAATAACATATTATTCAAGCTGGGGCCATGTAATAATTTGTTGGTCATACAACAATTATTTATTAAAAATATATAAAATGATAAGAGCATATTGGACAGGAAGTTATACTGCAATTTAATGTCATAATGTGACTTAAGAATTGTAAACAACCACCGATATAAATATTAATTTTTTAAAAAATGAAAGAGCAAACAGCAATCACTAAACAGTGTTTCATAAAATAAAATATTTTATCTGTTAAAACTAGAATTGACAAATGGGTTTCTTGACTGTATTGACTATAAGACACAAAATAGTCAAATGCCAAATAAAAAGATTTGGCTACTCTCTTGTTTATTTAATCAATTATAAGACATAGGTAATCCCTCATTTATCAATCAGCTCTAATAAATCCGTCTCTCCTACTATCTTCTCTTTTCACCTCATTTATTTTTCCAACTATCACATAAAAAATACTTAGAGATCACAAATGTTACTATCTAACACATAGTTTATCAGATTTATGTGGTGTTACTTTTACATTAACAACCTCCATCTTATATTTTTCCAAGGTCTTCTATATTTAAGACATTCTAACCCAACTGTTTTAATCCTAATTTACAGGATTAGTGAAAACTCAAGGCTATATAACTAAACTAGTATCATCTAGTTGTGATTATGAAAAATCTAAATATAAAATTTAGTTTAAATATGCACAAATAATAGGTACAACAAGCCAACATGTATCAGTGAGATATACTATGGTTCATCACAGTGGAGAGGACATTGCTCACTAAGCTTTTAAATTCCTGGGTGGATGCTGTTTTTTTAATACTTTCTTCACCCTTGTTTATTTCTCAAAGAAAAGACTAGTTAGACATCCATTTACTGACTAATAAAGGGTGGTTAACTATTAACCTTAAAGAAAAATCCTGAACAGAAATAAAGCTTAAAAACTTTGAAATAAACGTTTCCAACCAAACAATAGATTGTCAAGCAGAAATACCATCTCCGTCTCTCGAAATTCATTATTTCACAAATGGTATATAATGTGTTTAGACTGAAGTATAATATATTTCCCATTTTAGCAGTTGGTTTTAAATTTCAGAGCATAGTAGTTTTACCACTAAGATAAAGTGTAGAGTCACTCCAATATTCTTTTTTAGAAGTTGTGGCATTTTTTATACTTTATACGATTTAAGAAAACAATCATAGACACTAATTTATATAATTGATTTAATTTTTTTTTTTTAAAAAGTTTTTTTTTTTATTGTATAACAACAAACTTAGGCATTAAATAATTAATGATTAATGCTTTTTAAATTTTAATTTCAAACCAAAAAAATAAAATAAAAAGTAATTAAATTAATTGTTCTTTATTCAATGACTCATTATCTAAATTTAAACATTTAATTTACTTTTTTAAATAATATGAATCATTTATACCATTTGCTGAATCGAATCTCTAAGGATCAACAATTATCTGGGTGCGTATGTGTGCGTGCGTGCATAAATATAGGAGAAACTTGAAAAAGATTCTCTTATTCTTTTTTTTTTCTCATGTGTCATAGCATCAGCCGGGAAACGAACCCGCTAATCCGGGGCAATTGCCTGTAAAGCAGCTGTGCTGACCTCTCGACCACCAATGCTCGCTTATTCTTTGAAATACAAAACTATGAAATTGTAAATTTAACGTTTTTGCTTTAATTTCAGTCCAGTATTACGCTATATTAATATATAACTTATTAGGATTTACTGACAATTAGTTTACATATGCTCGCTAGGGGTTTTCAGCACTTGCGTATTATTAGACTATATTGTCATTCAAAGAGAAGGCATTGGTATCTAATATCACGGCATATTAAATTGAAAATACGTGATAAATTGGTAGTTACCATTTTCTCCCCCTCCACTCCTCTCAAAAATTGGAGGGTTGTAAGTGCTTGCAGTTGCCCATAACTCAAGAAATCAATCGATTCTTTTTGAAGCCTACTCTGACCAAAGGTACAGATCATATTACTGTATATTATAATTTTTAGCTTAACACTTAGCTAACAGTTACTAAACAGACTATTACATAATTAACATGGAAACGTATAATCTAATCAGTAATATTTAAATACTCATATTAATCTACATTGGATAGCTAGTTCATATGTGTATAGTGTAGATATGAAAAAAAAAAAACCACCAATATTCAACCTGACAGACTTCAACTGCATGTCATTGGTATGACAAATAGAATCAGAAATTATATAATTAAATTCATTAAAACATACAAATACTAAATTACTCTCAGAGAAATGTGACTGGATGAGAGAGATGTCGAGTTTGAACCATAAATGTTTACAACCTCCAAATCTTTGTCTGCTAGCATTGCCATGCACGATATAGTAATCAAATCAATATGTATACAATTTGATGGGATTGAAGATAGAGAGTACAAGCATTATTCAATACAAAGAAGGAAGATAATTGAGATAATTGTGTTTAAGCAACTAAAACAAACTGTTTCAAGATTTAACCAATTTCAAAACAGTTAAATGACCAAACATTATATGATAATTATTTCCTGTGCTTGCTCATAACTGTTATTAAAACAGGCAAAACTCTCCATACAGTGGTGCCACTCTGTGCCAACCAGAGTAATCAATGGATGATGAGTGGGCACTAGATAGGAATTTTATGCACAAGCCTTTTGGCATCTATTGATTACTCTGACTTGCAGTGAGTGGGATCAGTCTAATTCCAGAAGTAAAAAAAAAAAAAAAAACAAAGAAAAAGTATAAAAATTATGGGGGGGGGGGTGAAATAAAGAATTGCTATATATGTATTTAAAGGATGGAAATTTTGTTATATAAAAATACAATCTCATTGCTATAATTGCTAAAAAGTTATCACTGGGTAGCATGATAAACTCATAATGACTGGGCCTATACTAAACTAAATGAGTACTAAAGACATGAAATCTAGAAAATAGAGATAGATGAAAGAAATAACAATATTGGTTAATTTAATTATAAATGAAAGTAATATATCAAACAGTTCGCTATTTAGGAGTTCATTAAAAAAAAAAAAAATGAGCATTGTAAATTAGGAAGGGAAACCTGCAATACTTTGATTTTCAGGGTTCCTTGATCATACTACTGTATCAAACTATGCAGGGTATAATTTTACTGATTACTGTAATATCTTTCATTCACCTTTCAATCTGTCATTTAGTTTTTATTATATATAATTTTATGATAAAGGTGTATCTTCATCTGTTTAGAGCAAGATTATTTTTCTGTTGAATTCTCTTCTTCCATTCCAAATCATTGTAAATTATATATTGAAACAGTAAGATTCGTATTCGAATCTTAAGTTTCACCTTTTTCTGTCGTCTCTCACTGACTGGTCTATCCCGCCAAAATTTAAACTTTTTGGTATTGAGTTGTGTGTGTGGCAATATTAAAAATGTATAAATATGTGTAGAATTCAGCATGGACACGCACACATTTTGATCTCAAATTAAAGGCAATAAATAGGGATAAAATAATATAATTTAGATTTCTTTTAGTTATATAATTTTGTATAATTTTGATCATTTATTTTGGATTATAAAGTTCGTATTTATTGCTTTGTTTAAATTTCGTTTAATAATAATTCTAAAAAAATCTGATGTAATATTTAATTAAAAGTTAAAATAATCTTATGTTCCCTTTTTGTCTTTGAAATTTAAAAGCATCGGTCAGTGATAGATAATAGATTAATTAAAGAAAAATTCCCCAAAATGTAATTAGTAAATGTAAAATGTAAACAATAGAACAGCAGCTTTCTTTAATTAAAACCAACAAAATGCATTGATTATCCTCAGGGCAGATTAAGTAGAACCTAAAAATACCTTAACAAAATGTGAAAGATTAAGATAAGAAAAGAGGCCATCTTAGACTTGCTGGAGACATTGACTTCAACTTTAGCTTTGCTCTCGATCACTGAGAGTCTCCAAAATATAAAAATAATTTGTTCCTGCCAAGGTATGACTGAGTAAAAGCACCTAGATTATTCTCCATTGGGAGATGGCCTATCGGATGCTGAACTTTCCATTGCCCATCTTAAATTCACCATGAAGATCTGCTGCCTGAAATAAATGAGAAAGCTGCTGCTGCTGTGAAAGTAAATGAAATATCAAAATACAAGAAAGACTTGCCACTCGTGAACTTTTTGCTGCTAAACTAATGGAATCAGAAAACTTCTTATAAAACAGGTGCATGTCTGTGTTCAAACTCTAGAGTACTCTAATAATATGCTATAGCTCTTCTGCATATTATTTATCTAAATTGTAAAATGTAAAAACTATCATTTGTATAACTAAAATTGAATAATTAATGTAATGTGTAAATGTCTCTAATAATCTAGCTTACCTCACTCTATCTTTCTTGGGTGCGTATTTCTATAATCTACATTTTTATCTATAGTTATTATTTAATTATTGCATGCTCATAATTGTCTCAATTTTCAAAGTTTAAATCTATGATCGCTTAAAACAGTGAATGCATGTCAAATTTTCATTAATATTTACTTTCCTAAATAACTTAACTTTCATATAAATCAACACGCATTCAGTGCATCATTTATTGTAATGCAGGGTCTACTACTTCGCAAATGGCTGGCATATTAGTTGTAATAACTCCCAGTTTATATAGGTTTTGTATTTATTAAATCTTAATGAATAATTCTAGAAAATTACATTTGAGAGTCGCCAACGTTCTTTAGTAAATGTTGATAATGTAGGGCCGAGTTAGAAATCTATTTAAATCTCCATCATAATCGTTTATACATTATACATGTGTTATGTTTTAGAGATGTGATGACCCATTCCGCCGTGAAATTTCCGGATTCTTCAGGGTTGAAATTAACCCCAGTCGTCCTACACAAGCGGGCATAATGGGTGCTCCCGTAGGACTTGACAACGTCATGCAGCCAGCCGACAAAACTGCGACACGGACCGCTTGTCCCTGATTATGCTTATGTGACACCTTACTTCGTCGGGCCGATGGCAGAGACCAGCCCGACATTCTTATAAACTCATTCATGGCATTGCAGTTTCGATATACTGCCATTCCATATCGCCTTTCTAAAGCGTACCACGTGTTCCTTTACTTAATTTTATTATTCTATATATCACTCCGCCTCTGCATTATCTTCGTAATTCACTCTCAAATAAATGTTTGCCCTTAGTCATAAAATAAATATTTTAATTAAATAAATATATGTCCGCCGCTACTCTTAAATCTTACTTTAGACTCTTGCATTGCAAAGGTATAAATTCCCCAAGGCATGCATTAGAAATACTTACTCGAGAATTTTAGGTAGCTAGATTACGCCTTCAAATAAATGAATTCCTTTTGTAAACATTACAGTATCAGAAATACCGCTACTGAAGTCCTCAATATAAAATAATGTATAAATAAATAAATGTATTCTTTAAAATATAATAGTATTGCAAATCCCACTAATGAAGCTTTCAATCCATAAAATATTATTAGTAAATGATTTTCTTATTAAAATGTGTGAATAAATAATTTTAAACTATACGTCTGCAGTTACGTTTCATTTATTCGATACCCATTCTATATAATATTTCCTCGATTATGTAAATATGAATGTTTAATTAATATTAGTTTGATTATTGGCTAACTCAAGAATAAAATCATGAATCTCTTGCATATCCCTGACCACCGTGCCTAAGGAAATATTTACTAATGTCGCATCAGATGCGTTGTTTCATGGATTGTATTGTGGAACCGATAAACTATGTTCGAACTCAGTAACATGGGTGGCTTCGCTACCTCGATGGTGCTGCTGTTCTGTGTGGTGGTCGAATTCTGCACTATGATTGTGAGTCACACGTTTTCTGACTGTTACAATATGTGTAAAGTTTAAGTAAAAACTACAAGCATATTGGTATCTATGTTTAGTTAACACCATGCACTTACCAGTATTAATTGTGATTTATTTCTTAATTTTTCAAATAGCATCAAGGAATATCTTTCAAAAAAATATCGACTATGAATGGTGTGAAAGTTTTTCTCTGCGGAGCTGTGAAGATATTTTTCAACATCAAATTCAGTATGAAGCAGCAATCAATACAATGGATAGATATCCATTATAATAACATGAATAAAAAATGTGAAGCCTGATCTGAAATTATTAAGCTTAATAACCCTATCACTCAAGTGAATAGAGGGAGCACTGATTTACATCAAAAGAGTCAGAAAGTCGATTTCTAATTTACTTGACATTCAGAAAGAACTGTATATTTCAAACAAAAGAGTATGTGCTTGCACAAATCCAATCAATAACTATTTTATTCATTCTCTTCTATGTAAGGCATTAGCTTGAAATTTCAAGGCTTTAAACTGTGAACTCAAGTCAATATATTTATACAGTGATGTAGGCTGAAAAAGAAGACAAGTGAAGTAACTATGAACAAAGTACAATTGTAATACTTGCTCATTATTCATGCAAGTTTACCACTGTTTAACACAGTTTACTCTACTTACATGTATTTAGTACTATATTATATATGAAATGCTTACAATTCAATTGTGACAACTGCTGAAATATAATTGTTAGCTCTTAATGATCCAAGACTAGAATATTGCTGATAAATTCAGTTAACTAGCAATATCTTAAATAATTATAGGATACTAATACATATAACATCTTTAAAAATAATGTTTTTCAGTATATATCTTACTTTTAAACTATCAAAAATGAAGTATATGTCAAGCATTGGTGGTCGATAGGTCAGACAGCAGCTTTACAAGCAGTTGTCCCGGGTAAGTGGGTTCGCTTCCCAACTGATGCTATGACTCATGAAAAAAATAATGAAGTATGGAACTTCACAATGGTGTTGATAGACTTAGACTATCAAAATCAACCTTATTAGAAACTCTATTTTCCTTTCAAGATTTAATCATTTCAATAAAAAATCATAATAATAATGATATTAATTCATAATTTTCTAAAATATGGGGCATTCTGAATGCCTATGTGATAATGATGTCTAATAGCTATGACAGAAAATTAAATATTTTATAATAATCTATCATTTGCTTCCATGTATTTGTGTGGGTGCCAAAAATTATGAATATAGTATAATTTATACATCTTATATATATATATAACATAACAAATGTTTTAATATATATATATATTACAATGAAATAATAAATAAGAGAGGGAAAGAAATGTATATATTCAAATCTATTAATTTATGTGTGAATTTGCTCACACACATGAAAAAATACACTCATATTTTTTGTCATCCTTAGAATGAAGATCTATGATAATAATAAACAATAAACCATGAAATAGCTATACTATATTAAATTTACAAATTTCAAACACACTTTCAAGATTCGATAAGTAATATTTATTAAGGCTGTAATCTCAAGAATATGCTCGTAAAATGCGATAGTAGCGATCTCTACAGGTCTTAACCACAAGCTTACGTTTTGGAAGGAAAGAGGAGAACAAGTCACTTTCTTGAGCCACTTTTAAATCACAAAGGTAACATTGGTATTGTGAAGTGAAATATAAAAATATCATTTAAAATGGTTCTAAACTGCAAAGTTAGTGATAGTAGCAATTCTGCAAACTTTTTTTTAAAAAAGCTTATAAGTACACCTGGGTCTCATTTTACGGCGATAGATAGGTTCTTCAGAAAATGCACAAACGAAATCGTGCAAAAATAGACATAACTTACCTTGAAAAAGGGGGATACAGACTGTGATTTTTCAAAAGTCGCGGAAAAGCAAAGCACCAATGTAAAATTACTTTAAAATTCGTGCAAAAAAAAAATAAAATAAAATATGACTAATAAAAAATTTCAAATTTGAAAAAAATTGATACAAGACAAACTTTTTTTAACTATAATATTTAATTTTATTCAAAATAATATATTTTTATGCATAATTTACAGTACAGTAATTTACATTTTTTATACACATTTTAATTATTATCGCTATTTGCCAATAAACAGGTTCATTTGCAAACTAGTAAAAAATCAGATTCTTCACAAGATGAAATACAACTAGTGCCAACTTCACACTCATGTTGTGTTAATGGTTTTCTGGCGACAACGTAATTAATAATTAATCTTTGAGATGATGATTTTATTAATTGTTTATGAAACTAACAACTAAAAATTAAATTCTTATTTTTGTCTTTAATTTTTTAATTTTCAATTCTGTTTAAAAATCAAATTATGTTTCACATCACATTAATTTCAAGTCGCCATAACTAATTTTTAAATTATTAAGTACAATTAAAAATCAGATTTTAATTTTTAATTGTTAAATTTAATTGTGCCCACTGCTATTACTGACCTTTTAAAAATAAACTTGTGGACACTAAATGATTAATAATTGATTACGTTCTTTTTTAAAAAGCAAAAACAGAATGTGATTTAAAATGCAAAATTAACATGCACAATGTTTGAACAAATTTACATTATAATCTTGTAAAATTTAATGTGTGTATACATAAAATGGGGAAATCATGATTTTAATTTCATTATTGCATACAATCTTACTATTATAAAGCACTGAAAATATTGAAATTACTAAGATGAAAGTCGAATTCCAATAATGTGCTATTACTTTCAATATGACGTAAGTGTGTGAAATTTATTATTTAAAGTAATAGTGCTTTATCGGAGTTTGACTTCCAAAGAAACATGAATCACGTAACCTCAAAATCGTGTTAAATAAGTCCGCGTAAAAAGAGACCCAGGTGTACTTCATTTTTAAACTATTTCTGATTTATTTTAAATTTGGAAGAATTGATATTTTATTAATTTTGCACTTTGAGATCACTTTAAGATCAACTTGTACAAAGGGCAGTGTTTGTTTGTAATATAATTGTTAAGCAGAAACATTATTTCTAAAAAAAATTTTTTTTTATTTCAATGTTTAGTTCTTTTGAAAGGTATTTTTATTAATAAATATATATTGTTTATATCATGCTTTTAAAAAGTTTTAAAGTATATGATAGAGAATAAAAAAAAAGTTTACATTATTCTACTTCTAAAGCAGAATGTAACTTGCTTATACTGAATGTTTCTTGTATTCTTATACATAAGGTGTCATGGTGACTAAAGGTCCACATGTGCCTGACAATATATATATATATATATATATCCTTAATTAAAGACTTGCGTATACATACACATTAAATATATGATCAACGAATGAATGTGTGCATTTTTATACAAACAATATAATTTGTTTTATACAAACATATTTTACAAATGTGTTTATCACACTATATAATTTATAGTTTTCTTTATATATATATATATGTAAATATAACTTTTTAATGGGCCAAAATAGATTTTAAAAAAGCAGTGAGCTTTATGTACACTAACTGTCTGTAAGTAAATATAGAATGAACTCATCTACCTTTTTCCTCCGATTAGTTATAGTGATTTCAGAATAGCAGAGAGGTCATCGCAACTGCCTTGCAAGCAAGTAGTTGATTGCAGAAGGTTGTGGGTTCACATCCCAGCCGATGCTATGACATATGGAAAAAACAACAGCTTATAATTATCACTCTGAATTACAAGTGTCAAACTGACTCAACCGACATCTTTGACGCCGTCCACTTTAGATAAATACAGTAATGATTATTACTAATCATTTACTTACCAACTGATAAATGCTGGTTCAGTACGAAATGCATCTTGGGTGTCATTTGTCTTTTATTGTATCTTTATTTATATGAATTTAAAAGAATATGTGGTAGTATTGAGGTTATTTAATATATTTATAAAATATTACACGTGTGGGAAAAAGAAATATGAATAATTCCACGTGTGTATGTATTTAATTTAAAAATATCAGCTATATTAATATTTAATTGAATTTTAAATCTTATATCTGTGCTAGAGACAAACTCTACTTTAGTAAATGACTAATAATAATCATTACTATATTCATCTAAAGTAGATGGTGTCAAAGATGTGAATTGAGTTAGTTTGACACTTGTAATTCAAAATGTAATTATTTAATATAGATAAATATTTTTCATGTAATAGAGATGTATATGAGAGATAGTGATCTGGACGAATTGATGAGTGCTGATTCAGCGCAAAATGCATCTTGGGAGTCATTTGTCTTTTATTGTATCCTTACTTATATAAATTTAAAAGAATCTATGGTAATATTGAAGTTATTTAATATACTTACAATCGTCTTATGTTGGTATATATAAGTCATGCTCTGTGTATAAGTATGTCAGTAAATGGTATGCTTATATACAATCAAAAGTTAAGAATAGGTGGGTTCATTCTACATTTTCGTATATATTGTATATATAGTTCACTTGATTTTTTCAGTGCTTCCGCATTACTTCATATATATGATTTAGTGAGATATGGACTTATTTTTCAATTTTCATGGGAAGTAAATGTTTGTTATAAAAATCCAAGCAATATAAATTGGTATAGAAATTGCTCAATAATATTAAGCTAAACAACAAAGAAGTTGATAGAAGATTTTATAGAAAATGTATCGAAGATTATTTGAAGATTAGAGGAAGAGTAGAAATATTTGGAGAAAGTAGTTTGGAGTAATAAATTAAACTTTGGTTAGAAAATACTGATTGTTTAAACACATATATACTGTATGTTACACTTTGTTTCAATGTATAAGGCTTGATTTTTGCTTAAATTTTTTAAACCGTATTATTTTTTTCTTTTTTGTTTGCCGATTATATAATGTTAAAACAAATTTACAATTGAAAAGAACAAAAGTAACAAGAAAATGTCATTAAAAAGGTTCAAGTATTATAAAAGATATTTTTAGAAAACAACACTCGGAGCAACTGAATATTAAATAAGTAGAACATTAAAAACTATTACAAGTACCTTGCTGGATTATTCACAAGTATGAACTTAAATTCAATATGAATAAAACATGTATTTAACCCTTATGTATCGGTTATTGTTTTGATCAGTATTTTTAGGTTAAATCTTCAATATTTCTACATTGCCACTTATATCTAAATTTTTAAGTCATGTGATTATATCTGTTAATCAGTTAATTAACAACAAAAGTTTCATTATTTATTATTTCTTTTTTTCCCCTCCCAAATTTTTTTTCCTTTTATATATCAAAGCGCTGACCGGGAAGCGAACCCGGGCCGACTAGATTGGAAGGCAGCTACGCTGACCACTAGGCTTTACTATATTTAACGTCTAGAAATTTTATCTTGAGGATAAAGATAGCTGTGAAATGCTTTCTTTTTTTTTTTTTTTTAAATGATCATGATCTTCATTCTAATTCTGTTTTGGGATTTAAAGAACCTTAATTTTATCCTTATGAAGACCAAGGACAATAATAATTCAGATAATTCTTAGAGATCACATTGGGTTTCCCTACTAATACTAATAAAACACATCCAAAATTTTGTATTTCTTCCACTTTAATAAAAATAGATCTATCGGAAAGTATATGAAGCACCCTACCCTAATCAACCAGTCAATTTTAACTCTTCCATATCTTTGAATAATAATAAAAAAGATATATATCAAAAACTAAACTAATGAATAAATAATCAAAATTATTCCAAATTCACAACCCAACCAGACTAGCCAGTGAGATTATTAAAAAAATATAGATATGAAAAAAGTTAAGATTATAATTATTTATTTCTACATCAAATAATATTTTAAAAAATGAGATTAAAAACATTACTTATTTAAAATAATAGTTTTATTTGTCTAAAAATAGGCACTTATGGTGTCCTTCTAATCCAAATAGGGATTCGTGGCTAAATGTATCCTTTACACCAGTGATCTTCAACCTTTTCACATCTGCGGACCGGTAAAAATAAGGATAAGGTTTCATGGACCAGCAGAAGTCTATATATGGAGTTTGTATAATAAAAAACTTTTTTTTTTTTTAATTTTGATTTTTTTTAGAAAAGTAATAAAAAATTTAATTCTATCCCCCTCCCCCATAAACATCTGTGATAACTAGAAAAACAAATTAATTTATGTATGACTGATTAGATTTTGTTCTGTTTCTTTTTTTTAATCAGGTAAAAGTGTGATGAAAAAAAATCAATAAAAATTGTTTATATTAATTAAAAGTTTAAAATCTTATTATTTTGTTATTAAAACTTTCTTGCTAGTCTAGCGCGGACCAGCAAAAAACTTCTAGGGCCCGACACCGGGCAGCGGACCGGTGGTTGAAGACCACTGCTTTACACTATCTGGATATGATTTTTTTTTTTGCCTGACCACTACTTTCATTTATTGACAGAAATTAAATAATGTAGGTTTTATGTCAAGCAAACTGAGTTTCAACTAGATATAGTGAAAATAAAAGGTTTATGGGGAAACTCAGGAATTGTGTTAAATAAATTACCACAGAGAAAATGCATCCATAATATACTTTTAATTGATGAACAGTGAATAGAAGGCTTACTCTTTTCACTTGCTATTATCTGTGGGTGAGGATTTGAGCAGTTCTTTTGTTTCTGATTTATTTATAAGATAAAAATAGGTAGATTTACTCACCAGTATTAGATTGTTAGCGTTCCCAAATGTATTGATAATATTCAAATTTCTGACTGAATTTGAACCCAAATCATAAAAAAAGAACTATGTGTATATATATTTACATTAACGAATTTATTTTGGAATTGAAGTTAAGAGCCAATAACGAGTTTCTTGCTAAGTGCTCCCAATTGTTTCTCTTGGAATGTTGAACTTTTGTGAATTACATTGCTGAACTGATAATCTAGATTAAAAATTGTTCCTAAATTTTCGAACTCTGCATCTGTTATTATGATTGCATCATTTTTCAAAAATGGTTTCGAATTTATACATTTTAGCAGTAGATGATTTATTTTGTGATAGGTCTTTAGATCAAATTTCTTCTGTTGAATTTGTAAAATGGCATTTTTCCCTCAAATATTTGTCATTCAAGTATTCAGCAATAAATTGTAAAGCATTTTTTATTGACAGATTTTTTTTTCTTTTGCCTCAGTGAATTAGTTTAGCGTAGAACTTTGTAATTACTTGCAAGGAAAAGTTACAATTCAAATTAGTGAAAAATAGACTTTTATTATATGTGAGTGTAAGTGCTTGTACGCTTGTGAATAATATGACTATTTATTCAAATTATATTTTCGTAAGCAGTCTTTTGAAATTGTATATCTCTTTTTTCCCTTCTTGGCAGTTTTTTTTTCTAACTCCATTAATTTTTAATTTATCCTACATTAAATTTTATTTTAATTATCTGGTTTTTCATCCACTTATTTATTTCAAAATGTCATCCTTTTTTTTCTTTTCTACATCTCGCTCTCTCTCTCTTTCTTCTTACAAGGTTCTCTATTTTAATTGAAACTCCTGATGAGGATGATGTAATTTCGGAAATTGAAGAGTTTTGTTTTGCTCACTTGATAACATCTTTACCTAGCACCAAAGATCTCATTGATTTGTGGTTATTTGTATGTGACCCAATTTATGTAATCGCATTTGAATAATTGCAGAATAACATGATAAAGTGTTTTCAGTTCAAATTCACACATGCACAAAATGGTAAATATGAAAGAGTCTACAAAAAATTAATAGATCCTTTATTTATATCAAATAACTTTCCGATGGCTGACAACCATTTTTAATTTCGATAAGATGAAAATTGTCTTTTCAGGGAACTTACAAAAAAAAAAAAGTGTTCTCTGTTTGGAAACAGTAAAATAGCATATAATTTTGCTTGGATGTGCATATAATATTAAAAATGAAAGTTTACTTTTATCTTGTAAGTATGAAAATCTTGAAAAATATTATTAAATTTTCATTATGTTATTTAAAGTCTAATTTTAAAAACCTATTCATATGTTTGTTTCAACTGAAATTTAAAATCACTAATGGAAAATAATCCATAAAAAAAAAAAAAAAACAGAACAATAGTTAAAAAAAACAATGAAAACAAGCGAGATGAAGCTAAATTTGTATTGTTTTAATTTGTACATTGCTGTTTTTTGTTTTTTTTACATTAAAACTTATTTCTGTGTATGCCTGTTTTTAAATAAAGATATGAGCAATAAAGTAGGTAATTAAACTGCTTATTAGAATTCCTGTTGTTTGCATGGATTAATGTGTTTAGTGGGCGCTATTTTTTTAACTTTATAATCTAGTAAATCACTTCTGTTTCGCCTAAAAATGATTCTAGGTTTTAGTTTAAAAATAATCAAATGGTTAATTGATCAAGAGTTACTAAGGTTGTTTGATTCATCGGAAGTGACGGAGCAGGTCGCATGTTATTCTGAACTTTGAACCTCATCACTTTACCAGATTTAATTATACAGA
This sequence comes from Epiperipatus broadwayi, assembly GCA_028023455.1. Classification (NCBI taxonomy): domain Eukaryota; kingdom Metazoa; phylum Onychophora; class Udeonychophora; order Euonychophora; family Peripatidae; genus Epiperipatus; species Epiperipatus broadwayi. Next base: position 3,512,695 of record JAQFVV010012426.1, on the reverse strand, counting down.
TTAAAATAATCAAATGTTGTCTTGCGTTGTTAGCCGAGAGGTATCGCAGCCGTCATGCAAGCAAGTAGTTGGTTGCAGACGGGTGTCGGTTCGTTCCCGGCAGATGCTATGACATATATAAAAAAAAAAAAAATCAAATGTTTCATCATTAGAATACATGTATATTTTTATTTCTGAAAATACACCAAAATTATTTTTTATATCAATTATACTAATAAGTTAACATTATTTAATATCTAGAATGACCATTATAGAAAAAAATATACACACCAGGGGCGTAATAGGCATAAATATCTCAAGCTTGATAGTTAATACTCATCATTTGCTTAAGTATGTATCTTAATTTTCCCACAGATAGGATTAATTAGGTAGTTGCTATTCATCAATGTTATTTTACTATTGCTTGCCATTTTTTTTAAATACTTTATTTCAGCATTCTGGTTTCAGGGAGCATTGTTAACAATAATGAACCCATATATAATTGCATTTTAATATACAATAATGGGTCTGACAATTTTGTGTTCCAGTCTCAATTAGGTGCTCTTAACATTGTTTTATAAGACTTAAACCTTATATGTCTTTTATTAAATTTTCATGCTTATTATTTCAAAATCAATAAATCGTGATAATCATGAATCCAAGTGTATAAAAGTTTTTAATTTAAAAAGGAGATTTATTGGCAATTTAGCTGCCTATTGTAAAATATATGTCAAAGTTAGAATCGCGAGTAAACATTAGGCATAGATTAAAGGTGTTCAGAGACCACTGAAATATATACTTATGGTAATTCTTTGCTATGCTCTTTCTTAAAACATGAGGAGTCAATTAACTAAAATTTGAAAAAAATGGAACAAAGAAATCATGAATTTTATCGTATAATTTACCAACAACCATTTTTTTTTTTGTCTAACACTTTGTGTTACATTTTTACAATTACAGCACTGGTGTTATATTCATGAGTTTGAAAATTAACATTTCTTTTAACTCTATCCAGATTAGTAACAAGCTGGTTTGGTTGATTCTGCAGTCATTTATATTATATATGTTATAGTAATATTTATGACATTTGCACCAAGGTTTCTATTGCACTTTTACATTGAATGATTTTAATATAATCTTAATTTTTATTCTCAGATACCAGGAGCTTCAACAGATATAAAAAGGCTTCAAATCATGAAGATCAAATTAACTTTTGAAATGACAATCTAACTAAGTCAATGATCACCTTGGAGATTTTTTTTTTTCATGTAAGTAGTCTTCAGTTTCAAAAGAGTATGTGGCAAAATAAAAATCTATTTTTAACATTAAATTAGTAAAGATAAAAACTTAACCTTAAAAAACCCAAAAATAATGTAATTGGAGGGATTTGAACTCATGACTTTTTCAGTCTAACCATCTTCCACTTCATCTCAAGCAACCAATGATCACATACATGTGAAAAAGATACATAATTCCCAATATATATATATATTGTGCAGAACCAGAACTCATCAGTTGGCCAGATCAACTTTAATAGGCTTCAATGTTCTCACTCTTTCACTATTCAACTGTCCATTTCATTGGAAAACTGATGATGAAAGGCTCAAAGCTTTTATAGCATGTTCATTAAAGAGTGAGGGATTACAATCTTAATATAAACTGAGCACTGACTGTATATATGTGTGGGAAATTATGATTTGGTTCAATTGATGAGTTCCCGATTTTGCATGGAATACTAATATTGCGAATCATGTATCCTTTTCACAAGTATGTGGTTATTTATATCGGTTGCTTGAGATGGAGTGGAGGATGAATAGACTGAAAAATCCTATATAAGCTGTATTCTGCCCATCCCTCTTCTGTGTATTTGAATGTACAAGATTCTATATATATATTTAAACTCCAGATCATTAAGTAAAAGAATCCAACTCTATATTTAGTTATAATAAGAGACCGAAGATGAAACGAGTCATCTACAGACTGGAACTATTTAGAAAATAATAGAGGGAGTACAAATTTAAAAAGAAGAGAAATTGAACTGAATATATATTTTGAGATATAAGACAAAAAAGTCAAAAAATAAACAATAAAATGTCTTGCATTGGTGGTCGAGAGGTCAGCGCGACTGCCTTGTACTTGCAGGCAGTTTTGCCCGGGTTGCGGGTTCGCGTCCCGGCCGATGCTATGACACTTAAAAAAAAAAAAAGGTGAAAAATAAAAAACAAAAGAAGGAAGTTAGGATACATTCTGAAGCAGATAGATGTAAGGTTTTGAAAAACAAAGCACGTATGTGCGTGCATGTGTTATATGTATATTTAGAGGCAAGTGCGGATTGTTAATTTAGTTTGGCAAATTTTAGGGCAAAAACAAAACTGAAAAATTTAAACTAAATTAGCACATAATTCAAGTTTGATAACTTTACTTTTTCTGAATACAAATTATTTGAGAATTACAATTTATCTTCAATATTAATTAAAATTATGTTGCTACTTATTTATACTAGTCATGATTTTATTTCCTTATTATGTTATTTAATTGGCAGATGTTTAGAAGTACTGATCAGCATATCTAATAACCTTGCAAAGAATATCAGTTTGTAAAACCAAGTAAATAATTTATTTTATAATGAACTTTTATTCATTATATATATATATACTGAAATGTATACTATGCAACAATCCCCTACTTACATAAAGCCAACTTAAGTAAACATTTCATGCCACATATAAAATGCAAAAATTCAAACAAATTTGATATGTAAATTTAACATAACTACCAGATATTGATGACTCTGTGCTATGACATAACACATAGTCATAGAACATATCATATACGTCACCGTGACTAAGGTCGAAATGTATCTGAATGGAAATTCAATTTAAATGAAAATTTGATGGTAGACAAATATCATAAAACGTTTCAATTAAATAAATAGAGAATTGATTCTAAGTGAAACCAAATAACACATAATGTCATTTGCTAACTGAAGAAATAAGACACAGAACATCAAAGACATTTTTGGGGATTCCAAATATGATCAGGAATTAAAACTAATATTAAACTAACCTTTTATTGTTTTTACTTCCTTAGATTGCACAATAATGTTCTGAAATTCCACCCAATAAACATTAGATGGCACTGTAAGCATGTTCTCATGATTGATTTGTGACAAACTGCCCATCTTTCATTCAGTTCCATGAATGAAAAGTAAACAACAAGGTCATTAATTATACTTATTAAGTATATATGGCTCCTAGTTTTTAAAAAAAATATTTAATGAAACATGGAATTGAATGTCACTGATTACTGATTGGTGTTTATAATAAAAGATCACTTCAATTGCTCAATTATTCATATACAATTTTCATTAAAATAAAAGGCCTGTACTCGTTTTGTGGTTGTTGACTGAGTAACTTATCATGTTTGAATGGGTGCACTCATTAACTTTGTTACTCATATTACACTATAAATACTCATGTTATTAAACTAAAATTATAGTTGCAGCTGAAGAAGTTAAACCCTTTTGGATTAAAAACTTATAAAATCAATGGTCTTATATTGTTTTTAATGAAACATCACATAACTTTGTCTGCTTACATTTAACATATGGTTTCAGGAAGAGTAATTGACACTATTTATTCTTCTCCAGAGCCACTTATTGTAAACGTGAGTAATCAATAAAAATTAGATGGTATTGCTACATAAAAATTAAAAGGTGGGTGCTAGATATGAAGGTGTGTCAGGTCCAAAATGTGCCATTATAAATTCTTAAGTAAGAAATCAATTTGAAAAAATTGGTATGGCACTATTACCACTTAATGTCTGTTGATTGATCAGATTTAGCTGTGGCTAGTTTGGGAGACTCTGAAAAGTTCATAGATCATCATCCCTTTTATGTCATTTCTGATGTTCAAGTTTCACATGAACCCTTGATAAAAAAAGCATTTGATTGTCTAATATAGTTTAGTGCCATGTTAAAGTAGAAGATTGTAAATTGCAACTTGACTCACAATGTTTGAACACTACATGACCTTCTAAGCAATTAACTATTCAATTACTTTTCTTTTAGTTATATTTGCATTAACTGGAAGAGGAATACAATAGGATGAATTAATGCTTCTATATATTGATGTTTATAAAGGACTTTTTATTCTACAAAATGAGATTGAAAAAGCAAAAAAAATGTGAAAAATATAAAATTAAATTAAGAGAATAAGAATGAGCAAAGATATGTAAAAGATAAAATGACATATATATCATCATTATATTTGGAGTCAGGTCAAAATGAGATGGAACAACAATAAAAGGTTAAATTCTCCACACATTAGCACAACCAGTGTAAGCCAGAGTAATCAATAGATGCAAGAAGGTTTGTGCATAAAATTCCTATCTAGTGCCTACTCATCCAATATCCACAGGATAATCATCAGTGAAGAGCCTTGGATCTGAGAGCACTGCAGCTAGATCTTAGAATGTAATGCAACCCTCCAGCAGCCACTTTTTACTTTTAATAACAAACTCTAAAGTTTTGAGTGCAAAATGAAAACACAATATTATTTTCAATTCAATCTTATTAGCATGTATAATTGTATAGATCTGAACTCAGTTTAACATCCATGCTTTTTGGTGTCTTTGATTCTTTAATAACCACAGTCACCAAAATCATATCAGGCGGGATTGGTTTTAAACCACTGAACATCACATGATCACTATTTCCTATGCTTACACAAGCTATTTACACAGAGGCTAAATTCTCCAATACAGTAGTACCACCAGTGCAAGCCAGAGTAATCAATGGATGCAAGAAGGTTTGTGCATAAAATTCCTATCTAGTGTCTACTCATCCAATATCCTCAAACTGGTTTCCAGCTTATAGCATTCATCAGTGATGAGCCTTAGATCTCAGAGCACTGCAAATAAATCTTAGGATCTAATGCAACCCTCCAACAGTCACTTTTACCTTATTATCTAACTATAAAGCTTTAAGTGTAAAATGAAAATACGTTTTCAATTCAGTTCAGATCTATACAACTACACAAGCTGATGAGCTTGAATTGAAAACATTATTGTTTTCATTTTATAATCAAAGCTTTTTAATTAGATAATAACATAAAAGGAGGCAGCTGGAAGGCTGCATTAGATCCTAAGATCTAGGTGCAGTATTCTGAGATCCAAGGCTCCTCACTGATAAAAGCTACAAGCTAGAAACTAGCCTGGGGATATTGGAATGAGTAGGCACTAGATAGAAATTTTATGCACAAACCTTTTTGCATCTATTGATTTCTCTGGCTTGCACTGGTGATGCTATAGTATGGAGAATTTCTCTGTGTAAACCGCTTGTGCAAGCATAAGAAATGGTAATCATATGATGTTTAGTGCTTTACAATAATAATAATAATAAAAGAACTGAAGAGAAACAATTACAAAGAAAGAATGTGGATACACAGAAAATGAATGAAAGAAAAAAAAATAAAACATGACTTGAAATTTCCTGAAACTAAAGTTCAAATTTAACCCTAATAGGATGTATACTTTCATAAAAATTATAATGCTTGTCATAAAAACATTTGACATTATACTAAGTTTAAGACAATTGTGCAACATAAGCAGATAAATATTATATAATCGAGTTAAACAAAGATCTCTGTAGATTTTCCCCCAGGAATATTTTAAAGTAGAAAACAATACCCTCGGGGATAGGCATTTTCCCAATGATTAGAATTTTTGCTTATTTATCCTTGACCAATAAATAACTGGATAACTAACTAGATATGCTATGGGCATGCATTAAGAGAAAAACAATATAATTTTGAGCTTGTTTGAAATAACCCACTCAAATATGGATATGACAAGTTGATACACTAAACTTTACTTATAAAAGGTTTTTGTGTGTGCGTGTGCACGCGAATATTTATATATTTTATTCATACACAACTTTTGCATAAATTATTGTGAACTTTTAAAATTATTAATCTTGTATCATTCTTTTTTAAAAAAAAAAAAATTCGGAGTTAGAAAAAAAAAAATCATTTTACAAAATATTATATTAAATCCAATTTGAAAAAATAATTTACACTTTTCCTTTATAAAAAAAAAAAAACACCAGACAAAACAATGTAAATAAAGGCCAAATATTTATAAAACTATCCACAGTTCATCGAGCATTTAGGAAATATATGTATAATTGAATCTAGCTATATAAATATAAACTGTTCGAAAGAAAAGTGCTATACTTTTTTTCCAGAACAATAATAATTCAAAATAAATAATTTAATATTAAAATATTTTAATGAGTGCTCACACGCATACATATTTATATTGTACTTACATTTTCTTTCATTATTATTATTGGTGTTTGCATTGACTCTGAAATTTATAATAAAATTGGAATATAACAAATTACATTCAATTCAATGAATAATCTGGATTTAAACAATGTTGAAATAAATTATAGCTTGTTTAATATAAATATGAGCATTATCTTTTCTGTTTAATGAAAGATCTCTTTATACTAACCAAGGCCAAAGTACTGTGTAATGAATAATATTTCTGTAGTGTAATATTCACTACAACCATACTCACACAAAGTGTATAACCACATTTCCAGCCTGTAATTAACAATAACACCATATATTTTTTTCAATATGCTTTCAAAAGTAACTACCTATACCCTACTCTAGAATTATCCAATGAAAACCTAAATAATCAATCAAGAATCATTAGATTGTATAGTTCTATAAAATCACCATCTCCAGATTGGGTTTTGGCTTTTGCTTTTCTTTGCAAAAACTAAAATTCAAAGCTTAATTAAGTAATGCATTTATGACTCTAATACCCCCCCCCTTCTTTTTTTTTACGTGAAAGTTTCAAAATCGCTAAGATTTAAATAGAGAACTTAATTTTATGACAACCGTCTATCGCTTCTATCCCTTGACTAGATACGTTAATTATTTATATGTATTTTTAATTACATACACAGCAAATCTGATTCCAATATCTTTTTTTATTCCTTTGTTTCTTTCTTTATTATCTAATTTTCATTTATGGTTTTTTCTGGGTTTTTTGTTGTTTTTAATTTTCTTCCAGAAGAAAAAATAGACATATACTGACGAATTTATACAATTTCAAATAATACTCAATATTTCTATCATATATTAATGACACTATTCAGAATATTTCTGTGTATATAAATAATGATATAAATGTATTATAGCACAATAAAAAAAATTTTCAATGATTTTTTCAATTAAAAAAACAGCAAAGAAATAACTCTGATTTCTTAGGAACTAATAACAATGACAGAAATTAGGATTAAAACCGAATTCCAAGATTTTTTTTTTTTTTTTCTCAAAGCAACTTTATTAAGTCACTAAAGTATGACCCACCTGTGCAGTGACCACATTCTGTCACCTGCAGCAGTCGGCCATAGAGGTTACAAAGAACTGCCTTATACAATAAATCAGGTATTACAGGTATATAAAAAAATTCATTCCAAGTACAAACATCAAGAGAAAAACATAAAAAGAGGAAAAAAGGATATGAATTATCACAGATCAAATGTTAGTCAATCAAGGGGATGCTATGTCCATTTGAGGAGAGTTCATGTGGGACAATCAGCTCTCAGCCCACCTGGCAAGTCTCCAAGCAGCTCCCCCAGACCCTTCCATGACTCATCAGACAGAACTCAGTTTAGCGAAAACCCAGACCCACTCCTTGGACAAGGTTAAGCTACTTCGGCACCTGCTGTAAGTAGGTTATAATTAATCTGGGTGTGACGTAGGTTCAGCATGTCCAGAACACCAACCAAATCAGAGAGGGCCACGAGAACTTTGCCAGATCTCTAAACCTGGGTATGGTGATGATTGCTGATCGATCCCACTAAAACAAATCCTCCATGGGCATCATCTCTATCCTTGAGACTGAGAATTCAGGCAAAACCAATGATTAGATTTATGGTCCCACTAGGTCCTCAAGTATGATTCTGCTTTACTGATCCTATTGAGTTCTTCTAATCCAAGTTAAGATCTAATTTTGATGCTTAATTAGAGTTCCAATTATAAAATCTAATAATTTGTATTTAGTGGTTACTTATATTAGCTTTTGCTTGATTGATGGTGGCTATTTGCATAGAATAAAACGATTGGTAAATTAAGTTATTTTGATTTAAAGTTTCTTGATTGATTTTTTTTACAAAAAATAAAAAAAAGTAAATGTATATGTTTGTTTAGGATACTGAAGAAAGAAGTGTTAAACTGCCATGTTGGTGTTCAAATGTTATCTGATCTTATAAATAATTGGTCACATGAGTTTCTTTATTTCCTCTCTATCCAATATTTTTGCATTTTCACAATAGAACACATGTTCATTGGTACTGTTACCTTAGACACATTTGTTTTCTCTCTTCTAATCATCAGTTTGTGCTCTTGCAATCGCTTTTCAGTGGGACAACTAGTCTCACTAATATACATTCTTGCACCCACACACACATATATATATATATATATATTGTTTAAATTCTGATAAATAAAATAAATAATTTTTATTGCTAACAAGTTCATAAGCAGTTTGAACACTAGAAGTGCCAACCTGGGCAGAAATCTATGGGCAGTGAGTTCCAGAACTATCCCGTTAATTAACATTTTAATTAACACTGCTTAAAACATGCAGGGTAAAATTCTATAACCAATTAAAATTCCATGTTAATGTATATATATATATATGTGAGTATGCATAAATTTTAAATAATATATGTGTTTATACACACAGATATAACGTAAAAAACAAAAATATATGATATAAAAATAAATGTAATCTAATTGAATTTATTTCTTTTATTTCAGAAATCAATGGATAAATATAACTATTTACTTAATTACTATAAAAGGCAGAAATTCAAAACATTATAATCTCTTAAATTTAATAATAGAAAACTTGAGCTAGATTCTTAGAATCCAAATGACTAATGAAGAAAGTAGACAAATTGAAAACAAAAAACGTTTACAAACTGATTACTACATTAAAGTACTCTTCGTTTAAAGTCAAAATCTTCATATTTGTATACTACTATGAAAATATGGGCAATATATCAAGCTATTTATTTACATTATGACTTGATATGTTAAAAATCTAAAATAAAATATGGATGTACTTGAAAATTATTATTTAACATTTTCACTATTCAAACAAATGATCCATAAGATATGTTTTGGCTGAGGATTCTTTACAGTTTTGGCCTAGATTTCAAATACTACCACTATCATTGACTAACTCTATACACCTGGGTCTCTTTTTACGCAGACTTATTTAACATGATTTTGAAGTTACGCGATTCATGTTTCACCGGAAATCGAACTCCGATAATGCGCTATTACTTTAAATAATAAATTTTGCGCACTTACGTTATATTGAAAGTAATAGCACATTATTGGAATTCGACTTTCATCTTAGTAATTTCAATATTTTCAGTGCTTTATAATAGTAAGATTTTATGCAATAATAAAATTAAAATCATGATTTCCACATTTTATGTATACACACATTAAATTTTCCAAGATTATAATGTAAATTTGTTCAAACATTGTGCATGTTAATTTTGCATTTTAAATCACATTCTGTTTTTGCTTTTTAAAAAAGAATGTAATCAATTATTAATCATTTAGTGTCCACAAGTTTATTTTTAAAAGGTGAGTAATAGCAGTGGGCACAATTAAATTTGACAATTAAAAATTAAAATCTGATTTTTAATTGTAATTAACAATTTAAAAATTACTTACGGCGACTTGAAATTAATGTGATGTAAAATGAAATTTGATTTTTAAATGGAATTGAAAATTAAAGACAAAAATAAGAATTTAATTTTTAGTTGTTAGTTTTAATTAAATTTTTCCCAGCAGTGGTGAATAAATGTCTTTTTATTATCATAAGTCTAAGTTCATAAACAATTAATAAAATCATCATCTCAAAGATTAATTACTAATTACGTTGTCAACAGAAAACCATTAACACAATATGAGAGTGAACTTGGCGCTAGTTGTATTTCCTCTTGTGAAGAATCTTTATTTTTTACCAGTTTGCAAACGAAACTGTTTATCAGCAAATAGCGATAATAATTAAAACGTGTATAAAAAAAATGTAAATTATTGTACTGTAAATTATGCATAAAAATATATTATTTTGAATAAAATTAAATATTATAGTTAAAAAAAGTTTGTCTTGTATCAATTTTTTTCAAATTTGAAATTTTTTATTAGTCATATTTTATTTCCTTATTTTTTTTTGCACGAATTTCAAAGTAAATTTTACTCTAGTGCTTTGCTTTTATGCAAGTTTTGAAAAATCACAGTCCGTATCCCCCCCTTTTTTCAAGGTAAGTTACATCTATTTTTGCGCGATTTCGTTTGCACGTGTTTTCTGAGGAACCTATCTATCGCGTAAAATGAGACCCAGGTGTATTATAAACCGCCATTATTAAATTTATAAAGGTATACTGGTACTTAATGATGATTATTAACTATAGATAAATTAGTAAGAAAACACACAGATTTTAATGAAGTTTATATTCTATATATAAACTTAAAATAACTTAAGGAGCTCTGTTTTAAACGATTATCAATAATTGTTAAAATATTTATCTAAAGGATAGTAATCTCTTGTAAATGGATTAAGAAGTATAGTGTTTTTTAACTTAATAAATTACAATGAACATATTAATTTATGAAAAGTATAATTATATTGATATGTATAAGTTGGAGAGGTTGTAAAATGATGGAATCTTGAGTTCAAAGTCAATGAATTACAGCACAGCACTGACATCTCGGATACTTGAACTTTATAAGACATTCCAAATTGTTAATTATTTGATTAATTAATAGGTGTTTTAACACAGACGAAGAACAGCCTTATTTTGCAATAATAAAATATGGATTATACAAAGCAAATAGATAAACTATCCAAGATTACAAATACATGCTTCCTTTAAAAAAATGATTATCTTTCAATCCCCAGAAGAATGCAAATTAAAATAATAGTGATACCAAATATAAATAAAATCACAAAACAGCCCTAAATAATTCAATTAAGATCAAAGACCTCATTATCACTAAATTTTTATTAATCCTACATTAGACTAGAGATTACCTATTTAAAGAATAATATTTCTGTAGTGTAATTTTCACTACGCCACTCTGATGCAAGGTAGGGACTGGTTTCTATCCACTTTTAATATCTTGTAAAGGAGTACAATCATAAATATATGACAACTGATGAGTGCTGGATCAGCTCGAAATATGCACCTTGGGAATCACACATTTTTTCATATATCTTTGGTCATATGCTTATGATTATACTCCTCTATAAAGTATTAAAAGCGAATAGAAACTAATCCCTAACTTGCAAAAGAATGGTGTAGTGAAAATTACACTACAGAAATATTATTTATTAAATGGATAATCTCTAGTTTAATGAACAACTAATAATATATTTCCATCAATTGGTTTGTATCAAAGTTGTGAGAGCAGCACATTTGATACATCAAATAAACTGTAGTAATTCCTTATATAACAAGGCAAAACTTTCTCCATACAGTAGTGCCACCCTGTGCCAATCAGAGTAATCAATGGATGCTAGAAGGCTTGTGCATAAAATCCCTATCAAATGCCTACTCAGAAACTAGTCTGGGGATATTGGATGAGTAGGCATTAGATAGGGATTTTATGCACAAGCCTTCTAGCATCCATTGATTACTCTGATTGGCACAGGGTGTGTGGCACTACTGTATGGAGAAAGTTTTGCCTTGTTTCATAACAGTTATGTGCTAGTATGAGATAGTGATCATGTGATGTTTAGTGGTTTAATTCCTTATATACATATATACTGAACAGTAATAAAGATATGTGTAAAAGAATGTGACCTGGACCAACTGATGAGTGCTGATTCAGTATGAAGTTTGCACCTTTGGGATCATACCTCTTTCCCACATGTTTGGTCATAAGTTTATGATTTTATCTTTTTATAAGGTATTAAAAGCAGATAGAAACCAGTGCCTACCTTGTATAAGAGTGTTGTAATGAAAATTACACTACAGAAATATTATTCATCAAACGCCTTTATCATCTTTCTTCTCTATAAAAAAAAAAAACTACAAAAGGAAAGACAATAATAACCAGGAATAATAATCCATGAATGGAGAGATTGTGGATTCTACTTCCTTGTTTTATTCTATAACTAAAAATATTAGATAACCATTTCATAACAATTAATAAATAATTGTGTTGATTATAATCCAGCAAAGCATAATGAAAAAGAGTTTCTTTAAAAAAAATTATAATTGTTTAAAAAATTGCACATGTATTTGAATTCTAAGTCATGGCATGGCATATCAAAATTGTAATTACTATATTAAGTAGTTTTTAATCTTTTTATAAATATATGCATATAAGAACTTACTTCTTCTTATAATCATTATCTAAGGTCTTCCCAAAAACACACCCCATTCTCCATTCTAAATCAACTTTTATGTTTCATAAACTATGATATAAGCAAAATAATTTCATGAATAATTTCTACAATAACAAATTATTCTCGTTTCATCTTTTTAACATTCTAAAAAAAAAATCCAAAATTTCTTAATTTCTATGTATTTCTTAATTTCTCCTATAACATATTTTTTCATATGTTATTGTAAATAATCTAGAAATAATCAAACTGTGATTCCGATAAAACAATGACAATCCTTCTCACAAATGCCACACTTTAATATTCAATTAGTATGTAACAAATTTCAAGATTTTGCAAAGTGTTAATACATATTAAAATAAAAATATAAATAAATAGTGTAATATGTTAATGCTCTCAATCCAAGATGCTTAAGATTGGCCTATATAATTGAATGCAGATATAAAAGATAAGATGGTCATTCTTATCTTTTAAAAAGCCTTTATCTTGTAATTCGATTGAGAATTTACTAGTATTTAATTCTTATGTTATTGTAAATGCTTTATTATTTCAAATTATCTAGCTCAGTTTATTACTAGTCTTCATAATCCTAATTCTTACTTGTTTTATGTTATGTCTGTGAAACATGACTGTAATGTCCAAAAACAATGATATACAGCAGTATATAATTAAAGTATACTAATAAATACAAACTTATATAATTATCATTAAATAAATAGCAAGCATATATAATTAAAATATATACAATGTATTAAAGACTATGATCATTAAAAAATAAATAATAAGTTTAAAAAAGAAAAGAAAATCATATTATTAAATACTATTTGCCAATAAATATCACATGACCACCACTTCTTATGCTTATGTATAACTTGTTAAAACAGGCAAAACTCACTATACATATTGCAACACACAGCAAGCTAGAGTAATCAATAGATGCCAGAAGGCTTGTGCATAAAATCCCCATCTAGTGCCTACTCATCCAATATCCCCAGACAAGTTTCTGGCTTTTGGACTTTGTCAGTAAGTAGCCTTGGATCTGAAAGCACTGCATCTCTCAGATCCAAGGCTCCTCACTGACGAAGACCAAAAGCCAGAAATTTGTCTGGGGATATTGTATGAGTAGGCACTAGATGGGGATTTTATGCACAAGCCTTCTGGCACCCATTGCTTACTCTAGCTGCTGTGTGTGGCAATACGTATAGTGAGTTTTGTCTGTTTTAAATACTATTTGTTTATTAAATAAGGTTTTTAATTGTAGTAGTGATATATTAAACTATTTCAATCATGTACATGAATTATTAACTGTTTTTAGAAAGTAAAAATAAAAATTTGTTCATACTTTTCCAAATACACTTAAATGTAAATAATATTAAAGAATTAATACAGAATGCAACACGTTGAGTGGGAAATTTCTTTTTTCTTTGGATATCCATTGGCCTGATTAGCAGCAACAATGTAGCAGAAGAATAAAACTATAAACTTTTAGATTTGTGAATATAGACTTTAAGATGATACTCAAATCAAATAGTTCTAATAAATTATGAATGAGTAGCCTCATTGACATTTTCACCTTAAATTCTGTATTCATGAATTTCCAATGACAACATTTTAATCTGTGGGCTAGACTGCTCTTGGTTAGGCCAGCAACAAGCAAAGAAGAGAATGAAAAAATATTACTCAAATTGTTGGGATCTTATATTAATCTGTGTGTTTTTATTAACAGTTAAATATATTTGGGAAAAGCATAAACAAAATTTGCAATAAATGAACATTATATAACCCAATGATGAAAAATATCATTACAAGATGAAAGTGAAAAGAATGAGAACTGATATTTTCATAAATATATTATTGATAAAGATCTTCATGAAGATCAAAGAGAGAATACCTAAGCAGTAAAAAAAAAGCATCCAAAAAGAAATGGATAGGGAAATTATAGAAAAAGACGTATGGATGATAGAAAGGCTTGGTGTCTTAGATTGTTATAGATAAATAAAGAAAAGATAAACCAATAAAACATCATATGACCTATAACATGACTTCAACTTAGGTATTGCTATTTTGATAGTGTACTTTTGCACTTTCATTACTTAATCGATGGCAATAATTGTTACCAGATGACAGTGCTTAATAAAGCCCTACCCTGTGTGCTTTCCTATCTATAATCCTCAGACTATATTCAAGCTTATGGATTTCATCATCAGTGAAGAGTTTTGGATCTTAAAATAATGCAACTGAAACTTAGAATCCAATGCATCTTCCCTCCAGCTCCTATTATATATCTGCATCTCATACTATCAAGATATCAGCCCAAACTGAAAAACAGATGCATGTTTTCAGTCTAAGTCAGCTTGCTTATATAATCACAGAGATCTAAATCCAGTTCAGTTTATATATATTATGAAATCTTTAGTTTTTTAATAGCTAAATTCATCTCTATTCCATATTTAGGATTTGATATAAACCAATAAAACATCACACTATCAACCATATATCCCCCCCCCCCCATGATGAAAGTTTATTCATAAAAAACATTGATACAAATACAGCTAGAAAAAGGTTTACAAGAGAGTGATGACATGGTAAATTGAAATTTCAGGAGCAACATGTTAAGAGGGAAAGGATGCATGTGAAAAGGGAATGGGGGGTAGAAAAGGTGTGTAATCCAGGCCAGTCCAAGATCCATGTCTTCGTTGAGCAAGTGTCGCATGGATTGCAAACATTTAAATGGTTGAGTCCTATGACAGAGGCTGAGAGGATGGGAATTAGAGGATTTCGTAAGTGTCTATGATGAGTGGAGATGGGGCTAGTTTGGTATCTCTGGTTTTGAGAGAGCGAATTAAGTCCAATAGTTTTTGATTCGCTGAGTGAACTCTCTGATCAAAAATAATAACACATCGGAGCAACCAGAGTACATAGATGAGGAAAAGTGATAGTTGCACAGACCCCTGTTTCTATGGATTCTTGGAGGTTGAAGATGGTGTTCCTGTGTGAGGAAAGGCAGGAGTTGATGACCCATCTTACTCCACACAGAAAGAGACATTTAAGTAGGAAGTGCTAGAGGGTTTCATTGTCAGTTTTACAGAGTTGGCATAGGGGAAAGACCTTGGTGAAACCCCTATGATTAGACCAAAAATTGATTGGTGGGAAAAAAGTGAAGATTGATTTTGAAGAGAAAAATCGAGAAATTTTGCCTCAAGGGACTACCTTTTGAATTTTCAGATTAATTGAGCATTGGTGAGTTTGAAGAAGGTAGGGGAGACAATAGAGAAGTCTATGATCTGATTGAAAACCTCCCAGTACTTTAATTTGCCACTGATGGGTGGTATAACAAAGCCATCCTTTTGTAAGATGTTAGTGATGAGTGAGGTCCATGACCTGCGCCTGCCATTGGGAGGAGAAGTATCGGTGGGTGTGATAATGATATGCACAAGGTTGGCAGGAAAGTGACTTCAGTTTACATTTTGCTGTTTTAATAGTATATATATATATATCACTTAATGTAAGCTTAAAAAGCAAAAATAATTGCCAGATGACAGTGTTAATAAATTCCTATCCATGTCTGGCAATTATCATTGTTTTCCAACATGCTATTGAAATAAGAACTATAAAAAAAAAAATTGGAATTTTTCTAACAGCAATTATCAATTCAAGAAAATGGTGGAAATTAGTCCAACATATAAGTGCAATTAATAAATAAATTTAAAATTAATCAACATAAATATCCTGAGGGCTTTAGAGAAGTAAAAGAATTAAAGATTACAGAGATGAAGATTTCTGCATTTCAATTGAATAAAGTTTTTATTTTTAATTAAAAGATGGTTAATCTGAACTCCTCATATAGTGCTTAATATCACATAGTGAAAGCATGGTCATTGTAGATAGCTTTATTTACATATTGCTGATTATATGCATAAAAAGTAGTGACCTCTATCATTATTCCAGCATATAACATAAACAACCTTTATAAATTTAGCAACTGATTAATGGCTAAATATTTTTAAATCATAAGGAAAAAACTGATGTCATTGAACAGAATTTAAACTATAAGTTCAATTGAAATACTTCTGGGCAACATATAAGTCAGGTAATCATTAAAGAGACAAAGTGCTATAATTTATCCATCAAAATGGAAACTAATTGTCTATAATGCTGATAGATTGAGCATCTAGAATCCATTAACTAAATTACAAATTACATAAAAATAAATACAATTAAGCACTTAAAGTAAAAAAGTAGGCTAAATAAATTATGTGAAATTTCAAAACTTTGCACAAGTTCATGACAGAGACTTTTGGATATACAAGTATATTCTTGAAATTAAAAAAGTCAATGTTAAGATTGTCATATTCTCAATGATTCTGGATATATAAATTCAATAATGAAAAGGCAGGAAAAATACCAATATTTTCAAACAGTTTTGAATAATATTTTAATTTGCGAAGTGCAGATAGTTGAAAATTGAAATAAATTGAGATACTGCCAAATCTCTAGTACTTGTTATAATACTTATCTGACAGCCAATCAGTTGTCATGATAGCTGTCCAAGTGACCCATCCAAACCTAAACACAAAACAAAGATTTTACGAGAAAAGGGTGGGCCACCCTTTTCCTACTTTTCTTTCTATATATCTAAGACAATCGTAAGTATTTAGGTTTGAAAGCTTGAAGCTTTAAATAATTTCACAATTAATTCGCTGAGTCTAAATCAAAAACGTACAATGCAAAATCCTATGATTTACTACGTAGTAGTTTTTAGAATACATAACAAGCAGTAAAGTAGTTTTAGCAAATTCTTTATAAAAAAACAAAAACAAATATTAATCAGAATAAAAAAAGATAACATATAAAAAGAATTAAATTACTTTTGACATATTTTTTTTATAAGAAGTTGTAATTCATGAAATAAGTATACACTACTCAGAAAAGTGAATCAATTTTGATTAAGTCCATCTAAATTAAATTCATTCTACACTAGAGCCATCTACTGTAAGCTTGAATAATCAAAACATCAGGTAGACAATACAATATCTCCACTTCCAAATCATTTTTGCTTATTGCCTTTATCACTGAAGTTTATAACTAGTTTTCAGCTGTAAAATTTATTGATAATGGCAAAAACTAGTCTGGGTGTGAAAATATTATTGGATTACATCTTTTTAACATCCATTGGTTGGTTACTCAAGCACAAAAACAAAGGCTCTAGCAACAATTAGAAATCACATAGTATTAACACATCACAGGTGATCCTGGTTTCTTAATATTTTAATTTTTATATTACCTGACAATGCTTTGTAAAAAAATAAATAAAGACATTTAAGTTTTTAAAATACTTGTGTGATAAAAAAAAAAAAAAATTCGCCAAAAGCTATCTCATATTAAGGTAATAATGTTTTAAAATTAACGTTAATAGGGAAAAAAGTAACATTATTCCCACACACAAATATAGATAAATATCATAATTTTCCAGGCATACAAACATCAAGGTAATTTAAAATCTGTTTTCAATAAAATATGTTAAAAAATAAATATGTGGGTACACATTTTATATAATTAAATAGATACATATATTTATGAATCTATGGTTATTTACATATAGCATGTTACAATGTCATCCACAATACTTTGGAGAATGTTTAATTTTTAATCACAACTTTATCTTAATTTTTTTTTGTTTTTATATACATTGTAAAGAATATTTTCAAAAGTTAAAAAAGAAAAGACATATTTTTAAAAAAAAAAACTCCATTAATGACACATTATATTCTATGCTAATGGAATCCAATCTGTACATACTAATGCACTTATTAAATTTTTTTACTTACCTTATTTTATCACACATCCCTGAATCTGTAAAAGAGAAATATATATATATGTTATTGTAAAATTTAAAAAAAACTAAAATTAAACAAAGATAGTCATTTAATAAAGTATAATGATCAACTAATAATATATTAATATAAACAAATAATACTAACATATTTTTCTATGCAATTAATTAAATGAAAATACAATATGCTATTATATCCAAACTTCCAAAAATAACTGAGTTTCAACCATCCAACAGTCTTCTTCAGATAATTAGTATGTTTTACATACTTGAAAAAGAAATTTAAAAATAAAAATCAATATATTAATACAGTACATTTCAAAACAAGAAAATGATTGCTTGGAAATGTGACTTTTAAAGACTCTGTGTCACAGATCAAGCTTTAGCCCAGGAATGTTATCTCTCAAGTTTTCACTTTGCCACTGTGGTAAAATACAGAGCAAAGAAACACTCATTAATCTTAACATTAAATTTTTTTAAAAAAATGTCTGATAAAACAGCTAACACCATTTGTTAAAATA
This sequence comes from Epiperipatus broadwayi, assembly GCA_028023455.1. NCBI lineage: Eukaryota > Metazoa > Onychophora > Udeonychophora > Euonychophora > Peripatidae > Epiperipatus > Epiperipatus broadwayi. Next base: position 3,493,909 of record JAQFVV010012426.1, on the reverse strand, counting down.
TCTAAGAATTTATTAAATTATTTAATCCCCCCCCCATAATACATATATGTTGCTAACTTTTCTGAGACAAATTGTGATTCAATTAAATTATAAGTGCTTAGATATGTAAAGCATTAAGTTTCAATGTCGGTTATAATAATATGCTAAGCTGCTTTCGATATCTTGGATTGATATCATATGCATATTAATGACTGATGGACAGGAGGGTGAAAAGTATAAATAAGATGTAAATTTTCACAAATGAGTTAAATAACATAGTTTTTCGAGAGTGGAAAGCAGGATTCATTTTTGTTTATAGAATTAGAATTTTTAGTGACATGTATTTCCTATATTTTGTGCTTAGATCATTTCTTTCAATGCACAAGACACTGGCCTATACATTTGAACCTACATCAGCCAACATCATGTGCATTGAGAGAAATGACTCTTAAAAAGGAGGCATGGCACCATGCTAATAATTCTAACTCTATAACAAAAAAAAGGAATCCTATTTTCCCTCTCTCGAAAAAATGGACATGTTTAACTCATTTGTGCAAATTTATGTAAATTTGCGTGTTTATATTTCTCACTCTCCTGTCCATCAATCATGGCTATGAATAGGACATCAATCCAAGATATCAAAAGGAGCTTATCCTAATATTATAACTAAACATTGAGCCTTAAGGTTTTCTTATCTAAGCACACCTAGCACTTATAATTTAATATTCGTGTAATGTGAAATGCTTTAAATCAAAAATTTCTATGCAAAGGTTAAATGTCAAGAAACTACATCAGCCAAATTAAGTATACTTCTTTATTGTTATCAAATTATTCTTCAAGTACTGATTAAGTTATTTCTTTCATTGTAATAAAAGCTGTTTAGTTAATTCCAGACATTCTATCCTCATATTCCCAATTTCATTATGAAAATCTAAACAATTCTTGATCCTTTAATTTTTTTATTTTAAAATTTTTTATGTTCTTCATACAATTGATTCTGATCCTTGTTTAATATTCTATACAGTACTAATTTAGTAAGTAGACTATACTTTTGTTACATTTCTGGTAAGCCACTAAACTATGGAAAATATTGAGAAAATAATGACATATAATACATTTTTTTTCAATTTTTCACTAAATAGTATAAACATAAAATATGTGAATAATAATAAAAAAAAATTATCTTGTGTTTATTGTTGATCGGCATGGAAAACAGAATGGAAGGAAAATACTTGGAAGCAGGAAAAAAAAATCCAAACACTTTTTTGTATGACTTGTAAGTGGAAAGAAAAGAAAACCTTCAAACACTCGTTATATTACAACATTCACTTGTCAATTTCCAATATGTTTCTGGAGAAATTTTATGAGCTAGTACTATCCAATGAACACATTGTATAGACATTTCTGTGGCTATATGATTGCTTTATGAGGTGATGTGTTAAATGGATTATGCCAAATGTGGGTTGCCTAGACTGCATAAAAGGAGAAATACCAGGAGAAAATGGGTGCCAACAAAACTTACCCATAGGCAATCAATTATTCTTGGGCTAAAACCAATGTCAAAATTCGCAAGAGAATGAAAGAACCTCAGAACTATTATAACCCTAACTGAATTTTATCTGTTGGAGATGTGGCAACAGAATAGATGCAATCTGGATGTTTTCTAGTCATTCTTCAGGACGACATTCGTGCTATTTTCTACATCAATGAAAAGATTTGCTTGTTTGTTTTTTGGTATGTAGCTTTTTCTTCCAAAGGAGAAAATTACTTTGTTAAACATATACTGACATTGTCTTCCTGTGTAAGCAAAGTAAGGTGTACTACTTATTTGTTAAACTTTTGCAACTTTCATTTTACTATTTGTCCAGTAGAGTTTTGAATGTTTTTTTGACCAACTGTCAGTTCTAGAATTATTTAAATAGAAGTACATATAACACACATTTTTTTGCTTTATTTTTATTTACAAACTACTATGTACAAAAAAAAAATATTCCCATTACTTGTTCCATTTATCACTTAGAATTTTCAGGAGTAGATTGGTAGCTCCCCATGTATGCTAAAAAAGCATAGAAAAATGGTGATCATGTGATGTTTATTGGCATACAGCATATATCAAATCAGTACCATTATACAGTGTGTAGTTTGGCACAGTTGTTAGAGCATTATCGGGAGATTCCCGAATCAATTCTGGCACTTGCAGTTCTAGTGCTTAAACTTCTTATGAATTCCTGAACAATAAAGACAAGCATTTTAGCCCTCCATGGTTTGGCATAATTGGTAGAACATACAATTAGGGATCAATAGATCTCAGAACCGATTCTGGTACTCAAACTTCTTATGAAATCTGAGCAATAAAGCCATATGTGGTTTTTCTCAGTACTTCAAAAATAAATGTTCAATACTCGCACACACACACACACACATCTCATAAACTACAGTTCACATTTTTAAGTAATTTTAACTTATTTCTCAGGTATCAACTAACAATAAACTTTTATTAATATTATCACATACTCTTTCATATTTTGCATAATTTTTATTCTAATTTAATTCTAATTTATTTGTTTATTCAAATTCATTTTCCACAACTTTACTTCCTTTTCTTTAACCAACTTATCTATCACATTTTCTATCTCTAATAATTATATGATTGTAATGGATTGTCTAAATACTCATCCCATTTCATATATAAATTAATAAAAATGAGTTAATTGATCTATTCGCAGTGCCATCTAGGAATTCATACAATTAGGACACTACTACTAAATACAAGTTAGCAGAAAGTGGATTATTGGTTTTTATGCTGGGTTTGGGAAAAGATAAGGAGGGGGTTAGATATAAAGGTCATGGAATTGACAAAGATTATGTTGTGGAAATGGGATGGAGTAGAATAGAGAAGAATATGGGAAAGCATGGGGTGGGAAATACGTCAAAGTGGCTAACAGGTTCCTCTGGGCATAGTTGCTGAGAGATTTCTGACTCTATATAAGGAGAAGTCTAAGTGCATCACATCACATCAGCTAAAGAAATCATGTCAGATTTTGGAAATTTATACACAAAGACAAGCGTTGGTGGTCGAGTGGTCAGCACAGCTGCCTTACATGAAGTTGTCCCGGGTTTGCGGGTTCGCTTCCTGGCCGATGCTTTGACACATGGGAAAAAAAAAAGACAATCAACTTAAGATAGTATTATTAACATCAAGATATTTTCAAATTCGCAACACATTAAACAATACATTGAATTATTTTTTTTTTTTAAAAAAAAGATAATTGTATTCATTAGTAGACTCAAGTGCGTCCTATTTCTAAATATTTGTTGGTATAATAACTATTGCAATATATTCTAATTGATTAAAAACTAATATATGCTCTTCAACCATGCTTTTTTTATAAAAAAAAAAAAAAATGAAAATTATTCTAGAATGTTTGTATGCAACAAATGTTAAAAACAAACACATATGTTTTTATTAAAACAAAATTTTGTATTTTGGTTCAATGTATATATATATTGAAAAGCAAATTTCAAAAATATTCAATTAACCGTCATCGAGTATTTAAATAGACAGAAAGTTATGAGGCAGGTTGTTTTTTAAACATAAGCTCAATAAAAACTTCCAAATCGATTTAAATGCATTTTTAATAAGATATAAATTTTATACAAAAAAAAAATAACAATCCATCTAAGTTTTGAAAAAGTAGTATATTCTTTGTTTATTTATCTTTAAGGAAAACAAAAACTATTTGTACCATTTTTGCAAAATTTCAAAACAACTAGTTCCAGCAAAAAAGATAATGTGAAAATAATATATATATATGTCTTTAAAAACAAAGATTAGAATTATTTACCCTATGCTACTTCTTGTTATCAAATATATATATATTGATGCTTTTGAACTACAGAACTGGGGAAGCACAGTAAACAACGATACGAAAACGTGTATTTGATTAACTTACAACTATTTTTTTAATTAAAGCATAAATGATCAGATCATATTTTGGTAATAAATGTAGATGAGAATTATTAAACATTGTGATGAAACTCAAGGACTGAAATGCTAAAATAAATTTATGTTAAGAGAGTAATAAACAATGGCAAATCATCATGGATTACAAGAAAGCTGATCTCATAAAAACACGTTTATGAGTGGTTTAATTGAAATATTATATTTACCATGTCCCTAAAAAGTGTTGCAAGTGAAATCCAAAATCAAAACAATGCTGATTTTTTTTATGAAAATGGCATTTTTCTCTCAAATATAGTTTGTAATGGTCAAGTAATTAATTTATTTGCAAGTTCTGTAACCTTTACATGATGTGGTAAAATATAAACATCTTGTTCTGTGACAAAGAAAAGTGTAATCTCTATCCCCACAGATCCCAAAGCTTCAAGTGTAAAACACTTTTAAATTAAATTCCACATGATTCAGCTTGACAGACATTAAAAGACATAACTTTGCAAATATTTCTGAACTACTTTGTGCATCAAATGGATATTCATTTGAAAGAGATTAAATTTATAACACTTAAAAAATAAACATTTTTTATTATAAAATTCCTCTGTGTGTATATATATATTTTAAAAAGGTGCAATTTCTAAACTCTAATGATAAGTGAAAATAAAATATTTTTTGGATTATACCTTGTATTAGTTTTTTGCAAAGAAAAATTATTCTAATCAGTAAACAAAGAATCCTTTTTTAAAGTTTCTAAAATCTCCAAAAAAGGTTTTTATCACAATAAAAAATTTCTTTGCCAAATTAGATTGTCAATGTTTCAATAAAACTGCACCCATCTTTATCAAGGCTAAAGCTATAGTGAACTGTTGTCTCAAGTAATAACAAGATTGTGATTGTGTCTGAATTAAACAATGTTCATTCATATGTACATTAGACAGTTGTCCAATCATAATAGGAAGTGGATTAACAAAAATGTTTGTATTTCCTTTTGCTTAACAGTCAGCTGGTTTATTACAATAACTTAAAAATAGAGAGATAAAATAATGAGCTTCCATAAGGCTAGAATATGCTGTATTTTATCACATTTATTTAAGTTATTTTGGCCTTTTTACTATTTCAGTAGGCTCTCTCATAATTCTTAAATCATATTTTTCCAAAGTAGCTACTGTGACCAATTTCTAAAAAAAATGCAATGTCAAAAGTGATGTAATCAACTTCTGATTGAAGGCATTTTTATGTTCCCTAATTCTTGACACCAATACACCCATTTTCTTGACCACACTGATACTTTATCCCTGTAAACATGGAATTTGATAGGTACTTCCATGTTCTAAAAGTACTTGGTATTTAGGCTTAGTGAAAAAAAAAATCAAGTTTTGGCTAGTAAAAAAAGGTAGTCTTATGTTGAAGAAAGAGAATCATCTACTAATCTGATTTATCAGTGACCCCTTTTAACATATGGTAAGACAACTCTATAACAAGGTGAAGAATTATCATCTTTTCTCTTCTTCACATCAATACTATACAAAGCCTTATATATAATGTTTTTATTGTCAAAATTTAAGAGTAGAATGTTTTGCTATTTATTGGGCAAGATGACCCTTATCACACAAACTATTTGCCCTCATAGAAAATATTTTTTTCTTCATTACAGTCTTAGTCTTGACAAAGATGAATGGAATTTCGTAAAAACATTGGTAATCTAATTCAGGAAAGGAATTTTCTGTTTAAGTGGATAAATATCATTTTGGAAATTTTAGAAACTTTAACTGTTTGAGGAGAAATAAGCAGCATTTTTATGCAAATTAGTAGTTTGGGGCATTACAACAGCACTGTAATTGCTATATTTTCTCTACATTGTTTTTAGCCTACATACAACCTTATAGTATGATTTTCGTTGGTTTCCAGTTTCTCCTTTACTGGCAGTAGCAATTTTCATATACTAATTGAAAAAAAATCTGAAGATGACAATACCATACTAGCAAAACAATGACATGAGATAATAGTCTAGAAGTCAACAGAAATGCAATTTTCCGATTGGTCAAATATTTGACTGAATATTGTAGATTTGTAAAGAAAAAAAATGCAACATCCAGTAATTTGTTTTCAAATTAAAGATTATAATGCAATACTTTTGTAAGCTATTTATTTTTAAACCAAAAACTATGTCACTAATAGATTGTCTTTGAATGCAATTTATTTTTAAAAAGACAACTCTCAAAAAGTTTGTCACAACTAAAAGCAGATTCTATTGGTCAAAATTAAATCACTTTTGTCAAAATAGTAATACATTGTATTTATTAATTTTAATAACAATAAATAATTTATTAAATTTTAGAATTTTTTTTCTATCTTTGACAATACTAACCTTAAATATATCATTCTTTTACTAACATAAAATTCAAATATTTAATATTTTGTTATTTTATTTTTTGAATAGGTAAATTACATCCAATGATGCTGTGCTCCATTGACATAAGTAAGAAGTTTGTTTAGCTATTTACTTTCACATTTTTATTTTGATGTTTATTACTACTTTCACATTTTTACAATATAAAATATATATTTTTAAAATTATTATCATTTAACAACATTCATTTGTAATAAATAAAATTAAAATTATCAATATATTATATACAAATAAGATTTAATTGTGAAAGTAAGATGTTCAAATGTGGAGGAGTATTTGGTGTAAGATTCACTAGCTTCCACCCAAAATAGACAGGAGGACTTTTCAATTCAATGAGTAAAATACAATTATTGGTCTTCTGGATGAAATAATTTCTATAGGCAGAAAACTAACACATACTAAGACCCAAAAAAGTTTTTTTCCCTATCATAGAACTGTGAAAATTTTTCTTATAATATTATGTAATAAGTGTGTGTGTATATATATATATATATCACATGATAACAGCCAAAGGCTAACAAAACCACAAATTTAAGATCAATTGTCAAAACAATATCTGTAAGTAAAACATGATCGATTCTACCTTTCATTCTGGTCTAAAATTTTAATATAGATAAAAAAAAAACGTGATTTAAGACTATAATAGACTGACATTTTTATATATGTAGATGTTTAAATAACCTCCCAACATAGGCAAATATAATCTATTTTGAAAGTAGATTAATAAATAACCATTTTTACAACTTTTAAACTCCATTTTATTATTTAGATAATAAATCTGAATTTGACAAAGTTAGTTGGTTTATAAATGTGAACCATGTAATAACAGCCAAAGTCTATTTAAACTATGAATCTCTAATCTGTTGTCAAGGTAACCTCTATAAGTAAAATTTTGGATTCTACTTTTTACTCTGATCTAAGACCTTAATAAAGACAAAGAAAACTGATAAAGGTCTGTAATAGATTGAGAAACATTTATTTTAAAATTTATTTCAATCTTTACTAAGTTTGAATTTGGAAAAAAAACAACATTATCTTCAAAAAATTATATGGCAGTTCAAGTACATGTTAAAACAATGCATAGAATTTGACACTGTATTTTTACTATAATCATTTTCTCATTGAAAGTAAAATAATATAGAATGTAACAATTTATAAAGTCAATATTTAAATAGTAAGTAAATAATTCAGATTATACATAAGTGAACAGGAAATAAACGAAACTTCCAATGAATTATATCACATTTGCAATCCTATCATAACCATCCATCAACCCAGAAGTCAGATCAACCTCTTACACCATAAGTACATTACAAACATACACTTTTGTCAAGCAATCCATATAGCATATGCTCTGTTTAATTTGTAAAAATTATGGAGTTTGGCATAATATTTCTTTTCACTTACTTATTTCTTTATGCATCTATGCAATACCATTTAACATATTTTACCACTTTTTACAATGTAATCAAATAAAATTTTATTCCTTTGTAACTAACTAGCAGTTTTCATCAGAGCTACACTATATATATATATATATATATATGATAACGAATGGTGTTCTACCAAAAACACCGTCAAGCATAGTTTTCCGTTTACATAAACGTCAGAGCGAGTATTCACTATCTCTAACTTTAATTCCACTTTCAGATCATGATTTCAAGCTATTTGCTATCGTCAGTGAAAGACAGGAATAAGAAACTAGATCTAAACACAAACCTTGAGCATTTATGAAACAGTTTCTATTCAGCTTGCAAGCGTGAATCTTTTAGACATGTTAATGTCTTCAAACTCCGCATAGCAAGCCAGATAGCTACATGGGTCTGATCTCAGTTCAGTATCACCACATAGTAGAAGCCTCTGCAATATACATCATTGCAAGAAAGACCTCAAAGGTACATTTATGAAAAACAAAAAAACACAAGTTAAAAAACATGCTAACGCTTGTATTTATGATAACAGATGGCGTTCTACCAAAAACACCGTCAAGCGTAGTTTTCAGTTTACATAAACGTACGTCAGAGCGAGTATTCACTATCTCTAACTTTAATTCCACTTTCAGATCATGATTTCAAGCTATTTGCTATCGTCAGTGAAAGACAGGAATAAGAAACTAGATCTAAACACAAACCTTGAGCATTTATGAAACAGTTTCTATTCAGCTTGCAAGCGTGAATCTTTTAGACACGTTAATGTCTTCAAACTCCGCATAGCAAGCCAGATAGCTACATGGGTCTGATCTCAGTTCAGTATCACCACATAGTAGAAGCCTCTGCAATATACATCATTGCAAGAAAGACCTCAAAGGTACATTTATGAAAAACAAAAAAACACAAGTTAAAAAACATGCTAACGCTTGTATTTATGATAACAGATGGCGTTCTACCAAAAACACCGTCAAGCGTAGTTTTCAGTTTACATAAACGTCAGAGCGAGTATTCACTATCTCTAACTTTAATTCCACTTTCAGATCATGATTTCAAGCTATTTGCTATCGTCAGTGAAAGACAGGAATAAGAAACTAGATCTAAACACAAACTCTGAGCATTTATGAAACAGTTTCTATTCAGCTTGCAAGCGTGAATCTTTTAGACACGTTAATGTCTTCAAACTCAGCATAGCAAGCCAGATAGCTACATGGGTCTGATCTCAGTTCAGCATCACCACATAGTAGAAGCCTCTGCAATATACATCATTGCAAGAAAGACCTCAAAGGTACATTTATGAAAAACAAAAAAACACAAGTTAAAAAACTTGCTAACGCTTGTATTTATGATGTATATTGCAGAGGCTTCTACTATGTGGTGATGCTGAACTGATATCAGACCCATGTAGCTACCTGGCTTGCTATGCTGAGTTTGAAGACATTAACGTGTCTAACAGATTCACGCTTGCAAGCTGAATAGAAACTGTTTCATAAATGCTCAGAGTTTGTGTTTAGATCTAGTTTCTTATTCCTGTCTTTCACTGACGATAGCAAATAGCTTGAAATCATGATCTGAAAGTGGAATTAAAGTTAGAGATAGTGAATACTCGCTCTGACGTTTATGTAAATGGAAAACTACGCTTGACGGTGTTTTTGGTAGAACGCCATCTGTTATCATAAATACAAGCGTTAGCAAGTTTTTAACTTGTGTTTTTTTTTTGTTTTTCATATATATATATCACCATACATTACAATATTAAAATATTGTAACTCTGATGAAGGCTCCTGGTCAGTTGAAACTGTAAGAAAATTTCATGGGATAAATTTTATTTGATTGTATTGTAATGAGTGATTAAAAAAGATGTATATTAATAGAGAATTCAACATTTCAAATGATATTCCTCTCTCTTTTTCAGGTATTGCTTCACTAATGAAAGACAATGTTGTCATGGAAATTGAACTGTGAACTTTAGAAGTATGAATATTAAATATAAAGGAATACTCTAATGAATTAAGACTAGAATATACTTTGGAAAAATACTCAAGTTAGTTAACCTAGGATTTTTCTTTTCAATAGATATGTCAAAATCAAAGACACTTTTAAGTAAGATACCACCATACAAATATATGCATAGAGACTATAATTTTTACAGATCATTGGCAGGAGGCAGTACTTTAAGTAAACCACTATCATACAAATATATGCATAAAGTCCGTAATTTCTGTAGAACATAGGATTAGTGTGATAAAAGTTTGACATTTGCTTTAAAGTATTTTCTGCTATGTCTGCTACAATTCAACACATGAAATTAAGTTTGCTAAAGAAAAAAACTTCCTTACATTAATTATATAGTATAATACAAGTCATGGATTGTGGTGTGAATGCAAGTATAAGTAATGCATGTGTACTAGGACCATTGCTAAGGACTACTGCTTCTCCCTAAATATGTATTCAAAAGTTGAATTTTGAAAACAAAACAGTCCAAAACTGTATCCATGTACAAGATATGAATTATAGAGTATTGATTTATCAAAGTAAAGCAACTTTTTTTTTTTTTTTTGCTAAAACTTTGTTGTCAAAATGAATGACCAATTAAACACTGTAATGTATATAATTAAATATACCTTTGAACTTTAAAATCAAAAATTATTATGCATTAGCATTTTATAAAAGTGCTCAATTAGGCACTAACTTTATTTTCTGTTGTGATTTCTAGAGTTAAACAGTTGAAAAGTAAAAGTTTGTTTTATAGAAATCATACTTTATAATGAAAAAGGAAAAAGAATTCATAAATTTAAAAATAAACATAATTACTTGGTAACTTTAATCAGCCACATATTTATCAATTGTTCAAAACATGTTGAAGAAGCAACATTTGTCAAAAGCAAATTTATTACTATCCAAAATCTTTATGATTTATATAGTGCTGGTTCAACTGTGTATATATAATATAGGGAGCATACCAATAGCTCTAACAAGCTCTTATTGATAAGTTCCACAAGAGAAAGCATTTAAAATCTGTTTCTAGCATGATCCCTATCCTCAAACCGATTGGTTTCGAGCTTCTGGCTCACCTCAATGAGGAGCTAGATCATTCAGACACTAGACCTAAAACAGATAAGCCAACATTTATATATGGTAAGGCTTAAGTGTTTTCAGACTCATATAGCTACTTAAGTTAGATAGCTGGATTTAAAGACATTTATGTGTCTGAAAATTTCAGATTTTCTACTTAATAGTTATGTCTTAGATAAGTGCTGGCTTTTGAGTTGGTATTTTAGATCTAGTGTCTGATGTGCTAGCTCCTCGCACTTATCAATAAGAGCTTGTTAGAACTATTGGCATTCTCCCTATATTACATATCTTTAATACAAGACTTACTTTATTGATTATTATAATTTCACCCTTGAGGCTTTGGTGATGTTATATTGCTGAAACTATTAATATATGGTAATGTTGAAGTGTTTTCAGACCCATATAGCTATTTAAATTAGATAGCTATATTTAAAGACATTTACATGTCTGAAAATTTCTGATTTTCTACTTAATAATTACATATTAGATAAATGCTAGCTTTTGAGTTAGTATTTTAGATCTAGTGTCTGAATGTCCTAGCTCCTCATTGAGGTGAGCCAAAAGCGCATGGTACTTATCAATAAGAACTTGTTAGCACTATTAGTAAATATATCTGTAATACAAGCTTAAAACAAATCACATGGTATATGACTTGCTTTATTGATGATATATATATACATAAATAATGAAACAGTAAGATTCTTTACAAGCAGATTTAAGAAATTAAATTATTATTTTTAAGTAGTATATTTTTTGTTCAGTTAATACAATCATATATAGTATAATTTTTTAAGGTTTTTTTTCATTTTGGCCATTTATTACTTGAAACTAGAAAAAATGTCAAACCCAGAGAAGCCCACAATCCACTAATAATGATAAAAAAATAGACATCTGTAGCTTCTTAGCCATAAGGTAAAACAAAAATATAAAAACACCAAGCAGACTTTTAGTGAAGAAATGGTTTATTGTTGAAGAAATCTTTACCTTCCAATAAGAAATTCAAATTTTTTTTTTTTTTACTTTAACACAATTATATTAAAAGAGGCAAAACTCATTATACATATTGCCACACACAGCAAGCTAAAGTAATCAATGGATGCCAGAAGGCTTGTGCATAAAATCCCTATCTAGTGCCTACTCATCCAATATCCCCAGACTAGTTTCTGGCTTGTAACCTTCTCAGATCCAAGGCTCCTCACTGACGAAGACCACAAGCCAGAAACTAGTCTGGGGATATATGCAGTGCTCCCAGATCCAAGGCTCTTCACTGATGAAGGGCACAAGCCAGAAACTAGTCTGGGGATATTGGATGAGTAGGCACTAAATATGGATTTTATTAACAAACCTTCAGCATCCATTGATTACTCCAGTTTGCTGTGTGTGGCAATATGTATAGTGAGTTTCCTGTTTTAACAACAATTATAAGCAAGCATAAGAAATGGTGATCATGTAATGTTTATTGGCCTAACAATTATATTAACTGATTAATTAATAATAAAGATTAAAAATCAATCTAAAGTACTTGTAAAAGGAAAAAGTAACTGTAGTACCTGGTATCAAAATATCATATAATTTTTTAGAAGATCAAAACTATAATATATTTACATTCCCTTATTTAATTTTAGGTATTGGTAATCTGATCATTATTAGGCATACTTTGTTTAATTTTCCAACTTTTTGAAAGCAATATAAATACCAAATGAACAAGTATGTGTATATAAGCAACACTTATCATATGCATGCCCTTGTATATAATACTCAAATTATGCAGCTTTAAGTAATACATAATATTTTGAAGAAATGAATGTGTTATCTTGGTGCTGTTTATGTTAAACATAAACACATAATCAACTTATATCTACAAAGCAGATAAAATGAATTACTATCCATATTATTTTGCATGCAGGGTGCATATATACAATGTTAACTAGAAGATTGAATATTCAGTCCTTGGAGCTATTTACTTAACATAATTCCAACTGGTCTTAAGTTATATAGAGCTATTACATAATCATTTTAATAACCTTGTAAACAAATAATCACATCGCAAACATGTTTGTAAAGTTATTCAAATGCATATATTAATTGCTCTACTTTAGGAATGTAACTTAAGACCAATTGGAATAAGTTGAGCAATCATCTCCGTAGACTGAATACCCAATCTTCTAGTTAACAATACTTAAATTTACCATCTATAGAATAACATGAATTGTGTACAGAAATGAATCCAATTTATTCTACTTTGTAGAAAGAGTTTTGGTGCTAAGAGTATTTGCATTTAATATAACCACTATTCAAATGTTCACCCCTGCAGATTTATGACATTCTATCATCAAAATCGATAATTATATCAACAAACAATCATTTTATTTGGTAATAATAAACAGTACTGCTGGTGCAATTAATTATGATACCAAACAACATTAATTTTTTCATTAAAATATTTACATATCAATTAATTTGCCAATAATGGATGTTTTATAGGTTAATTATAGAATAACATTTTATTTTTAAAAAATCACTCTAGATTTAAATCCCAAGATATGATATGGCAAGCTATCTATCACACTTCAAACTCATGTTACATTTAGAAAAAACATTGAAAGATCAATCAAAATGATAGTGGTAACATGATGATTAAGTTCCCTACTGGAAGACACATCTGTTTTATTTACTTGCTGAGAATTATTGGAGTCCTTTAGATCCTGGCCCATCACACTCTATCAATGTGCTAAAAAGCACAAGATTTTTTTTAAAAGGTCTACAATATTCAGAATTCCTAGGTAATCATCCATCCAAACAATGAATCTAATATTTCTCAATATCAATGGCCAGACACAAAACACTCTATTCAATGCAAGCAAGAGAGATACTAAAGATGCATTATGATGTGTTAGTGTGACAGAATGTATATTATACATCTACTTTAATTCAGGAACAATATTATAGACAAATCTTTGAAAAATATTCAAGATAGGAAATTGATTTATAAAGTGTTTTTTTTTTTACTCTAAATTCTTTTAAATGCCTTTCTTTTAATTTCAAATCTAAGCTTATTATCAATATTAGTAAAAGAAAAAAAGTAAAACTTAAACATCACATTTTGTTAAATTTATTTCAGTTGTGAAACATTAAACCCTTAGAATGCTTGTTTTGTTTTCATTCCTTAAATTACAGATAAATTTTCACATAATTTATGATTTGATGAGAAGTAGTTTCAAATGATATATACAAGCAAAGAAATAAATACTATTATGTTTGTGTCATATGATATGGATATTTTGTACATATATTCCAATAATTTTGTTTATTAAAAAAAGTATGCATGCTTACATAAATTACTAAGTCTCTCTTTTCAATCCATATTTCATGACATATTATATATATATATGAATCCATAATAAGTGATAAAACTATACTTAATGCTTACTACAAAGAATTCTTAAACAAATCTTGAATATTATCAATAGCAACAATTGGAAGGATGACTCCATTGGTTGGACTGTTATGTTAAAATTCAATACTCAAAGAATTTAAGGGCACAGCTTTGATTCCTATGCTAGTGCTGTCATTGGTCAGGCCAGCAACACCTGAAGAAGAGGGGAGAATAATACTGCTCAAAATGTTATGCATGTATTTGAAATATACATGAAGTTATTTTTTTTCTAAAGACATTCAATACTGATATTAGATGACGGAAATAGTCCAATATATAAATATAAAGAAGAATTATATTTCAGCTGTAAAAAATGTTTAAGATTTAAACTTTTGCATTATAGAACAGTAAATATACTTCCATTAAATTTCCAACATATATATGGAAATATAAAATAGCTGGTGCAATGTTATTATCTTTATCTGATATCCTTATAATCTGAATTTAAAAACAGGCCGAGTAAACATGAAAAAATTTGCGAATAGAATTTCCATTTTTCTCCTAGATTGTCAGGTCATACTTCACCAAACGATACCAGGTGATAATTAGTTACCATTTAAAAGGTAAAACAAAAAATGCTGCAAATCCTATCACATAGTACTTGGCAAAAGTAGTGAGTACTGTCTTATCTTTCATTGTTTCTCTACGTGGTCCGTTGGACAAGCTTTGGCCTACAAAGGGGAAAATATTAAGTATATATGGACATAAGAAACACTTACTGCTTTAATAAAACTATTATTATCTGAATCAAAAAATGAAAATAATGATATCTATTCATTATTTTAGATAAAAACAAGACTTCCGAAACTTAAAACTTTTTATCAATCTTTACAAACAATACTTTTTATTTTCTAAAAAAAAAAAAATAACATTTCAATTGGATTCCAGAAATCAGGATTAATTTTTAATTTCATACCTTCTAAAAAGGTTTCCAGAAAATATATATAAAGATACTTATATAATCAAAGTATATTTAGCGAAGTATACATTGAATGCTATATATAGAGTATATGAGCACAGACTTTCACACGACTCACCACTCTCCACTCTATCTCATAACACTGATACACCCGAACACATACATATATGTCGAAAAGATAAATAATCACCAATATACGTATTTCATGCTAAATCAGCAATCATCCGTTGGTCCAGATTATCATCTCCACACATATATGCAACAAGTGCTCAGATATATATTAAGATAGCCAATCTTCATACTTTAATGGATCAGTGTTATGAGACAGAGTAGAGAGTGGTGTGAAATTCTGCGCTCAAATACCGTATATGTTACATATATTGATACAGGTATATAATAAGCCTGTATTTCAGTTATTAAATGTTAGTGATGACGGAAAAACATAAAATTACACTGCAGTTATTTAATCACAGAAATTGCTCTATATAAAAAATGTTTAAGTTTTAAAAAAAAAAGGTTAAGTACCTTTAAGTTTAGAAGTCCTGTTTTCATGTTTAACTGTTAATTTATAAATCTTTAACATAAACTTATATGTAAAGTTCTGAACAAAAATTTTATAGCAACTTGGATTATTTTAATCAGATTGACTTTAAGTCAACAATCTCAGTCTCAGGGTGGCCTTTGAGCATTCCATTTTCATATTTTCAATTGGATGGACGGTTGAAGAGTTGGAATGGATTGAAGCCTGTCCATTAAAGTATGAAGATTGGCTATTTTAATATATATCTGAGCACTTATTGCATATATGTGTAGAGATGATACATCTGGACCAACTGATGATTGCTGGATTAGCATGAAATACGAATATTGATGGTTATTTAACTTTTCGACATATAAGCGTTCAAGTGTATATGAGATAAAGTGGTGGGTCATGTGAAAGTCTGTGCTCATATACCCTATATATTACTTAATCAATTATTAAAAATATATAATAAAGATCGTAAAATAATAAATCATTTGAAACTATATTTTAGTGTGAACTTCAGCTTCCGATGATTACAGGCAGCTCAAAATATGAAAATATTTAAAATATGGCAATAAGCACTAATTAATAAATCAGTATATAATCTACACTGCAATAAACGAACAAAAACTGGAGTCAGAGTTGATTTATACTTCACAGGTTTTTTTTTTTTTTTTAATTTTGCAAATTATTTTGGATAAGAAATGATTCTGCTATAAGAGAAAAATATCTGGGTAAAAAAAAATACAAAAATTGTGTATATTTATTGTGTTATCAATATGAAATACATAAACTTAAGAATAACAATTGAAAACATAACATAGCCGTCGAGCATTGGTGGTCGAGAGGTCAGCGACAGCTGCTTTACAAGCAGTTGTCCCGGGTTACCGGGCTCGCTTCCTGGCTGATGCTATGACATATGAGAATAAAAAAACAATGTAATATAGCCTTGATATTTAGACTGCAAATTTAGTGTAGCTTATCTTACACATGAATATACTATTTTAGTCTCCAAAATTAAAAACACTTAATGTTGAGCTTAAAATTGCAATATTTTGGTCATGATGAAATTGTTTTTTTCCAATTGTTGTGATTACATTGAATTTCGTATCTGAATTTATTTTTCATAAAATTATATCTATGATTGCTATCCTGCTCTGATCAGATTTGATGTTATAGAAACAGTCTCCTTAAAGATTAGTTTTTGTTTTGATACAATAATTATTTTAAACATCTTTTATCTATCTTTAATTGATTTAGTTTTGGTATATGAATATTTAGCTATTCTTCATTAAACGGTAAAATTCGAGACTCATCTAGGTAGGCCAAATGTTTGTTGACAAACTGGCTTGAAAAATAAAAAATATGATTCCAATATGATAAGACGACATTTACTGATGAGGGAGATATCAAACTTCTACAAATACTGAGTCAATTGCTTCCTTTCCTTTTTTGGAAGAAAAAAATCTTATTAATTTAAAAACAAAAAATTGAAAAGCATTGACTAATACTGTAACGGTCAGATTTGTACACTCACGTAACAAAATCCAAAGTCCAGGCAAAGTACACCAAAGCTGACTGAAGTGAGGTGGTGAGTCCTCAAATCCGACCAAACCAACTCCTTTGCTAGTACTTCATGACTTAACATCTTTCTGAGGCCACACTCAGTCTCAATTTAATCTATGAGCTGGCTTTGATCAGGGAGAAACATGAAACTCAAGGGCTAACCATCAATTTAACTCAATGGATAGAACAGACCACTTAGCACACTAATTATCTTAACTCCAACAATGTATATTCATCATATAAATCATTAAGGAATTGGAATAAGATAATATGGATTGGATTGAAATAGAACTATGAGCAAGAAAAATATGAAACAAATTATATATTTTAAAGAGATTTATTAACACAACAACATAAAATCAAGTAAAAGAAAATGGCAAAGGTTATATAGGATTTAGTAGTCTGATCAACATACACAGGCGATTACATAGGAATGAGACTATTACCAATATGGTGGTCCTAACTTAACATATTACCATAGGTGTATGTGTGGTCAGTAAATCATGCCTATAATCATTTAATTTGCCTATCTTATTGTGTAGGTTGCTAATGTGGCTAGATAGCCTAGCCTGAGATGATGATTACATACAACCCTAAGATGGCTTGTTATATATATATATTAATAATATGATATATATATATATATATATATTAACAATATGAGCACATAAATAAACTTATGATAATACAGATTCAGCCTAGTATCCAAGATTTGAGTTTCAATCTAATGCTGAACAGTTAATTACTAAGGAGGGAAAGAATTGGCTATCTACTGAGGAATAAGTTTGTGATGCGAGTGAGTAATTATTCAAGAGCTTCAGCATCAAATGCTCGGTGCTCTGAGACTGAGTGGTTTGCTGCTATTTATACAAGAACAGATAAGTTCAAGAACTCAGATAGGTTTTATTAAAATGGTCTGGGCCCTCATATTCCAGTTCTAATAAAGATAGCCATACCTGAACTAAAGAATGGGGGTGGTTTGTCACAGTGAACACATTTTAAAAGGTGCAGCAAAACATAAATATAGGGATGCGTACTCTGAAATTCGCAATTGCAAATGTGTGAACCATAGCCAACTTGCCTGAATGATTATATAGATCTGACTTTATTAATTGTAGGCATTCCTCCCCCCCCCCCGGTTAAAATATTAATAGCAACAATAAACTCATTCACCTCATCCTAACACCACATATAAAACAAAAGCAACTCCATACCCTAATGTCACATACCCTAAGCTCATGCTTGTGTAAAGTTATTAATTCAGAACCACTATCTTAATTTAGGACATTCTATTATTTCCATATCTCCCTGTTAATAAAGAAATGGTTGTTTTGTTATACAATAATTAATAAGTATTTTATTATACATATTTTCATTTTAAATTATTATTTTTTTGCACTTGTGATAAATGATGGTCAAATTCTTACAATGAACAGTTAATGTTATAGTTCAATTTTCCCACACATTAGGAATGGAGAGAATATTTTAAAGCTTGCATGACAGTAACAAATACTCTTGGCATGGCCCTGACTACAAAAGACCTCAATACAAATCTTGGAAAAGAGATCATTACATAATACTAATGATTTTGTAATTCGGTTAATGCATTAAACATAAACATGTTTAAAGATGTGTATCAAATTATGAATACTACAAATAATAATAATGAAATGATGAGTTGCATGGGAGGTCATATAATGCTGGATGGCAGAAGTGATGGGTTGCCTTTTATTTAGAAATTTTTAACTCCTGACTTCCTTAGTCTACTGCTATGCCAATTAGTACATGAGGATTCCCACGGATATATCATACACGTGAAGAGTAGAAAAAGAGATAGAAATGACAAAGTTATTTATTATCTTGCTTTCCAATGATAGTTGTTTTATTGTTATTAAATCGAACTAAGTGGGGGGGGGGTGTTTTTATTTATTTGTTTACAAGAACAATGACAGCTCATTTGCTCTGATGTCTCAATGAATGCTTTTATTTTAAAAATCAAAGCTATTATTTTAGAACAACAAGCAGAGAGATTAAATAAAGTGATTCCAAAGTGTATTATAAAAAAAAAAAAAACAAGGTTATTTTAATTTCTAGTTTTAATCATACCTATGAGACATCTTGGGAATTTTTTGATTTGCCTCAGTTTGTGTACAGAGAATTTGAATAATTAAATAAATGTAACTTCAGACAATATTAAAATTTGAAAATATTTCACTTTTTTTACTATGTTATAAATTAACAATATTTTCGTTAGAACTAATGTTTCAGTTGAATAGCTAGCTAATTACTTTATACTTTCTGTACGTAATTGAAAAATACAATAAAGTATAGCCTATATGCACAATTGGCAGAGTGTTTGCCTTAAATTCGATATTCTAGACTTCTAAGCGAATATTGTCACAATAAAGTATACTTTTAAAGTATATGATTAACTTACAGTTATATTGAATAAATATTTATTTATAATGGGATTCAAATCTGAACTTTTACCAAGCTGATAATTAATCGCGGTAATTATAGTAATTCAGTCCAGAATGAAACTTTAGTTGAATAATAACAATGTGGAATGGTGGGTGTGTGTCAATTATAGTGTTGCCATATATAAAAAGGTTTAATGAGGACAACTATGGTTTAATAACAATAAAAACAAATAGTCCCAAATTTATGACTCAGTGGCCTACATATTGGACTAATTAACATAAAATCCTAATTCATGTCTTGACACTAAAAAATAATATCACAGAGAGAATGAACTGTAAATAAATTGGATAATGTCTTGATGTTCTTTAAGATTCTCAGCACATGTTGGAAAATGTCATAATAATTTTTAAGGTATAGAAACTAGTAAAAGAAGACATTAATTATAATGTCAGTTTGATTTTTTTTTAAAAAGTAATGCCACAAAGATAAATCTTATAGTTAAATTATGTGCATATGCATGCTACTTACGTTTGTATATAAATCCAACTTTAACATGAATCCAGTTCTAATCCTAATTATTCCAGTAAACAAAAATAAAAAAAGAAGAACATCCTCACCTCTGGGTCACATAAAACTTAGATATTTCTTTTTAGGTTTCAGACAATTTTTTTCCTGGAAGTAGCTATTCCGTAATCGGCCAAACTAGCCAAGAAACTACAGTTTGGTAAAGGTATATGCAACTTGTCTTGGTTAAAAAATTCAACAAGATACATAAAAATATTAAACTTTCACTATCCAACAAGTATGATAAATAATATTCTTTTTGAAAGGCTGTCAGAAAAACATTTATAATGTAATGGTCAAATTGTAAGCTCTTTTATCTTAACTTTTAATTATACGCGACATAAATTTAGTAAAAAATATTTGAAATAATGCCTTCTATATTTTTTTTCCAAAAGAGAGAGAGAGATGATCTCTATTTCTAATCTATATATAAACACAGACAAATGTTTATTTAAGATAGTAATGAATATAAAACGGCTTTCTTAAATTACAGTACAACTGAAGCAGTTAAGTAAATCAAACTTTTGTCATTGTTCACAACAACATGTGCATCATCTCTGAATAATCCAGCCTAGTGATAGATGACTTCCAGATGTACATGGTACTATTAAATCTAGATAAGAAGCTACAGACTAAAACTTAGCAAAGGAATTAACACAAACATCAAATAAACTCCACTCAAATTGAATAAACAATCATTTAATAAAAGATCTTTGGAAAAAAAAAAACTTTTTATCAGCTTATAAATTCAACCTTATTAATAACAAACTTGAAAATATATATAAATCGGAGGTAAAAAAAAACAAAATATATTTAATACTGAAACTTTTAAGAATGCTTTACTTGTTGAAAAGTTTGTGTGTATGTGTGTGTATGACGCATGCAAATTGTCAGATGAGGAACACAGATAAAGTCCATTACTTTCACTTTTAAATAATCTTTATAATTGGTTATTTGTAATCTGCACTGAAAATTTAAAAATCCACCCCACCCCCCCTTCGCGTTTTGTAGCTGCTCCGAAGCAAAAATGGTGAATTCACTTCCTCTCGCACCTAAAAAACCAATATCACGAAGGGAAAATACTTGTAAATTCTTTAGTTGAAACCTATTCATTCCATAGAATAGTAAGTCACTTACGTAAGTACTAAAAAATCCTTGTATTTCAGTTATTTATGA
The DNA here is from genome assembly GCA_028023455.1 of Epiperipatus broadwayi. Classification (NCBI taxonomy): domain Eukaryota; kingdom Metazoa; phylum Onychophora; class Udeonychophora; order Euonychophora; family Peripatidae; genus Epiperipatus; species Epiperipatus broadwayi. The sequence continues at coordinate 3,472,458 of JAQFVV010012426.1, read as the reverse complement.
TTATAAAAATGTCATTACATTAAATCAAATGATTGTTGCAAATAACATCGAAGAAAAACAAAAATTAGGCTATTATGTAAAAAAATTGAGAAATCCCCAATTAAAAAAAAATAAATAACGTTTACAATATCATCATCATCATCATCATCATTAGTAATCTTCAAAATAGGCAGAGCCCAATATGAAGGCAGACAACATCCTCGAAACCTTTTTGCTTTACTTTTTAAAGAGTCATAGTAATTTCCTTCTTTAAGATCATAATTCAATTTCATTTTGCTTCTACCACTTTTCCTCAGGTTCATGCATTCAGATCTAACCACTTCAGCTTCACCTATTTATATATAAAGTAGGTTGAAGTAAAGAAGAGTTCCCCTCTTTTCTTCTAAAACATAAGCTTGTGGTTAAGACCTGTAGAATTCCCTCCTATCGCATTTTAGTGCACATTCTTGAGGTAAATATTACTTCTTCAAATATGTTTTTTCATAATTACTCTGGCTTTATATATATATATGCTCAATGTATTTCATCTTCCATTTCATAATTTTTTTTCAGAAAATAATTTCAACAATTCTATATTTCATATGTCCTTACGGTTTCTATATATTTTCAAATCCACATTTTTAAAACAGTATTTTCTTCCCATGTTTCCTAATTGTCCACATTTCTGCTCCTAACAAAGCAATGCCCCAAACAGAACATTTTTTCCCATATGTCAAAGCATCGGCTGGGAAGCGAACCCACGACAAGCAAGGCAGTTGTGCTGACCTCTCGACTATCAAATAGAACATTTAACAAGCACTTTTTTTAAAAATCTGATTGAATGATTCCTGTCGAATGCTTATCTTTCTCTACTTATTATTAATGCTTTAGTTTTATTAGCATTATAATAATAATCCACCTGGACATAATATTTACATAAGAGCCTCAATATATTGTCAATATACACCACTTTTTATTCTACCTTTCTGTAACATAAAAATTAAAAGTGTTATCTGAAAATGTATACACAAAATCTGGATGAAATATATTTTAACCCAATAAAAAAAAAAATCTGTATTTATAATCATTTTTCAATCATTTTTAAATTCTGAAATTGCAGATTTTTCCAATCTTGCATACTAATGTGATCACATAAACACTCGATTATAAAATTTAATTTGATGCGTTCAGTGTTCACATCTTGTTATGCAATGATATAAACCCTTGGCTGGATACAACATGGAAAATTTTACTGGTATCACAAATATTTAGATCGGGGGAGGGGGTATTAAGACAACATGGCTTGTTCCCCATTGATGAGTAAATGATCTTGCTAAAATGTTCCCCATCTGCTAAATAAAAAACATAATGAATGGAGCCTTTTATTTCACTAAGCATTGAGTTATTTAAAAATTAGGTATATATTGCTTAAATTTACAATGCAAAAAAGATGTTGTTCAACAAGCATCTATTCATAATTATCTTAATTCATTTATTCATGATAACTCATTAATGAGTAAGACCACTCAAATACCTTGAAAGAAAAATACAAAAAAGAGAAGAAAAACATAAATTATTATTAATCATTTTTCATAGATGAGAACTTTAAACTATATCTACAATGTTTATTTTTGCACACTTCAGCCAGTTCACTTCTATTTGTCTTGCAGACGGTGATATATCATATTCAGAATATATACCCTATAGCAATTGTTCCATTTGTGAAGAAATAAACTTTGCTCTGTATAAGGCCAATATCTATGGGCCCATTGAGTTTTAAATTACTGGTAACAGTAATAAAAACAAAATTGAACCACATCTTATATTTTTGTTATCACTGGCATAATTTGCTTAAAAAGGTCATCAACAGGGCAAGTAGCTTTTATATTCAAAACTGTCATTGATATTGGGTGAAATGCAAAAAAATACAGGCCAATTGATTCAGTACCAATTGATGTACTCCAAAAACAGTAGAAAAAACAACAATACCAAAATCAATATTATATTTGCTTACAAACTTGATAATAAAATATACATAACTCTAAATGGGAAAATGTCTCTTCCTTTTAATTCATATAAATCAATCCCACAAGGGACTCTATTTTGTGCATTGATATAACATTGAAAAACAACTCCCAGGAATCTATACACTCACACTTGGTTAGAATATAGCCTGCATATCCTACATGGGTGATATAAGTTTCTCTAACAACTAAAAAAACAAATACTAACATTAACTGATACATTACATGAATACACTTACACCTATAAACTACAATTTAACATTGATGAAACATGTGCATGGTGTATATATACAGACAAAACACATACAAATGTATTTCAGGGTTAATCTACAGTTATTTAGGATTCCCCTTTCACTTGAATTACATGGCTATGTGAAGGCAAATACAAAACAAACTAATTCAAACAACAGAATGAAACATATCCTCCCTCTCATGCTGATTATTACAAAAATTACTTATTATACATCAATTACAGTCTTCACAATTCTTTACATCAAAGATTCATTCACGGTGTAGAAAACTTTTACGGAGAAGAAAATAGTGGCCATCTCGCTCAGGAAAATGCAGTATCATAGCAACCTAAATGGAATAGAAATACATTCTATTCATGTATTTACAATTCAAAAAACTATTAATCTTTTATCATCCATCACAAAAATACCCATATTTAAAAGACACTCTTAAAATAACACCTACAGGCAAACCTCCTCCATACATAAAATATCTGCATACAATCGTAGAACCTATTAAGTCGATATCTATCCCTAACATAATTTTCCCACAAGATAAATGACACTACTGGAATACATATGTACTTCTACACACAAACACAAATTATAACTTAGACTTGCCAATACTAGGCATTAATAATAAGCAGCTAATATGTAGATTTAGATATTGGACACTCTAGCCCAAATTTTTTGATTTTCTACTCAAAATGTCCATATGGTCATTACCAACATTACATTTCATGAGATATAAAAAAACATACTTAACATTGTCACTATATGTGAGTTGTGCCACAGATCAGAAAAGAACTAAAAACATGTATTCTTTGAGCTTAATAGCCTACAATATATTTGATCTTATATTACAAAAATTTATCAGAAAAATTAATGCCATTATAAGTTCAATTATATCTTTTCCAAATGACTGCTTAGCAGAAATAAGAAATGCATTTACACTACATACATTATGGTGCACAAGGTGCAACTAACTGACTTTAGATATTAAAAGTGCATCAGATAAGCTATTATTAGCAAGCATTGTTTTTCTTCTCCAATGGTGGCAGATGCATTTTGAAATGTAAAAGCTAACATCACTTATGATTTTTGGAAATGTATAATAAATAAGTCAGGTTAAATTTAATCTTTAAATAATAACTAAATTGCAGAAGGGCTTTCAATTATTGAAATATTTTTTTTTAAATATAGGGGATTTGAATTCAGACTTTCAAGCCCCTTCACTATCCACACTATCACATACTACATATACACATGACCACACACATGTAGAAAAGATAAGTAATCACCAATATACATATTTCGTGCTAAACCAGCATTCATCAGTTGGTCCAGATTACCATCTCCCATACTTTATATATAATCAGTGCTCCCAGTTTATATTAAGATAGCAAATCCTTACACTTTAATGGTCAGGCTTCGATCCACTACAACCTCCAATTCTTCAGCCATCCATATTATTGAAAATTAAGTTCCAGGTATAAGAGTGACCGGTATTTCAAATCTTTGAAATATTTTAAGTTTGCTCACAATTATTACTAATTCAGCATTCAATAATGCAAAATGCTTCTACATTTTGGTTATCATTTAACTTTTAAAGTTAACTGTTGCCACCATTAATTTATTACATATTTATTGTAGTCTGATTGTGTGTGTATATATATATATATATATATATATTATATGTAAACTATTCATATATTAATGCAATACATTAATAAACATATGCATATTAATAACATCAAGTATTCAAATAAGCATAACTTGCATTTGAAAGACTAAACATGTTGTTTTTTTACTATCTTTCCACAAAATAAAAAGGTTTGGAAAAAATAGCAGAATGCTTTTTGAGAAAATATATATATATATATCCTTTGGAAGCTATAATATTATTTTTTATCTTGCTTTATATATTGAAAATATTCCACAATAAAAAAAAAAATAGTACTTCGACATTTGAAATAAACTTCAAATTGTTTCCAAGACATGCTGAAAAGACATTCCACATATGACTTATTAAAATATTTTTAAATTTTTGCTAAAAAAAAAAAAATGCTAAATCAAAAAAAGACTATATACAATATACATAATAATTCATATAGCTTACAAAATTTGTTATAACATGATAAATCTTGATTTCTTTGGGTTTTTTCTATTTAATAACATATGTAAAATTGATAAAAGAGCATTCCTCTTTTTTTCAACCATTGAAAAAAGAAAAAGATCCCATTGTTTTCGAGACTACTTTTACTGAAAATAACATTACTTTTAATGCTTTATCCAATGTAATGAGATGATTAACTATATAATTGATTTTGTAATTATTTCAATAAATAAAATAATTTACTAAAAAATATGCTAAAATGTTTGGAATTTAAATCTTCATACTACAATCTTGCAGACAATGTGGAAATATTAAAATTTCTTTGGTGGCAATTTGGTTCCATTAACACTCTTTTGATTTGTGATTTATACATATATTGTCAAGAACTTTTAATTTTTTTTTTAGTCAAGCGTTGGTGGTCGAGAGGTCAGCGCAGCTGCCTTACAATCAGTTGTCCTGGGTTAGCGGGGCTAATGCTTTGACACATGAGGAAAAGAAAACTTAAATTTTTGTTAATTTTATATCAAAATATGAAACTGCTTAAAAATAAAAACTGCCATTCATAACTTAAATATTTTTTTTAGTTTTAATTCGAATCTACTTTTTAAATTTATTTATCAAATATCTTTAATTCATTTTGATGTTTTTTTAAATGCTATTTGACAAAAAATACATTAACATTTACAAACTTAAATTATAGTTATTATTTCTGAATAATTCATTATATATAATTATTAACCTTTTTTATGCATATTTTTCTTTTTCGTCAGAATTAATTAAATTACTATTTTTCTTTATTTATCAGTTATGATTTTATTCCTAAAAATACTGAACAAAAATAACCAGAATTAATTTAATTTAGCTTGTAAAAATTAAATTACTTTATTTTCAAATTACTCAAATAAAATTTACAACTGTAAAGAAACAAAGTTCCCTGCAGTAAAGTGAAAAACTTATTTTTCAACTGTTTACAATTAATGGTCATCATTGAATTCTCTTTATTTACATGTGGCCATGCCGACCATTCATTTCTCTTGTCTTTTCTTGTCCAAAAATTAAATATTTTTGAATAAAAATCTAAACCTAACCACATAATTATTTCAATATATTGTGAAAAATAATGACAGATATATAAACAATTTTGGGAAAATGATGTTTTACTTGTGGGTTAGTGAATATCATTGATTTCACTTGACTTACAAATAGCGGCACTGATCACATGATAACCATTTCTTATGCTTGCACATAACTGTTATTAAAAAAGGCAAAACTCTCCATATAGTAGTGCCACCTGTGCTAAACAGAGTAATCAATGGATGCCAGAAGGCTTGTGCATAAAATCCCTATCTAGTGCCTATGCATCCAATATCCCCAGACTAGTTTCTTTAATGTGATTTGATTATTGTTCTTTTAAAATTTCATATTTTGAATGAAAATCTAAATGTAACCACAGTATTAGTAAATATATTGTAAAAGTTAATTATAAATATATAAATAATTATGGAAAATATATTTTCATTTTCAAATTCTATCATGAAAAAACTGAAAGATTTTGTAGGTACTCTCTGAAGCTGATAGTTTGAACCATTCTTTTCAAGTATCAAGCTATAAAGGATGGACAGTTGGCTCTTTTCTAATCTCATACAAAGCAACAAACAGTCAAATTTAACAGACTATTTTAAATTAAAATATTAATATTTATTGAACTCAATCTTTACAGTAAAACGAGGGTAAAATAAGCAAAATAGAATCAAAAATGGGCAAGAGATGGTGAACTGAAGTTGACTGTGGTTCTAAATTAAAAAAAACCATAAGAATTAAAGAAAATAATTACATCATCTTCATTTTTTAAGTTTATATAGTATAGGTAGGTATTCATTGTGTTAAAGATAAAATAAATAGCAAATATTCAAAATGTTTTATTCTTTATTAAAATACTTTAAAATATTTTAAACAAAATACATTTACATTGCCAAACACATTAAAAAATTGGATCTAAATATTTATTTGCAAACACATTCAATATCACATCACATGATCACCATTTCTTATGCTTGCTCTTAACTGTTATTAAAACAGGCAAAACTCTCTATACATATTGCCACTCAGTGCAAACCAGAGTAATCAATGGATGCCAGAAAGCTTGTGCATAAAATCCCCATCTAGTGCCTACCCATCCAATATCCTCAGACTAATTTATAGTGTTTTCAATTTAAGTTTTATAGTTTTCTAGTTAAATAGAGATAAAAGGTGGCTGCTGGAGGGTTGTGTTAGATCCTAAGATCTAGATGCAGTGTTCTTAGAAGGCTCCTCACTGATGAAGGCTACAAACCAGAAACTAGTCTGAGGATATTGGATGAGTAGGCACTAGATGGCAATTTTATGCATAAGCCTTCTGGCATCCATTGATTACTCTGGCTTGCACTGAGTGGCAATACATATAGGGAGTTTAGCCTGTTTTTTTATTATTAATATTCAATATATAAATATTTTTAAGAGAGTGTTCTTTTGTGGAATCTTTTCTTTAAAAAAATCTATAAATTGGATGTGCATTAGATTATAATACTATCTCCAATTAAAAAATAAATGTTTATTTCATCAATGCATAAATACCCATGTGTACACAATTTTCATACTTTTAATAACAACAAAGGACTAGCCTAATTATATATACATACTTTTCAATGTATTGAAATATTGCAATAATTTTCAAATAAGATATTATTTTATTTGATATTCAGAAATATTTAAAGATCTCATGATTTCAGTTATGTATTGTTTATTAAATTGCTAGATTTTAAACATTATGATATATATAAAATTTTGCATATTAAAATATATTGGAAAAATACTCTTTTTTAAACAAATAAAGAAAAGGAAAACAGTGAATGGCTAAATAAGTTCATTTGATACAAATTTATCAAATGATGAAATGTTCCTGTGATATTTTAAACAGTTTCAAAAAAATGAATGAAGGGTTGATAAAAGTGTATCAATTTTTTGAATAAGATTTATCAAATCTTGTTATTTTTTACAATTACCATTCCAATGCATGTTGAAAGTCTCTTCAAATCTCTTCTCTGCATAATTTTGGTGAATGTCCTTATTTCATCTATATACCTTGCATGTTATCTTTTAAAGTAATGTTCTACCATTTAATTTAGTTCTTTAATTGTTTATATAATTCAAGTAAGATGATGTCAACTTTGATCTCTAAATTTCTGTAACAATGGCAATATCTTTTTTTGTTTTTCCATCCACATATTTCATTTCTGACCTTCCTTGTTAATTCCAACATACATCTTTTCACAATTTGTTATGTGGCTTATAGTGTTTGCATTGATCATCTAATAAATATCCATAAGTAAACAAGGGTAAATTACATTTACCAAAATCATTTTTTCATGAACATTTTCTTTCAATAATTATTATTTCTACCAGAAAGCAATCCATTTGAATGTAAATGTTCATCTAGTATTTTACCATATGTAATAATAATTTAGCTGAAATATATATGTCAATTTGTGCTATTTCATTATTAGTATTGAACTTTATTTAAAAAAAAACATACCATAATAGACTTTTAAAATATTTAAAATATTGAGCTTTATTTTTTAGCTTTTATCCGATAGCTCTTGAAAAAATTCAAGCAAGATTGGAAGTATTATTTAAAAAAACAATCATATTCCTGCAAAATATAGACAATAGAATAATCTTTAATTACACACTTGATTTGTCTTGGACATAGTTTAGTTCAGGGGTCCCCAACCTTTTTGCACTTAATAGCACATTCTATAATACCGGCCAGGTGGCGGGCACCATTTATTTTTTTCAACCAGATGGTGGGTATCATTTATTTTTTCAATGTAAATTTATAATTGGATATTGTTAATAATACATATAATGTACAAAAAAATATTTATTTCAAAAATAAAATTTTAACATATAATTAACATTTTTATTTTTATGCTGTAAAAGTATAGTATGCCCTACAATTTGATTACAATATAATACAATAATTTATAAAAAAATTTAAAAATTAAATTTATTTGTATCAGATAAATAATTTTTTATCGTGTTCGGATAGCGGCAGGCACATGTAAAATGGTCTACGGGTGCCATGGTGCCTGTGGGCATAGGGTTGGGACCCCTGGTTTAGTTGATCAGAACATCACCTTAAATTCAGTATTCACAAATCTAAAGATCTTTGCTTTGATCTTCGTTCTAGTACTGACACAGATTAGACCAGTAATAGGTGTGAAAAACAGAGAATAATACCACATAAAATATTGTGTTATACATTAATCTAAGTATTGTTGCAAACAACTGAATGTATTTTGAAAAGTTTAAATAAAGACTGACTTTTTCTAAAAACATTTAACAATTAATGTTCGATAATCGAAATAGCCAATATATAATTACTATTAAAATATCATAAACTTTCATATATATAATATTCAAGTCAATATATATATAAAATACAGTAAAATTCACATAAATTATAATTATTTTTAGAAGTACTTTTGACTATATATCTTGTGGTCTTTATCAACTATATAACATTGAATATTCAAAACAAGATATCCTTTCATAATACTCATAGTTCAATTTATATACTATGGGTATTGTGAAAGTATGTCTCGTTTTGATTATTTGATGTTATATAGTTGATAAAGACTACAATATATATATATAGTCAAAAGTACTTCTAAAAATAACTATAATTTATGTGAATTTTACTGTATTTTGATATAAATATTGATTTGAATATTACATATATTTTGGAAAGAATACAGACATCAAACTTAATTTATTATATATATATATATATATATATATATATATATATATATATATATATATATATATATAGACTATTAATATGGATGAAGATTCAGTATTTAATGCAACTAGATGACATAATTAGTGAGATTATTTAGGAAATAATGATAAAATATAATTTAGAATTTCACTGCAAATAGATAGTTGTGATATAATGAAGTTTGGTATAATGTTGTATTGATAAAAATTAAAACAATTTGAATAATTATATTGTAACGAGCACAGACGTTCGTTACATTGTTTTTTTTTTATATTTATTAAACATGAAAGTAAATTAAAAAGTTCGCATTTAAAAATTTTCTTTAAGAATTAAAAATTGAAACTAAATATCATCTTAAACTCATATATATTAAATCGCACAGATAAAAAAAATTATTAAAATAAAACTGTATTAAAAATAGAAAAGGTATTTTAAAAAACAAAAACTTAAAAAGATTTAGAAATAAAAATATATCTTTAATCTTGAAAAACACAGAAATTAATCAGAAATGGAAATGATTGTTAATTAGTTAAATGTAAACCAGCCTTGGGCATTTAAATGTAAAAACATCGGTCAGATAGGAAGACAATAGAAACAAATAGCCAATGAAAGAAATCCATCGGATAATCGGACCTCAGCGAAAGGATCATCACATCGATGACATAATGCCAAGTCAATCCTTCGAATACGTATAAAAGGAAAATTTGGAAATTATTAATTAGTGATTAGTTATTGATTATTTACGATGTGACAGATATGTGTTAGTGCGGAAGTGAAGGAGAAGGGATTGAAAAAGACGCACGATTCAATCCCTTCAGCTTTGCTAAGAAAGAAAAAGAAATGAACTATCGTTTTTCTACATTGAGGACCAGTTAAAGCAAAAAACCTCCGGATCATTACAACTGGCTTTCCCAATCTGGGGCCGATCTTTAATAAACCACAAATACCCTGAGTAAATTTCTTTTTTCAAAATGAAATATTTTATCTGTTTACATATAGTCGTATACTTTAAATCTTATAAAAGCACTGCCAGAATGAAATAGCACATATATTAAACACTAGAAAGTATAAATAATTTTAAACTGCATTTCGTTAAAAAGAAAGTCAAAAGGTTGCGATTGATATTTTGTTGTTGATATATATTATGCTTTTATGTGTATAGGTGCGCACAGCCACGTAAGTTTATGATCGAAATGTGGTGCCTTACGATGAGTACCTTTGGGAATTACTTCAGTGTAACCCTATGTATGCATTTCAATCAGTCATAAATAAGTTGGTGGTATTTATAATTGTGCTGCAAATATACACGTTTAAACCCATTATTTCTTAAAACATATTTATCTCAATGCAACCTTATTTAAATAAATAATTTATAAAATTTGCTTGTCATGCCGTGTGTAAAAATAAAATGTATATAAAAAAATAATAATAAAACTCTTGTGGGGAGGAGGCATAGACGTAAATGGTCCTTATGAAAGCGATAGTAAACATGTTTTTTGTATACAGTCTTTTTGTAAAATTATTAACCGGATGTTTTGTAAATGTCTTCGTCAATCGTGTACCATAATTACTAACCCTAAGTAAATTTTTTTTTTTTTGATCATTTTTTTTAAGCAACTTTACTGATATGTAACGAGCACAGACGTTCGTTACATTGTTTTTTTTTTTATATTTATTAAACATGAAAGTAAATTAAAAAGTTCGCATTTAAAAACTTTCTTTAAGAATTAAAAATTGAAACTAAATATCATCTTAAACTCATATATATTAAATCGCACAGATAAAAAAAATTATTAAAATAAAACTGTATTAAAAATAGAAAAGGTATTTTAAAAAACAAAAACTTAAAAAGATTTAGAGATAAAAATATATCTTTAATCTTGAAAAACACAGAAATTAATCAGAAATGGAAATGATTATTAATTAGTTAAATGTAAACCAGCCTTGGGCATTTAAATGTAAAAACATCGGTCAGCTAGGAAAACAATAGAAACAAATAGCCAATGAAAGAAATCCATCGGAAAATCGGACCTCAGCGAAAGGATCATCACATCGATGACATAATGCCAAGTCAATCCTTCGAATACGTATAAAAGGAAAATTTGGAAATTATTAATTAGTGGTTAGTTATTGATTATTTACGATGTGACAGATATGTGTTAGTGCGGAAGTGAAGGAGAAGGGATTGAAAAAGACTCACGTTCAATCCCTTCAGTTGTTATAAAATGGAAAAATGAAACATCGCTTTTCTTATATTCAGAGGACCACAGGATCATCGGGAAATTTAACGCTGGATTTCAAACGGCAAGCAACTGTTAAAGATGAACATTTCTAAAACCATAAGAACTTTATAAAATATAACGAACAATATTCATTTGAAAACACTAAGAACTTTAAAATTTAAACTTTCCTAGTAATTTAATTGTTACAAATAGAATCCTATCTGACCAAACTAAATTCTTTATTAATAGTGTTATTTGATGTATTTTTTTTTCTTATTTATGTAAAATCATTTTCATTTATTTATTTTTGATTCTTTAAGTTTTTATCAGGATTTTTTTTGTTTTCGTTAAATTAATTATATAAATGTTAAACTTAAGTCGGGCGTGAATGGCTGTATAGATTTGTAGAGTTATATTAGGGGAGGGTAATCTTAGGTTATTTGTTTCATTGTTAAATTGGGTCAATGGATTGGATATATTGATGTAGTTAGTAGATGTAGTCGGAGATTCGCTACTGGCAGAATCGTTTATATATACGCCACACTCACCCGTTTGCCTATGGAAGGAATTATAAGACGGAGAATGCAGTTTCTTTCTATGGAGTTTTTTTTATTGTTCTTCTCGTTAGATAGATGTCATATTCCTATCTGATGAGGGTCAATGCCCTCTCTTAATCTTTTTGGTGCTGTCGTATTCCGTATTACATTGAATACATCGATATATCAGATGAATTGATGCCAGTTTGACTGCGAATTTTAGCCTAAGGTTAAATAGGGATAGAATATTTTATTTTCAAATTCAAATCTATGTAGTCTATTCATACTTGACCCTAAATAAAAATGCATTAAATTTAAGTTGTTTATAGACGCTTGCATGGATTGGTTATTGGTTAAGTATGTTTTGGGCTTTCATATTTGATCAAAATATATAGACATTCGATAAATAATGATACCTTACGGTGAGTATCTAAAATGTATTTATTCGGATGTCTTTTAAGTTATTGGTGACAATGCAAGTATCTTATGGTGAATACTATTGGGTTACATATAAATTTCCCTCCGCAATTGTCAGTAATCAATAATTTTGTATTTTGATCGTTTATGTTTCTTTTGAAATGTTTTTGACCGTGAAATCTATGTAACCGATCTATATTCAACATTATAAACAAGCTTTCATAAATTTATATGTGCGAACTTAATTAAAATGTAAAATTATAATATAATAGTAATTAAATGTAAATTAAAGTAAAGTTAAAAATAATGTTAAATGTTAAAATGTAAACTGATACTAAAACAATTTTAAATCTTATATATATATGTGCGTAAATAAATTTTTTGTATGTTAATTACTGGCAGTGGCTTATTTTATTCTTTTTTATATATACTCTTAGATTATCTTATTAAATCTCTGCTATTCCACTGAGCTAGTGACATGGGCTAACGACCGGAATCAAAATTTAAAAATAAAAAAAAATTTTTTTTTGACTGACGTATCTGCCTACTTTATAAATTTTTCTAGGTTCAAATGCCTAGATGGCGCCCTGTAGTGCAGTTTACGTAAGTCTATATTCTCCGGATCGTTACAATATATACATATCTATTAACAAAACAAACAAGTTTGAATATCTTATTAATATAAAGCAGGAGCTAGATTTTCAAAGAATCATTTAAAATAAACATGTAAACAATGTCCACCATTTTGATCTATCAATAGGTTTATATTCTTAATGTTTCATTATTTGATAAGCAATACAATTATTAACATGTTCACTAAATAATAGGAGTACATATATTCATAGAATGTATCCAAAATCAGGAACCATAGATAAATTATTTAAAATAAATTGGCAGATATTTTACTTTAACATTGTCTTACTTGATTAATGATTGACCTTTGGATGTAAATCAAGAAATGCTAAAATAAATTGAACTAATATTTGTCTGAAGTTTTGTAATGATGGTATATTATAAGATGTGATATGTTGGACTATTTCCATCATTTATGAGTGAATGTTGAATGTATAGAAAATTTTAAACTTTATTTAAACTTTTCAAATACAAACAACTTGTTAGTAATAACACACAAATAGACAATACAGATTAGTAATTACACAACATTTCATGTAGAGTGTTTGCCTTAAATTAGATATACAAGAATCTAAAGGTGTGAGTTCAACTTCTAAGCGAATATTGTCACTGCGCATATAGGCCAGCAACACCTGAAGAAGAGTGGAGAATAATAGTACTCGAAATGTTGTGTAATTACTAACCTGTATTGTCTATTTGAGTGTTATTACTAATAAGTTGTTTGTATTTGAAAAGTTTAAATAAAGTTTAAAATTTTCTATACATTCAACATTCACTCATAAATGATGGAAATAGTCCAACATATCACATCTAATAAATTGAAGTTTTAAAAAAATACAAATTATTATCAAGGATGGTGGAGCAATATGACTTGATCATAATATTCAAACACTTAATTATTTCAATATCTTTTTTGGAGAATTATTCAATACATTAACATAGCAAAAACAAATAATCAAATGAGTTTTGATCTGGAATTCATATGAAATTGGGACAATGGCAGAGATCAAGTTGAGCAATGATCCATGGTCTTAGGGCTTTAGATCTATCCCTCTGCCACTTCTCTAAACTATGTAAAAGGCATTCACCATATCACTGATGAAAGAATACATCTAATGCAATATACTGAATTACTTAATTTCTGTGACAACTTTTTTAATGATTTGTAAAGACGACTTAATTGTATCTGCAGAATCTTTGTTTGATCATTATACTATAATTTTGAATTTTTCAAAAAATTTTTTGAAATGGTGAAATTATAAGAAATTTTCTTGTCAATGGGGAGACTTGCATAATATATGACATTAAAGTCTAATGGTTGACTATTATCCATTGCTATGTATATGAAAACGAAACCTTGTTTGCGTGTGTGTGCGCATGTGTTAAACTGTAACCCATAATATATCCATCTGGAATAATAATAATAAATAAACCTAACATCAAATGATGATAATACCTAAATTATCATATGCACAAATCCCACGTAATATTTTAATTTTTCTCTGTATATAACGTTCATACATGCAAATCTATTTAAAAATTATGGTTTTTGATAAACAATTAAGTCGCCATGCACGATTTAATGCAATTATAGAGCAATGAAGGTAAGCAAAAGGCATACTGATTGCAACTTAATTCTATCGATTGCAAATCTCAAACATTTTATGGCTTTCTTGGCACAAATAATTTGAATATTGATTTTTATTTACCATATAATTATATCAAAACCGTGTTGGAATTAAAATCCTTATATATATATATATATTTTGCTAACAGGGTAAATAATAAAACCTGTATTTAAAATGTTAATAAAAACTGTGGTTTAAAAAGTAGCATATTCACCTTTCACACTACAACATGGAATATGAAGTGAGCAAAGTATACTTGGGAAAATTGTACGACCTAGTATATTTCTATCAAATAGTCACAAACCCAGTTTACTCATTCAGCCAATACCGGCTGATAAATAATACTAAAAATTAATTTAGACTGATTCTATAAGTGTAGTGTATTGACTGTAAAACAAAATTAAAAAAAAAAAAAAAGATTGGTAAAACGATAATACTTTTTTCATGGGCATGAATGGGTATTAGGAGTTAATAAAAAAAGAATATTTATTTTTAAAAAAAATACAATAATTAGTAATTAATTAGCAAATCAAAACAAGGTGGGAAATATTTGATATTTATTTTCTCCCTGCCTTTAACTGTTTAATTTTATTTCATCTATTTATAATAGTATGATCATCTTCTGAATATGTTTACTGTCCTCTCCTGTTTCTAAACGAAATCACTTAACTCATTGATATTTTATCAATATCCTTTTACTATTAATCTCAACACATTATATATTTCATTTTATTAACAATTCTTAGACTTAATGCTAATTAAGAAATTTTCTTATGTATTCACAATTAATAAGTACGTGAATAGGCAGGTTAAGGTGTAATTTTTTTTTTTTTTTTACCAATTAACTGTATCTCTTGTTGCTTATTAAAATCTGCATTGTGCTAACTTATTTCATTTGGCAATATAAATAAGAAGGTCTATAATATACTTTTTCAATATTATTTTATTTGCACTGTTTATTGTTTTCTTATTAATTTAATATAATTGGGAAAAACAAATGAAAGATTGTGTTAGACATATTTAATAACGGTCCTGATAATATCAAACATTTTCAATTTCAAAAAGAAAAAAACAGTCCTATAATACTCCCACATACTATGTGGAAAATGTTATTAACTTGACATTTTACTTAAAATGTGGATTTTTTTTTTTTTTCATATATATAATTTACGTAATTATAACCCTTTCAGGATAGGAAAAAATAAATTTACACAAAAGATTAAAAAAATTTTATAAGTCTAAAATTTTTAAGAAAGGATTTATTTTCACTTAAAACTTGGAAGGGCTGAATAGATAACCAATCCAGACTGGGCTATGCCATCTCAATATATGTATATTTTAAAATTTGGTCATTGTTCTAAAATATTTTTAATAAGTTCGGATATCAGAAAAACAAAGCTGGAAGAATAGCAATAGCAATGATAATGTGGAAAGATTTTTTTTTAAAAATGAAAAACTATATTTATCAAAACAATTATAGAAAAGAAGAAAAAAATGATTAAGTATATATATTTGAAGAAGAAAATTGTAAACAATATAATAGAAGAAACTGTGGAGATTGAAAATTAAAAAGGCAGAAAAAAGCTAACTTTTGTCAATTACATACTTTTTTCTTGTCAAGCGTTGGTGGTCGAGAGGTCAGCACAGTTGCCTTACAAGCAGTTGTCCTAGGTTAGCGAGTTCGCTTCCCGGCTGATGCTATGACAAATGGGAATAATTTTTTTTTTCTGTCCAGGATGAAAGGGGTAAAGATATATATATATATATATGTAAATATTCCAACTAGAAAATCGATTTTCCAGTGGCTTTATATGAATAGTTTTTACAATTATTAACGATATGTATGTTTGGTCACAACTGCATATATCAAAGCTATAAAATTCTATTTTTGAACAGATAATTATAGCAACCATTAACAGGCCTAAATCAAATGATTACATTCCAGTAAATATCAACTTCGCTTCAGTGTTAAAGCAAATATATTTAAAAATTCACAAGCAGTCCATTTTTATGCAAAAAAAAAAAAATTCAGCTGGTTATAATTTCATGGTTAAGCAACAACAACAACAAAAAAAAAGGACAAGAACTCTTGAGTTGAAATGCGTTTTACATAGTCAAATTATATTTTGAGTTAATAGTAAATTAGACCTATTTACATTTTCAGTGTATGATGATTCCTGATATCTGATAGAAGAATATATGAAAGGACAGTAACTTCCCAAAAGAAAAAAATCTGAGGATATATGTAATATTTATCATGAAGTGTTGGGTGGGAAATTTTCTCCAAACAGGAACACATTCGAGCAATACATGTTAATTCTAAAAAGGCTGTCCACTAATTGTTTGCATCAACTCCAAATAGAGTCAATCAACTTTCCAAAAAAGTTATTCCTGAAAATTGCTTTAGATCTAATGATAGATTAAGGTTGTGGTCCAAGGTTATTCCTAAGTAGTAGAAATTGTTTATCAGTATATTGTTGCAGAAAATTATAATCAGATTTTGAGTTATTTTCCTGTTGTTTAGATGAAACTATAAGCATGCTATTAATGGACAGAAAAAAAGTGCTAGAATTTAATGACAGGTTCTCATGAACTGAATAATTATTATTATAAAATGTTAGTCAATAATCATTTCCTTTCACAGAGCATATATTGTTAAAGCATTATAAAAGCCTTGTAATAATAGATTTATCCTAGTATATGATGCTCCAATGAAAAAGAAAAAATCTTTATTTATAACTGTTTGTTATTTCAGTAATGGAATCTTATTTGAAGAGAATCACTCTTTGATTAATCAAATGATTTTTGAAGTCTTTTACTACCTTCACAATCTATTTATTAAACACACATCTACTGGCATAGACCATAAAGCAAACCAAGGTTATAAACAGAAAACCTGTATCTTGGGGGTCTAGTGTTTTATATATATTCATGAAAATAAAAATATATGTCATAAATGTTTTTTTTTTTAAAATTCACAACATCCATATCAAAACAGAAAATAAATCAAGCTGTTATAAGCAGCAGCTAAAATGTCTATAAGCACTACATTGCAAAACCATATTACAAATTTATCTTTTCAATAAAGAAATTACACAAAGTTTCAGTGATCTTATCCACAGTAAAATAGAATAATCTCATTATAAACCGAATCCATCGCATTATAAACATCTGTAATTCAAGAAGTACATGCATGTATACATACATATACAATAGTGAATCATGCACATATAAGAAACATATTCCGTTAAAGGTTTTTGTGTGTTTTCAAATACTATGTATATATGTATGTGCGAATATGGATTCCTCAGATGAAAACATTGGTACAGTTTATGTGTGTTTACAAATAAAATAATGTAAAACCACTGAATAATTTCTTTTAAAAAAACGCTGCAATTTGAAGAACTGCCACATGTGTCTATTAATCAAAAAGTGGAGACTTGATGGTATGAAGTGAACAGAGAAACTATGTAAGAAAGATAAATATCTCAGATTAGATAATGAAATTAATCTTCAGGAAGCATATGAAATATATATACAAATCCTTTTCAAATAATGATTGATTTACGAACAGGCTAAAATTTCTTACCTATTGACATTAGAGGCAAATTCTTTAAGTGAAATGAAATATTTACGAAATACTAATAGTTACGAACAAACGCTCCCACTCCCTCCTCTCTCCCTCCCTCCCTCTCTCTTATACATATGTGCACACATACATGCAAGCATAGAAATTTATAGCAGAGAATTAAATCGCTCCACAAATAGAATAATGTTTTTGAAAATGTGTAGAAGTCAAACATAATCTAGCATCTAAAGATTCTTTCCTTAATTAATCAAACCCGTTTTCAACCAACAATAACAAAAAAACTTTTCCGATAAATATATAATAATAAATAATTGGATAGCTTTATTGCTCGGGAATCTATAACATTTCGCGTCGGAAGAGATAAAACTGGGCACAATTCACGGACTTTGATATTTAGGGTCTGATAATCTTCTGTAAAAAACACAAAAAGATCACTCACTAGTCGCAGATATATGAAAAGTATTTCATTGACAGTAAAAATTGAATTATATGGCAATGTTGTTTTTTTTTATTATAAGAGTGATCATCAATATTCATAATACTCACAAATTATCCAGGCTTTTATCTTCTAGCTAAGAGTAGTTAGGAAAAACATTAAAATTATTATTTACGTAGGGCCAAATTATCGTGCCATCTGGAAATTTTATGAATGGCATTCTACAGGTCAAATAAATCTAATCTAGCATACAATAAAAATTTGTTAACTGCTTATTCCCATACAGTTTTGAATGATATTTTTGTTGAGGATATTAGTTGTGATATATCATAATATTGTTAACTTCATCATGTGTCACTAGAATTCCTTCCTCCACTCAAGACATATACTAGTTGGCATTATAACTTTTTAATCTTCTCTCTAATGCCAAAACTTTCACAAATCTATAATAAACACATTAATTCAATCTACATTTATATACACAATCTTCCTGATACTGGTCTGTCCTCTATCATTTTCTATAGCAACAATAAATATCATATTAAATGTTTTATTGAGTGATTAACCAGATCATTTTTCAAGTGAGATATGATCTCCAGAATACCTATATCTTTTCCAATCTAACTTAGAATATCATTTCAAAAGTTTCAGCTTCCCATCCCACCCAGAACTAAGCAGTGTCTGTGTCTCCTTGATGAATATATTTTTGGATATTTGTAAATTTTTGGTTTCCTATTAAAAACTATTTTGGCATGCACACTTTTAGTGTTTAAATACTCTTACTTCTTCCATCTGATGTTATTTCACTTTCCATGTATGTAAACATTGAAAACATGATATAGTTTTTCTTCTCCATTTTCATTATGGTCATTTAATTTTTATCTCTAGAATATTCCATGATCTTTGATATTTTCTAGTTATTTGGCATATTGCAACTTATCATAATAGATTCTTCAAGTTAAATTTTCCCAGTTAATTAGTATTTTGCATCTTCTCATTAATAAATAGAATCCATTTAATATTAACTGTAAATCACATTCATTTTGTTATTAAAATGATATAATCCAAAAACCATATAATACAAAAAAGTTTTTTATTTATTTCCAGGATGCTGGTAGTAGTAAGACATTTTCAATATATATATAATATTCATTATTAAAAAAATATTAAAGACGTTAATATTCTAGTTGTGGTATCAAGAAGATAGTTAATCATTAGCTGACCAATATTGGATGGATATTATTTATAAAACAGCCACTATTTGAAAATATTCTTCTGAACTTGTCTGAAATTACTCAACTAACAAACACATCTAAAGTTGAGTTCTGTATCACATATAGAAGACTAATAATATACTAGCAATTATACCTCACAATTTGAATTTTGCTAAAAATAAATGACAAAGGCACGATTTTGCAATTTCTAACATTATATAAAATACAATCATAATCATCTGCTGCTGATATCTTAAATTCAATCTCATCAGTCATTCCATAACCTTATGTATCATTCACTTGCATTTCATTTTTATCTATTGTAGTCATTCTCACTACAATTTTGTTTTTGTTTTGTTTTGTTTTTTAGAAAATTCTCATATGTATCCAGAGAACACACATCTTGAAGAGCCTAATTAATGATTCATCTTTATGTCTGACATGTTCACATTTGGTTCAAACACAGCTTAGCATTATTTTTACTCATGCAGATAATCCACTATTAACTCAGATATTTATATGAGTATTAGCCTTAACAAAAAAGTGAGTATAACAAGAAAATAAAATTGTAAACACTCCTTACAATATCATGATTGATTAACCTGCTAAATTTTAATTCTTATTTTTTGCTAAAACATATTAAAGAGGTTTTGATTCCATGATATTTTGTTTTAAAACTATTTTATTTACAGTGTGTAAACTAAGTATTTATGAAAAAACAAATCATCAAACAACATGATATTACAAAAGCAGGTTTCCACAGCAGTCCCATCTAGTATAATTACTGATTGCCAGATGCATGTGCAATCTCTATTCTTAATATTTAAAACCATATCACACATCAATTTCTGGATTTTGTCTTTATCAATGTGGCTGAGAATTCAAAGATGGAAGAAATGCAGATATGTACCCAACAATCATCTTCATTTTATGAAACTAAAAATGTAAAATTTAAATCAGCCTAGACTTTAAACCCAAGTCACAATGCTTAAAAAATTATATAGTTCTGAAACCAGTTCTATATATTTGAGAATCTTCTGTTCTTCCAATAACTGTATGCATCTTATTCCCCTAGCTAGGAATGTTAATAATAACAACAAATAATCAAACCACCAACTTAAAGTAATATAGTAATACAAAAGCAGATTTCCATTATAAAGTCATCTATTAGAGTGACCACTAATTCCTAAAGCTTACACTAGGTGGTAATAGAGTTAAGAACTGCTGTTGTAACCTTAATGTTTAAAAAGTCATTGCAATAATTGTCATTTTAAACTGGTAAGAAAATATTTATTTATTTCTTTAAATAAGAACGAATTCAATGCAATTTATAAGATGTTCATATCACTGAAATACTCAGTAACCTAGACTTAATTATGAACGTACACACTGTGCGAAAATACTCTGTTTCTCTATTTCTTATTCTACTGTCTTTTTCATAACTAAAACTGGCAAAACTCTCTATCTGTATTGCCACTTATGTGATCATGTAATGTTTATTGGCTTTTTCATCATTACATTATATTATATTATTCTGTTTTAATCTTAGTTATTTTTGTTGATATCTACATACACACATTGTAACTATCCTCAGCATTAAGATCCAGAATGCCTTCTCACTACACAAGTATTTCATGAACAACTTTCAATCATAGGAGGGGGAAGAAGTATTAGACATCTGGATTATTACATCCATCCTGACAATTTAATAATTCAGACAAATATATGTATAGATCATTGTGATCCCTGTTTCAAATACTCCTGGTCAGCATAAATCCAAAACGAAATAAAATTTGAATAGCTTACTGTAAATATTTGCTAGTATACATGGATCCAATATTGGAAAACATGACCATATTAATCTCTGACTGAAATTTTCTATTTTTGAAGTCTTTTTTTTTTTCTTAATCCATCTAACACTCTTGTTTTTGATGGCAACTTCTTTCTTCTTAATCCTTTCTAATTTATATTTAAAACATTTCAAATATAAATATCTGGAGAACCAAAATATATATAAAAAAGCAAGACTAAGAAAATTTGTAATAAATAACAAAATGCTTGATTAACGGATAAATTTTCTATATAAACAAATTGGGCTGAATGTTGAGATCATATAATTCAAAACTCAATTGTAATCGCTATGAATTTTACATTTTAAAAAAGTAAAACAAATTAAAAACTATAATGACAATATATATTGTAATGGGATATATATATACACGTTACATTTAAATTTTAGTACTCAAATTTTTTTGTAAATATCTAATACTGAATTAAAAACACAGACGTTCAAAATGCACAAATAATGAGTTATTAATTTATTAATAAGTTTTAAATATTGAAATAAAATAAGTTTAAATTTTTTTTAGAATCGAAGCAAAGATTCTAATCTTAAATAAATATAATAAAAAACCTTTTAATGTTAAAAATAAAATTACAAACAGGTCCTTAGGGCGAAATGACCATTAAAAAGATTACTACGAAATAGATAAGAGTCGAGAGATAGAAACAAGACTTGTTTTTCCCACCCAAGAGATATACAATGACCACAGTGGAAAAATCTACTTAGCCACAAGCCTAATGAACCAATGAAATACATATATGAAATATGTCAGATGGATCCGGGCATTCCTAGATAAGACGCTTCAGGATTATAAAAGGAAAAACTCAAAGAAATAATTAATTAGAAAATTAGAAGATTAGAATTTGTTTGTCTTTGCTGAAAAGTAAAAAAAAAAATTAAAAAGTTAGTGTCACTATTATCAAAAATGTAATCTGTTTCATCACGCTTCCTTTGGTTCAGCCGGCCGAAGGCAGCCTCCATCTCCACGGATCCCAGCATCGAACCACTGGAACTGTCTTCATAAATCAACATTATCTGCAAGAAATGGCCCTTGCGTAAATTCAGATCATCATCATGAAGAAATGAGTGCGGAGAAAGGAAAGTATAAATTATAAAGGATAAAAATGAACTATAAACTCTCTTTAATTTAAAATGTCCGAACTTTATTTTTCTTTAAAACAGAACTATAGATTTTTTTTTCTCCTGATCAAATCTGAACTTTATTTTATAAATTTTGCAATTTTAAAAGTCTTATCTAAAATTTATTCTTTTTAAAATATGAATTATATTTTTTTATTTATGCTTAGTATAAGGTCTGTTTGTAATAGGGTAGGCGTTTGCGATGGCAAACATACATTTAAAGAAGAAAGCTAATACGTATCATTATTTATGCATTATTAGATTTTAAAATAGATCAAATATATTATTTGATGTAAAAACAAGTTGAATACAATGCATGATTTTAAAATAAGTTAAATACCCTAAACTAAATATTTTTTTGTAATAAATTAAATTAGTAAATTTACTTAAATATAAGTTGGGTGTAGATAGCCGCTTAGACTCGTTTAGTATATGTTAGTTTAAAGGGGTTTTGATTTCAGACTATTTGTTTTGTAGTTGTATCAATGCTGGTGGAGGGATATATGGATGTTTATATCAATTTAATTCTACCCCGTCCCCAAACATCGGTGATAAATAGAAAAAGAAATTAATTTATGTATGATTGATTAGATTTTGTTCTCGTTCTCTGTTTCTTTTTTTTTAATTGGGTAAAAATGCGATGAAAAAATAAATAAAAATTGTTTATATTAATTAAAAGTTTAAAATCTTATTATTTTATTATTACAGACTTTCCTGCCAGCCTAGTATGAACTGGCAGAAAACTTCTGTGGCCCGGTGCTGGTCTGCAGACTGGGGTTGAAGACCACTGGTCTAAAATAAGTTGGGTACATTTGAACTTTTTTTTCATACATTAAATGTCCACAAACACACATACAAATAAACTTTTGACCATACAAACAGATTAGGCATTGTTATAAGCAATGGATACAAACAAATATATGCATTTATAAATTGGACTATCATCCAGTATTAAGTACAGAATGTCTTTAGAAAAATGTAACTTTATTTAATGCTATGATAAAAAGGGCTAAATTAATAAATTAATAATCCTGTTTAATAAACAATTAATTTACATCACTAATCAGATTCTACTAGTAAGGGGTATATTTTAATTGTGGATGACAAATTATAACTTAATAATATAGCTCTATGACCAGAATTCTACTACCAAGTAAAATTATTTTTACAATCATAATTTACAATTATAATATGTGCAAACCAGAAGTAACTATTTATTAAAGATCGAATTTTAAGTTAATTTGGATTATTACAAGTGAAAGTGAGTTGGGTTAAGATAACTAAATATTATTCTAGATTTATTAGATTGAAGATAGAAATAAAGATATCTTCAGTACAAAATTATTAAAATTAATAAGCTTGCTGTTTTGAGATACATTTGGAATATTATCATATATATCAGAAACAAAATATTAATAACTAAAATTTATGAAACAACATAAGCATCACCAAAGTAAAAGATAGATTACAAAAAATATAATCACTAATTTTAACTTTAGTTTATATATTCTAAAGATTTTACAGATTTAAAATTACAGAGAATAAGGCAAGTATTACATGGTGACTCTATATTTACATAGTCAAAAGATTTAATAGATTAAACTTTACTTCAAATGTTCACTTAAATTTATACAACAGCTATAGCTTTAGATTAAAAAATTAAAGTTCTTTAGAGCTCTTTGTGTGGTCCAAAATATTTTACTTTCAATTATTGGTAGAAGCTTGTTGGCATTATTACTGGTAGCAGATATGGAAGCAGCAATTGTTCTTAGAATAGGCAACATCTTTTCCAGTTGAAACATCAATGCAGAAGGTCTGTAACAGGAATGTCTTCCATCACTATAATGATTAGGTGCCCTCAACATGTAGGATAGAGATGGAGATTACCATCCTCCAGGCTTGGAGAACAGAAAAAACTCAGCCGTATTAAAAATCAAACCAGCATGGGTTCAGTCAGCAAATGCTTCAAAGATTGTACAGAGTGTATTTCACAGGGAAAAAGTTAGCCTATTTATACTCATCTTCCATAAAGTTATATTTTTAATAACAAATTTTCTTCCAGAAAAACAAGCAATTAGCATCTTTAAATTTTATATTTTTAAGTAATAACTCCTATCTTTTGTATTTTTCCTTGAATAAGTTATTTTCTAAGATTTGATCATTTCCTTTCCCACAAGATTTTAGCAAATGATAGGGTTAGTTAAATTTTATTTACAAAATAAAATATATTTTAGACAAACATTTATTGTATTAATAACTTTTAGATTTCATTATCACTGCCATCTCAATACACATTTGAATCAAGTGTTTTTAGTTTTTTAGATTACTTTACAACAAATTTAGAAAATATAGTAAATAACCAAATAACAAGACGCTATACATGTATAACAGTGATATGTATAATATACATATATACATATGATTTAAGCAAATTGAAATATAAATTGAATTACATTGTATTTGAAATTATGCATTACTTTTAAATAAATATATTACTGTAATCTATAGAAAACAGTTAGGTTATGGATATTGACATTCACACACACATATATATGCAACCAACCCATATAACTGTATAGATGTCTTTGTAAGGTTTAAACCTGGCAAAGAGTGGGCTATAGGATGTAACTAGGTCAGTGGTGAAAAAATAGAAGCCCAAGGGCCACATGTGGCTCACTAAGAATTTTTATGTGGCCCATCAAGATAATCAGAAAAATCCGCCTTGAACTTAGATTTCCTTCCTCTGCATGATCGAAGATTTGTCTTGTATTTTTCACTAGGATGGCCACATCAATACACATATGCAGTGTAGATATGATTGCAGTGCATTTCCAGTTGGTTAATTTCAATTTTGTCTTTGCATTAGCAAATATATACATTTCCAACATTAGTGAAACCGTGAACCCTCTGAAAAAATGTAAAATCGATGATGAAGGTCATGTGTTTAATGAAGAATGGATAAACAAATATTTCTTTGGTAATACAGGGAATAAAGCAGTGTGTTTATTGTGTCATGAAAAAAGCTAACCTTTGCTTCCACAAAGTGGCCCCCGATGTAGCCTTCCGCCAACATCTGCAGCCCCCAAGCAAAACAATTACTCACCCCTTAACTAAGTGAAATGAATATGACATGGTAAATATTCTGTTTTGATATATTTTCATAATGTTTCAATGAATTTAATCTAAATGGAAATACTATGCAATAACATGACAATATTTAAAATCAAAAAAATTAGAGAAACAATTTGCTTTGACTTTAATAAGTGATTACTGTTTTCTAATTTATACCTGAAAATAATTTGAAAGTGAAGCATATTAATTCAAAACTTTATTTAATTAATGATATAATTGGAATATTTATCAGACTAGAAATAAATTTTATTATTATTTACTTAATGTCAGCATCAACCAGTAATCAACTAAGAGTACAAAAATTTATTACACATTTCCCCCCTCATAATTATCCCACCTATCCAGCCATATATTATGGTGAATCTCAGGCAAACTTATCTATACGTATAACTCAACATCTCTATCTATACAATAAAGCTGATACAAACTCAGAAACACACTCTATATATATTTCGAACATTTCTCTGTAACTGGACATTCTTTTATTCCCATGTCCAATGATTTTGTCTGCATCAAGGACAACAATGCAAAGTAAAAG
The DNA here is from genome assembly GCA_028023455.1 of Epiperipatus broadwayi. NCBI lineage: Eukaryota > Metazoa > Onychophora > Udeonychophora > Euonychophora > Peripatidae > Epiperipatus > Epiperipatus broadwayi. Next base: position 3,445,959 of record JAQFVV010012426.1, on the reverse strand, counting down.
ATTAAGTAGGCATGGTATATATCAGATGACAAATATGCCATCAATAGCAAGGAATCTTGCATCCCAATTTCAAAAAAAAGTATCTATTTGTAATACATAGCATTTGTATGCAAATTTATGTAAAGTAACATAAATCATCTATATATACATCAAATATCTCATGAGAGTCCTCATTACATCTATGACTTATATTAATTGAAAGATAGCTAAGCCTACTTGTTTAAAATTACTTTTGGTAAAACTTTTTTCTGTATATGCACAGGTATACATGGTCATTAATCTAGATAAAAGCTTTCTATTATCATTATTATAAATATTAAATAATTCATTTTTTTACACCTGAGCAACACAAGCTACAACAATTAAAAATACTACATTCAGTGTCTACAGAACAAGAATAAAGAAACAAAAATATTTTTTTGGTATTTTGATGCTAACATTATTTATCAAACATTTTTTTCATCAAAGCCAGACTGTTAAATATTTATAAATTTAATTTACATTTAAAATATTTTTACCTCTCATAAATATTAAATAATGAAAAATTTTAAAGTTGATTAAAGAAATTCTGTTTTTAAGGGCCTACAATAATTAAAAATAGTAAGCAGGTTTCTCTAGGGAACAATAATACAGTTTATTAGCATAATTTTCTATTCTCATCGATTTTATGCCACCTAGGGTAAGCTTTAGGAACCAATAGATATCATATAATAGTGTTTACAGACTTTCACACTACTCACCACTCTATCTCATATCACTGATACACTTGAACACATATATGTCGAAAAGATGTTGAGATGAAAATCTGGAACAACTGATTATTGCTGGTTTAGCATGAAATATGTATATTGGTGATTATTTATCTTTTTGATATATATGTGGTCAAGTGTATCAGTGAGTCAAGCATTGTTAGCCAGGAGGTCATCACCACAGCCTTGCAAGCAAGTAGTTGGTTGCAGACGGTTGTGGGTTCGCTTCCCGGCCGATGCTATGACATATGAAAAAAAAAAGTGTATCAGTGATTTGAGATGGAATGGTGTGAAAGTTTGTACTCATATACCCTATATATTACATATACTGATATATGTATATAATAAGCCTATATTTCAATTATTAATAGTGTTTAATAAATTCCTATCCAATATTCTATACAAATTTCCACAGACTAGATTCTAGCTTTTGGCTTTCATGAATGAGAAGCTTTTTGGACTTTTTTATCAATATAGCACTTAGGTTTTTTGATCTATTGTATAAATCATAGACAAAACAGTAAATGTATGAAAATATTAATAATTATATAAGACATATTATTATGTAACTATTTCAGTGAGATAAAATAATAATTAGAAATATAAAAAGAAATGGCAAAACATTAGAAAATATTATACATCTTTAAACTTTTAATACAATTTCAATCAACTATAATGTTTTGACAAATGTTTTAAAAATTGGGTGAAAAGCGATGGTGGCCTAGCGGTTAGCATAGCTGCCTTCCAAGCAGCTGGCCCGGGTTCACTTCCCAGTCAACGCTTTGACATATATAAAAAAAAAAACAAGCGAATAAAACATATTTAATACCGCCCGGGTATTGATGCAGTCAACAACGATTTCTTCTTAATCATGTGATTTAAATATTGGAGCCAATCATAAACAAGTCAAAAAATACCATCAACGTTATCATCATCATCTCTTAGAAAATTTAAGACTTTTATCCATGAACGATGAATAAAAATGAATATTATTCAAATATTTTATGATTGCAGTTAATTAAAAAAAAAAAACGCCAGCATCCCATAATTCTAAGAAACCCAATTATTTCATTATATATACTTATTTAATAAAGTTTCGAAAATATATGTAATATAGATTTAATTCCTCGGCTTCCCTCCTAAAAAAAAAATTGTAAATATCACAAATATTGATTTATTTTTTTTTGTATTTTTCTAACTAACATTCAATACAAGCTTAAGAACAAAACTAAAAACCAGCTCAACTGGAAATTTAAAAACTTATTAAAAATCCATCAATATAAAAAAAAGCAACAACAAAAAAAATATTAATATTATCATGACAAACAATGATGAATTATAAACACTGGAGTGGATGTTATAAAATAGTATTGTACATAATAAATCAACAAAATGTATATATGCATGAGCTTATTTCTTGTCTTAAATTAAAATTAGATCAGACAGTAAAATAGCAAAAGGTAAAACATAGGGTTGGAATTCATGTGTGTAAATTGCTCTTTTTTTGGGAGTAGAAAGGGTTGCATCATAACTGCATTAAGCATTAATACTTATCTGACAAATCCAAACTTATTTGAAGTGATTATCTACTTGCCTGCTAATAATGAATGAATAGCCGTCTAGGATTATTTTAGCAGATATCAAAAAAAAAAAACCTCTAGTTCCCTATATCTAAGTTAGCTAAGGATCTGAATTTTTTTAAAAAAATTGTTTCTTCAAGAGTTGAATCCCAGATTAATAATGCACTCTGAAGTCCTTATATTCAAAAATATCCTGCATAGTTTGATGGAAAAGAAAAATTGCAAGTCCTGGAGCTCAAAATCTATGGGCCATAACCAGCTCCTGTCATTTACCAGGACTCACACTTCATTAAAAACTCTCAAGCAATGAAACAATTTCATTATTACTATTATTATAGCCGTGAAATGACATAACACTATCTCACATTGTGGACATAATCTCCCATTTATTTTATATTTTTAATAACCAGTTTTCAGAAAACTACATTTGAAAAAATATTCAATGAAAATAAAAAGGAAATTCATAAATTAACTTCAAATTGTTAAAATTCATGCAAATATTTTTACAAGCCCGCATTGCAATGGCCATTTTTTTTTGTCTCATCAAGCCCTCTCTAAGTCTCGTTTTTCATCTTGCATAATCATTTAATCACAACCTTGCATGTGTTAAAATACATTTCTCTAATCTATTTTAAAAACATTACTTCATTAATAAATGTCCCAACAATGCAAAGGTCATGATGGTGGCAATTCTCGCAAGTCTTAAAATAAAATGTGAATTGCTTTTGTTATGTAAGAAAAAGACAAGTGATTTAGTTCACAAACACTGTATGATGAAAGTAGTTATTTATTTAAGAAAAACGAACTGGAAATTATGGGATGGCAAAAAAAAAAAAAAAATGGAAATCGATGCTAGAGTTAATTGTATTCCTTAAACCACTAAAACTACATCACATGACATTATAAAATTTTGAAAACAGAAAATGCCTCCGATTTATGATTGGAGGATGTGAACAAAAAGAATGCTCTAATAAACAGGCAATAACATATCACATTTAAAAGTATTGAACATATATAAATGATTCACAATGAAACCTGCTACTGATGTTAAGAAAATGATTGCTGTTGTAAGGCAAGTACATTGATATTAAATATATAATTTTAATATCACTTCAGCACTTCATGTTTTGCTTTTCCTCACTATCAATGTTTATCACAAAAAGGCTAAAAAAAAAAGAATGAAATGTTTATTTTCTTTTTAAAATAAAAAGTAAATTAGTGATTAGATTTCATGTGTGCTTTGAATGCATGTCAACATATACACTTTCTCTCTCAATTTATAATAACTACATTATAGTGTTCCCTTATGTGGTAATGAAACAAATTTATCATTAACATAGCCTAGTGGATGGAGATGAATTAGCATTTATGTGTGTGTGTGTGTGTGTTTTCATGTCTTTCCACATGAAAGTTGCAGATCAAAAGTGACAATGATGAATCCATGGACATTTGATTTTTTTAAAAAAATTATTTTTATTGATGTTTTTTTTTTTTTAATATGCATACAATGAAATTGAAATATAAGCAGACACATAATGTATACATATATGTTAAATATTTTCACTGATTAATTTAGATGCAAACCATTGAAAGTGCGGAATTAACCATGTGAATAATTAGAGAAATACATTTTAAAAATGATAAATACTATGTAACCTCTAATTAAAATTGAATTCCAAGCTAAATATCTGGTACTAGTAGCTAATAGCAATGTTTGTCAGAGATTATTTGGAAACAAAAGACCCTATAAATCTTGGGCACTGAGCTAAAAAATGAACATCTTTTGTGTCTCCAAACAAATTCTGATAGGAAGCCATTGTTGATTATCGGAGTAAGTGGCTTAACTTGGAGCTGCCAATTTCAATTGCTGGTTACCTAAAAACTTCACAGCTAAAACATGTTTCTCTAACTATTTACAAGGACAATTCCTCACAATTATTTGTTTAATGTATATATAAATATTTGTTTAATGTATATATCCATATGCTTAAAATGCCTGTTCTTTATATTTATGAAATTATATATATATATATGGATCATTACTAGCAATGAATTTCACTACTTCTGTCAAAACCCAAAAACAAATTATGAAAACAGAGATCTATAAGTTATTAAATTATGAAAAAATAACTAAATGTACCATAAATATTGATCAATTGTAAGATATAATGCACAGCAATAGATTTTCATAGGGATTAGCAAAATTGATTGCAAACTTTCTAATCTGTTCATTTACATCGAGTTCTACCAAATAATGAATTTAAGAACTTTTTTTTTAAATTTACAATGATCTAGAATAAGTCAATTATTTTATATAGCACGATGTTTATAAACTGTAATATTTAAACAGCATTAAACTGTTGCACATGCGCTTTGGATTTTAACTATAAACATCGCGCGCTATATAAAATAATTGACTTATTTACATACATTTAATTTCAAATAAGAATGACGTATTGTAAATTCTAGTAAATTTCACCAGCGTCATTCATTCAAGCATGTAAAAGTAATTTAAAGTGATTATTTAATATCTTCATGCTTTCACTTTCAAACACTTAAGATTTGCCCATACAAAAAAGTGTTTGGGTTCAGCGGGGAGGTATGGGCCGGGGGGGGGGGGGGGGGGGGGGGGGGGGGGGGGGGGGGGGGGGGGGAAAAGAGAGATGGCCATTCTATCTTTTCAAAAGACTTTATCATGTGTTGAAGTGTTAGTATTCATTCATTTTATAGTTAAAATACAAAGCGCATGTGCAACAGTTTAATAATGATCTAGAATAGAAAATTCAATATGCACATTCACACTTTTAAATATATCAGAATCAATTAAACAAAAAACCAAAGAAATCAAAGCCACCAAAAAACATTTCTCACCAAAAAAAAAAGAATTATCCTAAAAATCATAAATGGTGTTAGATTCATGTAATTTGCTATGTTCTGATGGGTGCGTGACAGAGTGAACTCGGCTAAAAATTCTATCTATCTGGCTACAATAAAATAAGAGCAGAGATATGGGATCAATAATCAAATATTGTAGATGATACTGAATTGATTTTTGACATTTTTGGATCAAACATCAGTGAAAAATTTACTACAAGGAGATTTTCAAATCTCATGTCAGAAATGGTAGAAGACTATTGTGAATTAAAGACACCATCAATCAGCACAACTTAACGATGAATGTTATTATTTTTTACCAAAGTGGAAATTTGATGACCAAATAATATAAGTTTGAAGATAACTGTCTTTGGCTGGTTTTATGGACATAGCCAATATCAAGTTACATTTTAAGTATATATAAAAAGGAGTCAGTATAAGTTTTCCATCTTAATCTGAATGATCTCAGCATAAATCAGGAATCAAATTTGAACATTATGAATTGATCTTAGAAACAAGTGCAAAGGAAATAATAAATATATTGGTTTATACCAGTACTAGTATTAGTAGTTGCTGTCATTAAGAATATCGCATTATTAAAATAATAAATTCATTGACTTTAGGTTCAAATAAATCTTTGTTATATGCCTGAATAGTAAATGTATGTTATAGTTTTAGTTTTTAAAATATGTTGTATTCACTTTGGTATCTGGAAAAAAAGTTTAAACTGATACAACTCGACAGTCAACATGTTAAATTAATATTCTTAATCTATTATATGCATGAGTATTCATTGACCATTTTAGCAACCTTCCATAAGTTTTAATGACACCTATTAGGAATTTAACATTTAATAAATTTTTAAGTGCTCACATATATTTATGTACATATGCTTAGCATTATTATAATGACAGCATGCATAATCAGTAAACTAGTTTTTAATATGGACATACAAACTATCTTTTCATGAATGTGTGCAATAGTGTTAAATAAATTTTCTAGAAACATTACTACCACACAAATCTATCTCTTATTAGCTAACAGTCTGCATCTTATATAAAAAAAATGTCCTTCCATAATGAAACAGCTTTTAGAAAGAACATAGCTATGATTACTTTTAAATATATTCACTCTTTATTATACATTTACAACCTATTAAAATTTGCAAACATTTGTTTGTCTGTGTAATGAAAGACTTTCAGGCTTCTTTATAACCTAAGTGCACTTTTAGTGAAGTTCACCATAATTAGAGAGCTAGGATTATGATGATCTTCACCAGGCAGTGCAAGCACTTCTAAAAAAGAAAAACGCCATTTTATTATGCAGACTGGACAAACAAACATTTTCAAATTTGAATCACAAATAAAGAGAGAGAAAAAAAAAACAATATTTCTAACCTATGCATTTTAAAGTACACTTTTACGTATGTGATAGATAAATTTCTAAAACATACACACATCCTTAACATATGTTTATCAATGAACTCTATATATTCTTTAATATGTGTGATTATACAATTTGCGCATATATTCATAACATTTATTTGGAGATGTGGCAATAAAGTATGTCTACATATCCTTACACAATTGATATACCCCCCCCCCCCCAATATTTATTAAACAAGTTTGGACTGGAAAGATCATTGATTGATAATCATGACTTTGACATATTATCTATATAGATACATTCATCGTATATATACCTTTATATATACAAACAATTTTACTTATATTGTAAATTTGTTTAATCTTTAAAAAGAAAAAGACATTTACCCTCTAACCTATATATCTTACGTACCTAAAGTTAAATAAAAGCATTTATTGATTATCAGTAGATATCTGAGTGTAAGCGTATTTTGTGTTAAAAATCCGAGCAAAAACAAAATATAACAATTGAATATAAATTGTTATGAAATCTTAAATAATTTTGTCAAGCGTTGTTAGCCGAGAGGTCAGCGCAGCCGCCTTGCAAGCAAGCAGTTGGTTGCAGGAGGTTGTTGCAGGTTACGACATATGAAAAAAAAAAAAATCTTAACTAATTTTAAAAAATAAAATTATAAATAAAATAAAAAAACATCTTAAACCATCACTAAGTAAACCATATATTTACTAAGTAAACCATATATTTACTAAGATAATTGTATTTAAAAAAAAAAAAAAAAAAATCCAATTTGAAATAATAACTTGTTTCAAAAGCAAATGTCTTTACTCTGACAAAAAGTGTGTGTATTGCTATTTTAATCATTTGAAAATAAAGAGCTAACATCCACATAATTAAAAAATATGAAATTAAATTGTGTATTATAATAATATATTTTTTAAATTGCAAAAAAAGGTAAGCAGTTTTGTTGTTTAAAAACTATTGCACTTTTCTCTACAATATTTAAATTAGATCAACTAAATTATTTGCTTTTGATATATATATTACAAAGATCAATATTTCATTTAATCAATATTTAAAAAAAAGTAAACCCTGTATAAAAGCACTCAAAATACAGTTAGATATTAATTGATTTTGACAAATTTCCAAGATCACTTAAATATTTAATAAATTGGATTCTCAATAATCTTCAGTATTATTGCAAAAATTTAAAAGAAAATTATTAAAATATTAAATATATATATATAAAAAACTACTTTGCTATTAACTGTATATAATCTTTTCAAAATATCCTCTTACCAATAATAAAATTAAATGCAATTATTTTAATGACGAAGTTTATGCGATTGGTTAATTTACAAATAAATACGTCATAAAAAAAAAAAAAAAAAACATGTTCAGGTTAAGAACTCGTTTAAGTTAAATGATGCCTAGAATTTATATATTATTAATGTGATTGATAGATAAATATCACAAATAATTAATAGCAATAAATTATTTACATCCTATGCAAGAAAAAAAAAGTTACAAATTGAAAAAAGCAAATAATTTTAAAGATAAAAAAATTTCTTAATAAAATAGATATTAGTACTGCTTGTTTTGAGTAAAGTTACGTTACTGAATTATTCAATTTCAGAATTTCTATTAAGAAGAGTAATAATTTTCCCTACACCACTCCCACACAGGATAGAGACAGATTTCTATCCACTCTTAACATTTTGTGGAGGGTGTAATCATAAATGTATGACCAAAGACATGTGCAAAAGATGCATAATCCCCAAAATGTACATTTCATACTGCACCAGCACTCATCTACATATCTTTTTCATTGAAGGTTCAAACTTACTACTCTCACAACTTTGATACAAACCACTTGATGAAAGTATATTAATAAGTTTTACTAGTCACTCATTATACTAGAGATTATCCATTAATAAATAATATTTCTGTAGTGTCATTTTCAGTACATCATTCTTATGTAACATAGGGGCTGGTTTCTATCTTTTTTACATATTTTTGGTCATATATTTATGATTACACCCCTTCACAAGGTATTAAAAACAGAAAGAAAACAATCCCTAATTTGTGTGAGAATAGGGTGGTGAAAATTATACTACAAAATTATTAATTACTAAGTAGATAATCTCTAGTTAATGAATGACAAAAATTATTAATATGTTTCCATTAAGTGGTTTGTATTAATGGTGTTAAACTGTAGTTATATCCTATCTCTATATACTAAAAAATGATAAAGATATGGGTAAGAGAATACGATCTGGGTCAATTGATGAGTGCTGGTTCAGCACAAAATGTGCATCTTGAGGATTGTACACCTTTATCACATGTCTTTGGTCACACCGCTCCATAATGTAGTAAAAGTGGATAGAAATCAGTCCCTAGCATGCATGAAAATAGTGTGGTAAAAATTACATTGCAGAAATATTCTTCATTAAATGGAAATCTCTAATCTAATAAATGGTTATTAAAAATTATTAATAGTAATCAATTATAATCTGAATATATTTGTAGATTGTTTTTTTTCATTCCTAAATATTAATTCATAAAAACAGTACTGTCTAGTGTCATTAAAGTTCTATAATTGTAGAATAATGCAATTTTAACATAAATATCACAACATTCTCAACTTACTCTACATAAGAAGATCATTCCTAAATATTAATTCATAAAAACAGTACTGTCTAGTGTCATTAAAGTTCTATAATTGTAGAATAATGCAATTTTAACATAAATATCACAACTTTCTCAACTTACTCTACATAAGAAGATCATATTTTCTTTATCCTACTTCAGAACAATCTATTATAAGATTAAATAACCAAAGAATACTATGATAATGCTATGCTATTAAACCAAAGCAGAAATTGTCCAGAATGTCAATAAATTAAGGTTGATTACTCAAACTCATGATAGATGGCTCTGAAATAGAATAAAAAGGATTGCTCTTAATCATAAGATTATCCTGTCCTTTATTGTTTTGTTTTTATTTTCTTAAAAAATCAAATTAAAAACTTTTTTATTATCTAGTAGAAAACTATAATAAGAAATCAATTTATGGACATATATAAAATATAAACAACATAGATGTAAAAAAGTAAATAATCTAGAAAAAATTAAAATAATTTTTATTTTAACTAAAAATGACCATATTATAAATAAATTAATTAAAATTCACTGTATTCATATTGATATATTATAAATTAATTAATTAAAATTAATTAAAATTCACTGTATTTCATATAGATATATTATAAATTAATTAATTAAAATTAATTAAAATTCACTGTATTCATATACATCACAGTAAATATTATGTAAACCAAGTAAGTTGATCAACTATGAAGGTAATTATTTGTAAATGAGAAAATTAAAACCTTGCTTTACTAAATAAATTGCTTTGAATATTAAAAATTTTAAAGGATAAGCAAAATGATTCTTTTAATAATGAAATAAATCCATATAGTTAAAAAATTTATCTTCACAGTTCACTAAACTGCTCAGACTACATTACAAATACACAATGCCGGGTTTAAATTTTAACATATGTGTCTTATCTAAGTAATATATAGCGGAGTACACTTTGAAAACTATAATTGTAGTTGAAAAGTTATAATTGACTATTTTTTAGTCCACTTTCAGAAAAGGTTATATTTTAACTGTACAATAGTTTACTTAAATTTCTTTGAATTAATAATTTCACACTCTGTAATCAAGTTGCACTTTTTAGTATCTATATAAACATAACTTTGTAGTATCTATATAAACATTTTAGATCAATAAAGGTAGATTTCCACCTTTATTGTTTAAAGGATGTTGCCTTGACAACAGATTGATATTGGCATATTTTAAATGTTGATTTCCACCTCACACTATTTTTCCACCTTCTGCACATGTACACATAATCTGCACTGGATAACCTCAGGATTGATGGTGATGGGACAACACATTATGAAATGCCAGAGTACCAAATTGCAACTCTAATGGAGACTCTTATATATAACTTTAGTATCGGTTAATAATTAACCAAATTATCTATGTTAATACTTCATGAATAATAAGTAAACAAATAAAATTTCTTACTAATAAAACACTGAGAGTGATATTAATAATAATACCAATAATAACTTCATAATTTATTACATCTCTTGGGAGAGGAGGAGAATCTCAACTCAACTCCCCACTGTACACTAAATCTCTCAGCATTCTCCCCATTCATCCCACATCAAAGTCACAATTAAAATTTGAGTAAATTTAAATTATTTCCTTGCCCAACATCATCATCAGAGTCCATCCCTCTACCATACTATCGATCACACTTGTTTTGCGAATATTAGTAACCACTAATTATATACTTCTCTTTATTTTCTGATTACTTCCCATTCACCAACTCTTTGCTACTATATGGTGATCTCAACTCAGGGCTTCAGAATAGCAAGGTATGAAACCTTAAATACTGATATGAATTATTAGTGACTAATGAATATACTACCACTGATTACAGATATAATCGACCTTAGCTTAGTTTAGCCTAGCCAATGTCCACTTTCCGAATAATTAAGGTAAAATTTTAATTATAGATTTGTTGTCAAAACACCTTGAACATTTTGGTAATTTGAAAAGGTATTTGAATACTGTGGATAGGGCAATGATTTTATTTCCACCCACTGCATTCAATATCACATGACAACCCTACTGCATATATAATAAACTTTAATTTTAATGATGCTATATTTATTTGTTTACACTCAACATACTTATTACTTGAGTTTGCAGTGTTTAAAGTAACTTCCTCTCCTTTCAATTTTGGTAATGAAAGCTTTATAAGAATCTTAAGTAAAATAAAATGATCTCTTAAGTACTTTACCATAATATAGTTGTGAATAATTAATTTATAACTAAATTTAAATATTAGTGTATTGATGTATGATTGGATTTCCGAAATTTATAGCATCCATAAAACACTGAGACACAGACAAGGCTTTGACTTAAAATTGTAAAATTTTATTAACAGTCATAACCTTATCTCCGAAGCCCCCCCCCCCTCGAACACCAATATATATATATAATATCAAATTGTTAATAATATGGGATTCACAGCTGTTACGGAATTACTTTTATTCTCTAAGCAGATGACTTAAATAAGCTACTTAACATCTTTAAGACGATAACAATAATTATTAACTTATTATAATATACCCTTAAACATTTTGATTTTAACTCTAGATTATATTCCTTAACCTATGGTTAATAACATGGGTAGTAAAGAACACTTTTCGCTAAGGAATAAATTTATAAATTATGTACCAATTAGAGCAAATTAATATGCCTTAATAACCTATTTCAAATTTCTAAATACTTTAAAGCATTCACTTAACCCTTACACCAATTAAAGAACTGTTCAAGTGTTATAAAATTGCCTCTCATACAGGTCATACTTTTGCATACACACATATAGATAACATCCCAACGTCCCCACAGGACTGGATGCACACTGCTTATTATAAAATAAATATATTTTTATTTTCTAAATTTGAAATTCGATTCTATAATTATTATTGGCTCATAACCAACTATGTAAAGCTATGCCAGGAGTAATACCTAAGTACGACAGATTGCACTTGCAATCTCACACTCAATAAAGAAAAAACAAATTGATTCTATGGCCCTACCAACACCATTAACAACATTTACTATTCTTCAAACAAATACAGAAATGACCTTAAGGTGTAACATGAACATAAGGTGGGAAATTCATCTACAATTTCTTAATATTTCCAAAGTTTAATAACTATTTAATGAGTGAGCTGTGCTCCAGCTCAACTAGCCAGATGGTGATAACTGAACCAACCTCGAGCGTACAAGGATCACTCACCTATTCACATATATAGCAGAATTTAAATCTAATTTCTACACACAAAATATTGAACTGATGCATTAGCCAATAATCTTACATGCTTACATACACTTATATTTAATATCAGTTTATATCCTTTGTAATTATAAATAAGAAGTGTGCATCGTTTGTATAATAATTTTCTCTCCCAACCATGACTAGGCTATCTCATTCCATTAATAACATGCATTCAAAGATAAAAACATATCAATTTCATTCTAACTAAAATTTAAATAATAAGCTGTCTTAATAAACACCTTATGCACTATATCCTTTCATTTGTATTTCTTATTTGTATCATTAGGGTAAAGCAACATCCTAGTATTCTAAAGAAGGCATATTTTAAACTACTGTGCTAACTTAACCTTAAATGCAATAAATATTTGTTACCACTTCACTCATGTGCATGATATATGGTATTATAATGTATTAAAATAAATATAGTTTATAAAAAGAAATAACAGTGGATATAAGACCAAAAAAATAATAATAATACTTATAGTCTCTTTCCAGTACAGTCCTCGAAAGTTCCTTTTGTATTCCTGCAGTTGTAAATATTCCTTAATAGTTTGTGTGTGTGCATACATTATCCAAACACATAATGCATGGAAATTTGAAGAATCATTTCATTGAGTAATCTGCAAGGTTTATCTATTCAGGTGCAAAGAACTTTTCTCCTTATTTGAATGTGTATTACAAATATAACACTCTTTCCAGACATGCAGAAAATAAGCCAGAAGGTTTTGTTTTTAAGATTCACATTAACAGATAATAGTATGATATTTAATTCAGTGAGGAAATAATTTTCCAAACAATGATTTAATTCCTTCATGTAGTTCAGGTTTCTTTAAGATAAATCTGGTTATATATTACATTATAATAGTGAATAAAATCCTAGTCAAAGAAGCCTGAACTATATGAAGGAATTAAATCATTGTTTGGAAAATTATTGCTGGTTATATATTATATTATAATAGTGAATAAAATCCTAGTCAATCTGTCCTTATGAAGAATGAGTCTTTTGTTCACTACTGCTTATGCTGGAGAAGTCAGATAATTTTACATATTCTCTTACATAAACGGTAGCACTAAATTCTTTGAAATGTTCACTGGTCTGTGATGTCTCAGTTTGATAAATAAATAAAAATTTTCTTCCTTATGATAACCATTAAATTTTCATTGATAAATCAGCTTTTTAAGACACTGGTGATCCAAACAACATTTTGGGTGGGATTTTAACATATACCTGTGTATCATAGTTCAGTTCCACACTTTTCTTTTATGATGATTATTTTCTTTCAAAATCTTTTGTAACACAAATAGTCATAGTTATCCATCATTAAAAGTGAACATTTGGAATAAATATTCATAAAACCTATGGTTTCCATACTTTTCTCCAAGTAATTTTTTTTTCTTCAGCTGATGTTGCATTACTTTCCGATTAGTTGTGGCAATGATGTTTGTATATAAAATCATGATAACGATTAATTTCAGGAAGAATTAATATATGCCTGACGTGGGAAGCTTAAGCACATATCATATTTTTCACAATAATACAATTTTGATTCAAGTTTTTAGTCAGAGATTGTGCCAGGATGGAAGATAAACTTACTCTATATTAGCTTAAATTGATGATTTCAAATCCAAATGAAGTTATACCCCAGACAAAATGAAGAAGCTCCTTTCCAGAAAATGGCTGACTTTTAATAGTCAGGTCCTGCCAATCAATCTCTAAATGAAACCTTCTGTCAATTAAACCATATACCCTATTTTTAATTGGTTATTTATTATTGTTTTCAAATTAATTATTCACAATCAGGCAGATATGTGGTTTTTTGCTGGATCTTTTCCCGCTTCTTGTAAAAATTACTTGAGAGAACAAAATGAAATTTTTTAATAAAAAAAAAAATACATAGTGTACTGAATTTGAACTCAAGATTTTGAATGAGAACTGACTGCTATGGATATGAAATTAAGATAAAATAATCACTCTCTCAACAAGCTTTCCAATGACAACATACATTCCCAATAATAATTACTGGTTATTTTTATAATTAAAATCCTACATGTATTTGGTGTATGCACCCTCACACATGTGCGATTCTGCTTGAACAGTTTTAATACTTTAAATTAACCCTTAATCTCCTATACAAACTTCCTCCAATAGATATTCTATAGCTAAATTTTACTCTCCTAACCAATACGTTTTCCTTCAGCCAATTTTTTTTTCTTCTACTAACTAGAAATCACATCAGTTTTACAAAATATCCATTCCCCTTTCCGATTTATCTAAATTGTTAATAACTACCTGCAAAGCAATGTTAACAAATAAACTAATTAAATGGGACCATTTATGATGCTTTAAATCCCTATTTTATTTACATTATAATTAAACAATTTCTATTTCAAGTGTTTATAAATGAGATTTCATTACGTATCAAATAATTCATGAAAGTTTATTCAAACTTTTATTTTAATTTAAAATTAATACTCTTTAAATAATTTTATATCAAATTTAATGCATTTTATGAGGAAAATTTTGATCTAAATTGATGTTAACAAAACCAGCTTTGAAGTAAGGAAGCGTTGGTTACAACCAAAGGTTTCAATATCTATAAGTATATATTAGAATTACATGTTAAAATTAATTATATGATAATTTATACATACAGAATCACCATTGCTTATATTTTCATTATTAACATGTCATAGATAGATGATTAAATAATTGTTGAACTTTAGAGGGAAAAATGCATCCAGATTCATGTAAGCTAGATTTAAAAACACACGTGCACACACAAAATATTTCACAATGAGCAAAATGGCATTAAAATAACTATTTTCTAATATGTGAAAATAATAAATTAAGTTTAAAAAAAAAAAGAAATTTCAATTTTATTTTACTATATCACCAAATAATATTTTGCATATAGCAATAATAATGAATGCTAAAAAGAGAATACTACCAACTCAACCCCTGACAGTTATGGAGTAAAAAATATATGTCAATTGAATGATTTTGTCTAACGAGATATACATTTAATATTATTGAAAATAAATTTGTGTGCAAAACAAAGAATATATTAAAATTAATAATAATTACATTTTTTTAGTAGAAAGAATTATGATGAGAAAGTACTGAATTAAAATTGTTGGACCAATAAAATGATCATTTAATATCAGACTAAGAAATTTACTTAAAAAGTTTGTTTTTGGCCATAAATCAAACTTGAAATTGTAATCTCCGAAAGCTTGACGGACAAGTTTAACATATTCAAAATTATAGTAATTCTTCCAGTAGTCATGGACATTGTTTTCATTTCTAATATTCGTTTCATTTTATTACTGTTTCAAATATAAATAATGGGTTTTTAAAATATTGATTATTTTCTGACACAAGAATTGAATGACAGATTTGGCACAGATGAGAAAAATATGACTTGAATATGTTATACAATCAATTAAAATCCAAAATATCATATACAGTGAAGTCTACTAAAATGAATGTGATTCCAGAATTCCATTTGGTTCACTGCAATTTACAATTAAATACATATATTTAAGGGTGATTTATTGCAAGTTCATGGCAAAGTTCAAAATTACAATTTAAAACAATCACTTAAGTTGGAAAAATCAAAAATATGAATGTAAAAATACATATAAATTGTTATAAATATTATAATGTTATATTTTTAAAAACACTAAAATTCAATTTTCACAAACATGAAATCACAATATAAACTTATATCTTAATAAAAATTCACAGACAGTTGATTTTAAAACTTCTACTTTTTTGAAAGATAACATCTGCCATTGATCCCTATCTGTGCTAAAAGCATCACCATGATTTGTAACACTATGTAATGAGATTCTTTTTCTGAACCCAATGAATCTATCATTGCTGCTTTGCAGGAAGAGTACTTGTATGAAAAGGTAGCAAAATTCTATAAACAAACAATTCTCAAATAATTATCTCATTGAGGAGATCATCTGCCATTTGCTTTTAACTATCCATGTTATCAAAAAGAGATTCTGGTTAGTTCTGTAACATTACAATGTAAACAACTCAAGATAAAATATTTTCTCTGTTTATAAATCTTCATTTTTAATACGTGATTTAGAATGATAGATTTAATCATATGTATTCAGAATTTTGTATTATCCTATATTATTTATACATTAGGAGTAACAAGAAAAGATCGAAAATGAAATACATGAGTGAGAGAAGAAACAGGCATTATAAAAGACTGGAGTGAAATTGAGATGGACGCATTTGTAGAAGACATTATAGTAGTGGGACAGTTTAAATCTTAAATGAGATTCTAAGAGATCATAAAAGACCTAGAAAGAGACCACATGTGAGATGGATACATGAAATAAGGAAGTGTGTTGAGGTGATGTGAAGAAGAGAGGCTAAAAATCAGAAAAGATAGATTGAACTTGAAGAGACATTCATCTTGCAGAGGATCGATAATACTTGAAAATTATGATGATGATTCAGAATTTTAATCATTTTTTTTTAGGAATCAAGTTTTTCTTTTCATTTCACTATTGATAAATTTTTTGACATTACTTTTCTGACTCATAATAAAAATGAATATGTGAACCAAAAAAATTTAAATATAAAAACAAGTAAAGTTGAAAAAATTAAAAAGGAAAAACTAATTGTAAATAATTTCATAAAATAAAATCTTGATGCTTTATTTAAATCTGAAATACTATTAAAAACCATACATATGTGGGTTACTCATTTTTATATATATAGCGATGTTATATTGCTAAGGCTACTAATATATGGTGTATGTTTTCAGACCCATACAGTTATTTAATTTAGATAGATGGACTTGAAAATTTCAAATTTCTACTTAATAGATGGGTATTAAATAAGTGCTGGCCTTGAGTTAGCATTTTAGATCTAGTGTCTGAATATCCTAGCATCTACCTCACTGAGGAGAGCCAACAGCTCAAAACCAGTTTGGGGATAGGGATAATTATAGATAGATTTTTAAATGCTTTCTCTTATGGCACTCATGATAAAAAGCTTATTAAAGCTATTGGCATGCTTCCTATATTATATATCTATAATACAAGCATAAAACAAATCATGTGATATATAACTTGAAATTTGATTTTTTGATTATATATATATATATATATATTACAAAGAAAACAAGTCATATGTCACATGACCTAATTTAATAAGCTTGTATTACAAATGTTATATAATGAGCTTGCAAATAGCTCTTAACAAACTTTTCAGAATATCCGCAAACTCAGAATGATTTCTGTTACTGGCTTCCTCAGTGAGGTGTTAGAATATTCAAGTATTAGATTTAAAATATCAGGCCAAGCCCAATACTTTATCTAATGGATAACTATTAACTATTTGATAAAGTGTTGGGCTTGGCCTGGTATTTTAAATCTAGTACTTGAATATCCTAGCACCATGTTGAGGAAACCAGTAGTGAAACCAGTCTGAAAAGCTTATTAAGAATTATTTGCAAATTTATATATATATATATATATATATATATATATATATATATATATATATATATATATATATATATATATATATATATATATATAATCAGGGAGAGGGAAAGGATAGTGATTATCATTCTATTAAAAAAGCAGCAGCTTTTAATAAACATCATTATTAAAAATAAGTTCTTCATTCAGAATTTGGTAGATACTCATTACTACTGTTATTACAACATATTACTTGCAAGTATCATGAACCAAAAATAAGGCAGTTAAATTATTTTTTAGCTTTTACCATTATGCTCATACAATAAAAAACTAATTATGTTAAAGTTATACTGTGTTAATATGTTTTTCTTGTATTATTTATTGTTATAATTTTGCATTTATTGAGATTCATTCCAAAAACTATCTGCCATTATCCTTAATTCATAACTTCTCAATCTTAAGTAAGAATCAACTACATGCATATATAAAAAAAAGTTAATGCAAACTAGTTGGCAGTGAAAATACTACTCATGCAAATGGTATCTCATTAAATCATCATCATCATCTCATTAACATTTAATTGGACACAATCATTTATATGATAATAACATATACAATACAACATCTATTTTTTTATTCAAAAGCAACCATAAGAGGAGTTAGTTTATTTATTCCATACTCTAAAAATGCTAATCACACATTCTAATCCTTTTCTCCATTATTGTATTTATAAATTTTCTGCTACTTTTCACTTGTGCTAAAATAATATATTATCTTTTTCCCCCCACTATAATATTGACATTAACAAGAGATTTAAGCACCCCATCATAAGATTTTCAATGGTGTGGGTGGTTGAAGAGTTAGAAAGTGGAGTAGATTGAATCTGTCCATTAAAGTGTGAAAATTTATTTTAATATAAACCAAGCGCTGATTATATATTGGACCAACTGATGAGTGCTGGTTGAGCAGGAAAAAAATATATTGGAGATCGTCTATCTTTTCCACACGTGTGTGTCATGAGCATCAGTTGTAAAAGTTAGAGTGGATGGCTAGAGGTGAGCTTGAAAGTCTGTGTTCAAAAACCCATGTGCATTGTACTCTTCTCATTTCGTCATTTACTTTCCACCTTTACTAAAACTGATGCATTTCAATTTAAATGTTCAGACTTCTGCTCTGCAGCAACATAAATCACATGAAAAATTTAAATCATTTCGCCATTCCTGTCCTCATTTTAAATAAATCTTTATTTTCTTATACTGATCACATATTTATCAATATCAACGTCTACATTGTCATCTAGTATCTTATTTCTAGAGTGTCAATTCAGATTAATTACTGTAATTTTTAATATAAGATAAATGGGAATTCATGATGCAATAGTAGCTTATATGTCTGCTATGCTTATAACCCGGATTTTACTTCAAGCAGAATAAATATGAAAATGTTTTCAAATGTAACATTTGTTTTTGTTTTTTTTGGTTTTTTTGGGGGGAGGGGTTGACCTTATAGCAAACTCAGTTAACTACTCGCAAGTGTTTGTAAATATGTATCTAGCTATTCTTAGATAGAAAATTCAAGATGAATTGTTTAATGAGAGCTCTTATAGAGATCTTTGTTCAACAATGGGGCATTTAAAAGCTATTCATCTGTAACTATCGTAATATATAGTTATTATTTAATTATTTAACAAAACAAACTGCTACAAATATTTTTCTGAATCACAATTTCCAAATATTTTACAAAATTATAACAATTTCTTATTATGTAATATATAGGGTATATTAGCACATAACGTTCACATGACCCACCACTCTCCACACTATCTCGTAACACTGATACACTTTGAACACATATATGTTGAAAAGATAAATAATCACCAATACACGTATTTTATGCTGAACCAGCAATCATTAGTTGATCCAGATTATCATCTCCATACATATATGCTATAAGTGCTCAGATATATATTAAGATAGCCAAACCTCATATATCATCAGATTTTCAATTGGATGGACGGTTGCAGAGTGAGTGTGGAGTAGATTGAAGCCTGTCCATTAAAGTATGAGGTTTGGCTATTTTAATATATATCTGAGCACTTATAGCATATATGTGTAGAGATGGTAATCTGGACCAACTGATGATGATTTCTGGTTTAGCATGAAATACGAATATTGGTGATTATTTATCTTTTCAACATGTATGTGTTCAGTGTTATGAAATAGTGTGGAAAGTGGTGGGTCATGTAAAAGTCTGTGCTCATATATAGACACAGGTATATAATAAGCCTGTGTGTTTCAGTTATTACAATTTCTTATTGTAAAATCAAGTGGTACTGTATCTAGACACATATTTCTATTTTCTTTTCTTTTTTTTTTTTTCAACATTTACAAAAACAAAAATAAGTTAACAATAAATTGTTATTAAAATATTTTCATTTTGTTAACACTAAAAGCTTTAATAGTACATCATAGTCAGATTTACCACATGGCTTGGAAAAAGGAAAAAAAATACACTGGTGTTGATTGGTGTAAAATATCTATGAAGTGTTTCCTGTGATAAAAAAATATTGATGGCAGTTAATGATAAACGCAATCCTTTATTAATTATTAATAACATTTTAAATAGTATAACATGTTTTTATTTCTTCAGTGACACTATTTTAAGAATTTTTCTACATCTGAAATTGACAAAGCTGTTTTCTTTCCTTCGCATTTACTATATGTCTAAAGTAATCAATCCTGTTCTAGCGTTGATAAGTATCACATATTTATTTATTAGCACTATTTAATAATATATATTAAAGTTTTATTCCAATTAAAATATTTCTTTATTAAATGCAGTGATGTAGACTTAGAGTTGGCAAATAAGAAATCTATTATTGATGATGATTATTTATTCTACTTTATTATATTCTGTTACCTAATATGGTTTTTAAACTGAAAACTTAACATGCAAACATTTAAAAGGTTCCGTATGTGTGTGTAAATAAACATTTTACTGATACGATTTGTAATTATTTGAAGTGACATTACTTCTTCATTCACCATTTACTATATTTTCTTAACTTTTAAACATTATCTGCAGATAAAAGAATTGGTCAAACTTTACAACATGTTTCAACCTCTATCCTTCCCGAATACCTCAAAAACAATCAACAATGTTCAAGTTTTAATATCAATTAAAATACTTTAGTGGAACTGAATAAAAGTCGTGGCTATCTTAACTTCTTATAAGGCATTCGACAAGAGTGAAGACTGAATATTTGTCTAGCAAAGATTGGACATATAAATTAATAATAAATAATATATAGGAATTTAGAAAAATAAATAGAAATTTAATATTACTTCAATTAATTATGCATATGGTTGGAGTGCTTTTGGTAGAAATAACTTGATACTAAAAGGAAATATGCCTATTTGTTTGAAAAGAAAGGGTTTTAATAAATGTGTTTTACCAGTTATTACTTATGGGTCTGAGACTTGGACCCTTAATAGAAGAGCAGTACAGAGACTTCAGACCACTTAGAGAAGTATGGAGAGATGCATGTTAGGAGTAACAAGAAGAGATTGAAAATGCAATACATGAGTAAAAAAACAAACAGGTGTTACTGACCTTATTGAAAAAATTAAAAAACTGAAGTGGAGTTGGGCTGGATATATTGCTAGAAGAGCTGATAATAGATGGATAATTGAAATCATAAACTGGATTCCCAAGAGATTGTAAAAGACCCAGAAAGAGACCATATGTGAGATGGATGGATGAAATAAGAAAGTGTGCAAGGTGGTTATGGAGAAGAGAAGCTAAAGATCAGAGAAGATGGTTTGAACTTGAAGAGGTCTTCATCCTGCAGTGGATTGATAATGGTTGATGATGATGATGATATGCAAAAAAATAATTATAATTTTTGTAGATATGATTGTAAGATATGATAGGTCTATTTGTAGTAGTTAAAGTATTGAATGTTTCAAACCCCTTACTCCACAAAACATTTCCTATAGGTAACAATGACTACACACCCACACAGAATAAATAAACAAAAAATAAAAACCAAATAAATATGATCCTTAATATTCAGTCTTTGATAATTGTCTATAACATTTTTCTCAATTGCCAATCCAGGTCTATAAAAAAAAAAATTGACCAGTTCACAAATGTCAAAAAATAATGGTACAATAAAAATGTGGTTATTTACTTTTCTATATTGATACAAAGTATATTTAATCATATTTATTTTTTTTTTAAAAAGTGCGGCTTAAATAAATATACCAAAAAAATTAAAACTGTTTATGAATTTAAAAATCCAACTTTCATATATATTTTTTGCATTAACTTTAAAAAGCAGAAGACATATTTAAATACACCCCCTCCCCCATCCATTAACATTTCCGATGCTTTGCAGGATTTACACACTTATAAATTAAAAGCAATTTTTATTTTTTCATACAGTGTTGTGCGTTGTATAATAATTTTTATTCTTTAAACAATTTTGTCTTTTTTTTTTTTTTTGTAGTTTTTCATTTTTATTGTTCATTAAAAAGTGAATTTTAAAAACTATTTAGGTATAAGTTATTTGTACTTTCATACAGTATTTTGTGTATTTCCATTCATTTAGTAAATATATAATTTTTAAAGCAGAGTCAGCCTCCGATAATGCGCAATTTCTTAAATATAAATCTCCACGCACTTGCATGTCAGTAAGAGTTTAAAAAACTTAAGTGAATTTCTTAAGTTTAGAACATAATTGTATAAACACCAACTCTCCCTGACTATGCTTAATTAAATCGGGGCTTGAGTCTATTGTATGCTGATTTTATAATCAAATATTGAATTGTACAAATTTAGTTAACCTATCACAGGAGAAAGACAGTGTCTTTATTATCGGAGGTTAACTTCCGCTTTAATAATTTAAAATTTTTCAGCACTTTATAATAATAGATTTACATTTATAAGTCGTAAAAGTCTAATCATAGGTGATTAAAAATGAGACAATGTCTTTGTCCTGAGATAGATTAACTCAATTTGTACAATTCAATATTTGATTAGAACATCAGGCACACAATAGACTCAAGCCCTGATTTAAGCATGGTCAGTGAGAGTTGGTGTACATACAAATACTTTCTAAACTTAAGTGATTCACTTAAGTTTTTTAAACTCTTACTGGCAGGTGAGTGCACATAGATTTATAATATTTAAAAAATAGTGCGTTACCTCAGGTTGACTTCCGTTTTAATAATATCAAAATTTTCAGTGCTTTATAATAGTAGATTTAAATATATAATTAGTAAATAAATATCTATAGTTAAAAATTTAATGATTTTTTTTTTTTGGTGCTTTTTTTCAACAATTGAGTCGCTGTTTATCTTTAATAAATTTGCAAATAAATATTGATTTATTAATAATATATACTTTTATATTGATATGTCCTGAAAAATTATCTGAACTTTACCAGAACATGACAGTAAAGGGTTGAAAAACAATAAACTCTAGTATTTATTAGTTTTAATTTCATTACTTTTCTTTTTCTTGACAAACTTTCCTCCTTTGAAAAACATTTTGGAAAACCATAGAACATAAATTTGGATTAATTTAACTCTCTGTCATAATAGGAGTATTAAAAATATTATAACAATTTAATAAATATTATGAAATGCTATGTAAAACCATTACTTTACCATGTTTTACATTTATTATTCTTAAACATATATAATGAGTTATTTATTTATATAGAGCTATGTTTTTAATCTGTAATAATAATTAGGGATCACTCCACTACACATGTGCTGGATAGATTTAAACACTCAATGAATACTCTCTTTTCCAATCACAGGATAAAGTCTTTTGAAAGAATAGAATGAATCCACTCTAGCTTTTTATCCTAAATGTATATGTATAGGCAAATCTTACGCATTTGGAAATGAGAGTTTTAAGATATTAAAAAGTGGCTTTCAATTCCTTTTACTATGTTTTAATATTTCATCTAATAATGACGTATCGTAAACCATAAAAATTTTGCAAGCGTCATTCATTAAATCATAGTAAAAAGAATTGAAAGTGATTATTTAATGTCTTCATTCTCACTTAAGATTTACCTATACATATACATTTAGGTTAAAAAAATAAAGTGGATTCATTCTACCTATTCAAAAGACTTTATCTTGTGTTTGGAAAGGAGATATTTGTTAAATGATTAAATCTATCCAGCACATGTGTAGTGAAGTGAACTCTAATTATTATTATTATTCCATATTTGAGCTTATAAAAATTCAATCAAAATTTCATTTAGTTACATACTGCTAAGTTTCATTTAGTTTCTTAATTTCTTTTAATTAGTCTTGCATACTTTTAGAAGTACTTTATAATTTAATATTTTTTTCAGGAATAAAACCTAGTGACTATCCTCATCACACTGCTTGAAATTTAACACTGTAAAATTAAAAGAGATTGTAAATAAAAAATAAAAGCAACAGTAAATAAAATAGGCTTTCTTAAAAATATCTCATTCAAAAGCAAATGTGTGAACAGTATAATGTGAATTGACAAATGTGGATTTACACAAATCACAATACAAGTTTATATGTATACTGAATAATTGATACACATAAACAAATTTGTTACATGTTATATGGTGTAATAACATAATGTATTTGTCTATTGATATGAGCGAAACTGAATACACAATAAAGATAAGGATAAATGATTAATATAATCATTAATACAGCTTTGACAAAAGCACAATAATTTCAAAAATGGTGGTGGTTATTAATTTTATAATGTTATGTAATATTCAATTTATTTACTAGTGCAGAGATCGTGTGTAATTTAAACAGATGGGATTTACATCTCAGCACAAGTGCTGTACTGTTGTTATAATGGTTCAACAGCGACTCTTATCTTTTCAAGTCTTTGTCTTGTCCTTTGGGTTGAGAGTACTCAACAAGACAAATGAGCTATTATAACAAAGTTACAGCATATGTGCTTAGAATGTAAACCCTTCAGTTTAAATTAATTCTATGATAATAATTTACTATTATTATTTAATAATTAAGAATAATTTATGAAAGCTTATAAATATGAAAATATTAGACCTGCTAATGAGAGTAGTATCAAAAGTGAGACCAAACGTTGGCAAAAGATGCAGATTACTGGACCTGGTTTCAATGTTTTATTTTATTTAGTTTGATGAAAAATAGAACATACAATTTGGGATATTCAAAAATGTCACTATGAAAACCAATCAATTAAAATTATAAAATTTGTCATTTTTGTGTTGGGGGGAAAGGCATCTATTAATATGGTTACTAAGAATTTCCAATGTTGAAAAAAATAGATCTATGCATTTTGGCAAAGATGGGCACTCGATAATAAAATGAGGTAAAGTTTCCTCTTCTCTCTGGGCAAAGGTCAGATGAAATTGATGTAAGCATTCATCAATACCCTCTATTGTAATACAAAAAGCAAAAAGGAAATTACATCATAATATATACTTTCAAAATGTAAGTAGGAATGGAAGTTAGTTAATCCTAATGTAATCAACTTCTATATTAGAGTAAACAAAGACTTCCCAATTATTAGACAAATAGGCATTGATTAATATACTAGTTAATTTTCTTATTCTAGCTACATTCCACATCAATATTGAATAACTAAATGCTTTGACTAAGACTCAAAAATTAACTAAAAAAAATCTTGCCTTGAAAATGTTATATCTATGGATATGTATAAAATTAACTACTATGTCAGAGGATCTCTTAAATTGATGAATAAGTACTTTTCCAACTACTTTATATAAGTTCATACTGTACATTATAATCCCATAAATATTTTTCAAAGTGTACATGAAACTTTTTTCTATCGTTCTTATATTGCTTTAATCAAGTCTTTAAAAAAATATTCAAATTGCTTTACTTCTTGAGAACATCATAAGAAGTTCAAGTTCCAGAAATACTAACACTAGAAATGACCCTATACCCCACATTCCAGAACCTGACAATTTCCCTATTCCATCACTTCACACATTCCTTTGGAACACTTTATACACTGCTTTATTTACCTATGCTATAACAGTTTTGACAAGGTAGCAGTCTTCCTCAGATCTTTCTTAATTTTCAAATGTTTGTAAAAGACTATTAAGACATTTGAAGAAAATTACTGGATAGTCGAAAATGCTATAGGGATGTGAAATAAAGCATTGTGAAAATTTTAAAAGAATACCCCCCCCCCTTTATTTAATACATTATTATTAACTATATAGTAGCACACATACTGAATGGAATGCAAAACACAATGTTAATAAGATATCTGTGTTATTAGAAGAAAAAATAACATAAGAACAAGCAAACATAGTATCATAAACAAAGAAAAGTAAATGATCATTTGTTTTAAAAAAACATCATATAAAGCACACGTGCCTATAAATTTAGGATAGCAACACCTAATACGAAATTAATACTGCAATTGCAGACAACCAAATAATACCCTTCATATTTTAGTTTGAGAACTTACTATTCTATATTATTATCAGTACAGATCATAATAACGCAACGAACTCTTTAAATTTTATGATGGAGCTATAAACATTTGATATGCTAGAATTAATTCTGCTAAGAAAATGAAAAGCAATTTGCAAACTTCTGCTGACGATGATCACGTGTTATTGTTTGATTATGTGTAGCTAATCAACCGACCAACTTAACGGACAAAAAGTGTTGTTTTTTTAAAAAAAAAAAAACATTTAAATGCTTTCACATTCATACACAATCATTGTTCTAACAACAAATACTTATTTTTTTTCTTTAGACAAAAAAAAAATTTAATAAGAAATAGATTTTTCTCACTGCTTTTTCGCTTTACCACTGTGAAGAATAGTAATCTATCAAACGAGGCAGTTTTTTAAACTAGAAGAGGTAGAAAACTAACTTGACATAACTTTTCACAAAACTCAGTCACTGTTAAAATACTACGAACACAAATTGAATTTAACTAGCGCAGAAAATCAACACAGTTAATGATAACTGAATAACATTGATTCAAAGGGGCATAAATTAATCACCACTGATATCAATAAAAACAAAATCATTTACGCACTCGATAATGCTAAACAAATATATAAAGGAATTCAATTTAGTTTTAAAATGTGTTTTTTTTTTTTTTTAAAAAAAATAATTAATTACAAAAATTATTATTACTAAAATATTTCAAATCGATTATTTTAATAAAGATAAAAATATGAAGCAGAAAATGAAAGAAATGAATTGCTAATTCCACCTGTGGATGATGGAAGAATTGAAATGCAAATGTAGAAACGTTTTCTTTTCCTCCTCTCTTCATTAACTCACTAATTACAAAAGAAGTAAAAAGAATGTGATGCTATTCATAATGAGCAAAATCTCATCTGATAACGGCGGGGCTTCTGCTAATATTAGTCACTTCTAATTAAATCCTCAGCTTGAAACTCATCGTGAAAATTTGCAACTAAATGAAAATCAATATAATAATATATTAGTTCAATTGTTTATTTTCTTTTTAATCAACCCACAGTTAGTAAAGGTTAGCAGAGGACAACCTAGTTTACTTAAATAAAGTAAATATATCAACATGATAGCACGTTCCTTGAATAGGTAAAAAATAAATAAGAACTTAACCTGTAATGTGAGATTTAATTTTTTTTAAAAAATAACATATGCATCTGTCCTGCTTGGCTTACTTTGGTGGTGGAATGACTGACTAGAGACTCCAAGGTTTCTGAGCCAAAACTCAATCTGTAAATCCAGGTGCTCAGATGTCCTCCAAGCAATTTGCAACTCTAATTATTTTTATTTAATCCAATTGACACCTAGCTATCAAATAAACTCTATTTATCTAATTATAAACCAATGTAGTATCAGAACAACAGAATTGCTCCAAGTTGATCAGTGACCCAGAAACTATTAGTTTTAAAGTCCACGGAATCACCTTTAGCTAAACTGCAATAGTTTGTGACCCATTTAATCCTATGCAGTTCATCTCAGTGAGAGAGGAATGGATTTAAAAGCTAAAGGTTTGTGAACTAATGTTTGTTATATTCTTTCTGCTTGAACATCATGTAATTTCTTGACCAGACAATTCATATATATATATATAAAATAATAAACAACTCAGATAATATGTAATTAAACAGGAAGTAACTAAAGTTATAATGTAAACAACTTTTCAAAAGATAGATGATTCCATCTGTCTCCTTAATATTTGTTCTTAAATATGCCTAGTTTATTTATAGCAAGTGGATTTGATCTATTGATTATATATATATATTTATAGAATAAATTATAAGAATCACTATCCTCAAAGCAGAGCTTTAGTTTAAACAATCTCTAAATATGAAATGAAAACCCAGTACCAATATCTGTAAATAAATGCTAAAGAGACATATGATATCATCTACGTTTTGAAGACGTTATTTCTATTATGTAATTCATTGGATGGTTCACTTTCTTCATGTTCAGTCATATATAATCTGAGTAAGTTAATATTTACAAATATTAATACTGAGGTTTTTATTCACATTTAGAGGTTGTTTATACTAAAGCTCGATTTTGAACATCTAAAGATTTAAATCATAATGTTTACATTTATTCTATAAATATATACAATCAATAGATTGAATTCACTAATCAAGATGCTTCAGATTTGCCTATATAAGTGGACATTTAGATTAAAGATAAGATGGCCACTCTTATCTTTATAAAATTTCCTATCTTGGGTTGTGGTTTGAAAGATCTCTCTGTCGGCAAAATGTGCTTGATTATTACAAATTTTAAAGTGCATTGAACACAGGTTAAAGCCTGTTTAAAGTATTTACATATATTTTCTGTGCACTCAATAAATTAATTACTACCCTTCAATAAATAAACTATATATATATAAAAACAAATTCTCAGGAGATAGATGATATCATATGTCTTTTGGAGAATTTATTTTCCTTATATAATTTATTTTGAAGTTTGTTACTTCCTACTCAGTTATATATATATAATTACTTCCTACTCAGTTATATATATATAATGAATAGAAATGAGGAGATGATATTCATTAAATAGAATGAACTTTTAATGTGGCTAATAATTTCCTAAGGCTAAGCAAGTTTTTCTCATAAATATATATCTCTTTTATTGTGAGACTTACTTCAAAGACACCCAACAAAAGAATTATTATAGGTTTACGACAAAAACTTACATAGCATCAGAAATTGTTAATTAGTAGTAAATGATTTCTTAATAATATCAAAATGTAAAAAGTTTCTCTATTTAGTAGGTATTATCTCTTCATTTCTATTCATTATTATAATAACAATCCATATAAACATTCAATTATATATATATATATATTGACCATAAAAGTGGTTCTGGTTTGATAATGTCCATGAATTGTGGCACTATTTGTAACAGAATAAATATGACAATATGTACTTCTTTTAATGCTTCACACATTTGGGAGCCATTTTTAATTGAATAACTATAATGACTATGGAAAATAAAAACTTTAATATAATCTGAATGAAAATATAGCCCAAGCATCTGTCATCATTTGTAACAGAATTAAATATATACTCTAAAGTTGAACATCATTTATAACAGAATAAAATTATGTATCATAATATATCCTGAAACACAAACTAATTATTGATTGTCATTTATAATAGGATAAAAATATGTTCCAAAGAAGAACAATCCTAATTTAATAACACCCATGAATTGTAGCATCATTTGAAACACAATAAAAATAATAAACTAAACTAAAATGAATATCAATCAATGAATAACAATCTAACAATTAGGTTAATAAACAATAATAATAATAATCTTCATTACAACTTCATATATTCCAAAAGCATTTAGAATGGATAGAAAACAAATAAAACATTACATCAAACTATCCTGCAATATAAGCAATATTTGCACTAGATCAATGATAAAGCAATAAAACTAAATATCACTATCTTATAAATAACAGCATGTGCCTATTATACAAATCCCTTATAATAGAATGAAAATAATAACAAAGAATTACACAGATACACTTTAATATGAATCATGAATCAATACAATGTTTATAATAATACAAACTTGTACCAATAGTCAAACAATTTCTATTTAAATGAAATAATTTATAGATGAATGAAAGATAATCTTAATATGCCCTACAAGTGTACAATTCCAGTGATATCTAAACTAAATATATATAATTTAATAACTGATTACTAATTAGAACAAAATAAAAATACTGTTAACTCACTATTCCACTAATATCAACATACTCCCTCCTATTAACTAAGTCAATTATAATAAACATAAATGCTCAATAATAATACAAAATCAATTAATATAATCTATTTTTTTCCATTTTTACCAACTTAATATATTATAAAATAAAATCATTGTATTAAATAACTTTAAGATGTTCAATATCCAATCACAACACTATATAAAATAAATGATAGATTCCTATTTGATCCTTATTCCAACATTTGACACATCACATTTAATTACTCTTCAGTTTATTAAACTCAAGTTATTAAAATTTTAGACTATAATTGTCAAAGCATGTAAAAAATTGTTAATGTTTATTATAATTAAATATTAGTTAAATTGTAATGTTTAAACTGAATTTATGACCTACATTAAATAAACTTTAAATATATTTAAAGAAAATCACTTTAATCTGTAATAGAATAAAATATATTACTATTACCAGCTCTAACTAAATAACCTTATGAATTTTATGGCTGTATATCAATGACTTATAATAAAATATGTGAACATTTCATTGCAACTACCTTTACTCATCTTCTATAATTATCATATCTGCACCATTATCAATCAACAAATCAATTCATATATAATTTATATATCAGTAGATCTATTACTTGTTACTAACAAAATAATAACAATAAGCTTCCAATTACTTATTAAATATTTAATAATGTCAAATCAATTAATTTATTGTAGTATAAAATCTATAGCTGGTCAGATAATAAGCATTAAATTCAATACAAAGAAAATGATATATTATTATACTTTCCTACATGTGCTATGTTTTGATTTCCAAATTATTTTTATAACTGCTTCTGATGAATTATGTGATATAATCAATTAGGGAAAATAGACTCATCCAAATATGATTAATCAATAAATTTGCATTGTAAAATTGAATGACAACAAGCAAATTTATTTGTTTTAAATTAATTCAAAATTTATTAACAAACTGATATAAATAATATATATGGCAAATTAACACATATATGCATATAATCTGATTATGCTTTAAGCAGTAAGTTTCTAATTGGCATTAACTTCAATCTCCACTTATTGAATACTAAATACAAACACATATGTTTATATGACACAAAATAAAATGTAGAATGTTTATACTATCCAAAATATAAGAGAGTTCCAGATATATCTTCTCTGTATACTTTATATAAAAAATATAATCAAAATATAATATATATATATTGTGCCCTTTTCTATAGGTCAGTAATAGTTAATAACAGTCAATTACTAAAAATTTTAAATTTTAGAATATGTTCTTTTAATACATTAGTTATATTAAGTCAATTATATCTTTAAAGTACAATTTGAAGCTAAAGAGAATACGTAGTATATAAAATCATTTAAAAATAGTTATATAAAGCTTTAAGTATTGTTGCATATGGTTGTAAAAGCTGGCCATATTAAATAACACAGCTATAAATAATTAAAAGTATATTTAAAAATTCGATTTTAATAGTTTAAAACTGATAATTTAATAAATGCTATGTTTAAATTTATAATCATATTTAATAGTCAAAATTAATATCGTACATTTTAAAAATAAACTTTATGATGGTGAAAATTATATCTAATTCTATATTTTCTAAATTGTTCTTCCAAATTTTTTATAATTATTTTATATAATATAATAAGTGTATCAATTTTATAAATCTGGGCAGAGAAATAGATTAAAAATTGTCTGTCAAAGTTATTAATCATGTGACTTGTATACTATATACTTTCACACACGTGCTTGTTTGTATTTAAAGTAATGAAGTTTAAAATATTTTAAAAGTTATATTATAGAATTGGATGGAATTGTCACCTAGCAAATAATAATAAATATTAAGTTAACTATCGTATGTAATGTTTTAAGTAATGTAATAAAGACGAATACAGATATAATAAAAATTAAATATTTTGTTTAAATAAAAATAGATAAATGGAATAAGTTATTAAGGTTATTTTAAAAGTTATTTTAAATGTTTAAATAATTTTAATAAAATAATAATTGATTCAAAAGTAATATTTTAAATAATATTTTAAGTTCATTACATCATAATTTATAATTTTGAAATTCAATTCTACTATAAACTAAAAATATGTAAATTTGTTCTCAAGCTAAAGTAAGAATTAACCAATAGGAATTGGTATTCTTACAGACTATAAATATGAATTGCACGGGGGTATAAGGGGAGATTAATAATGTATTGAAACCAAAGAAAGGTATATTAGCAGCTCTCAAAGAGATAGTATTTTTTTTTAAAATTTTTATTTTAGTCAATTTTTTTTGGTACTTTCTTATCGTTTATTTGCAAAAAAAAACTAATTGATAATTTTTAAAAGTATTTTTTGCAAAAGAGAGTTTTAAAATATAATAATTTAGAAACTTCGTGGAAATGATTTTCTAATTTTTAAAGTACTTACCAGTCGTATTTTATCTAAAAAATTTAACCTAAACTTCGCATTAAAAAATGGATATACTGTGGAATAAAATGGATAGAAATTGTAATACTGTAAAAATGTTTGGAATATTTATTGACACAGCTTTATTAATACTTCACCGAAGAACTGTTTTGGTACATAAAAAAAACCACAGCTTGGACATCATACGGAGTCTAATGAAAAAAATTGGAGACGCAGTATTATTTATAAGCTTATCCAAGATTTATTTTTTAAATAGTAATAAGACGATTATATATTGCATGAATTATTTTATATAATATTATATCAAAAGGAGTAAAATGTTATATCCTTTCTGAAGGTAACATTTTTTTTATTTTTAAAGTGATATATAAAAATACCAAACGAAAGTTTAAATGTATTAAGAAGGAAACTCATATAAAAAAGTGAACATATAGTTGAATAAAAGATGGATCCATAAAAATACAAATAGTACTTAAAAGTTTATCGGATAACTAAAGCTAAATTAGATGGAATATGCATGGATACGCCGGCAGAGAAAATACTTAAAAAAACTTCACGGGATTAATTAATATTATGATTTAATAATTATCGTCCTAAATACTAAAACCAAGGATTATTTTCTATAAATTTTACTAAATGGATTAATAATTATTTTATTTTAAACTTTAACGCGCTTGGAGGAGAACATTTTTTAAAAACTCTAGAGAAAATAATAAACATTTTGGACTTATCAGGAACTATCATCAAGAAAATATGTAATTATAGTTTTGATTCCTTTTATTTTGTTAACCTAGTTTAAATCTAAATTTTTATATAAGATTAGGAAAAACATAAAAACATTAATTTATTAATATTAAAATTTTATAATATAACAATCTAATAATTTAGCTAAAAATATTTTAATATAAAGTGTATGGGTGTGAATTTTTTTATATCTGCAATGCTCAAGTGGATAAAGGAAGCCTACTGAACACGATGACTAGATAAAGGTTATTGGTAATAATAATAACTATTGATAATTTATAATGTATATTTTTTTGTTTTCTTTAGATCATCCATAAATTGGAAGAATGAAGTGTAAAAGTTTTTACTTATATGTACCGCATTTCATACAACATTTTAAAAAACATTATGAGATAGGATTGATTTGAAAATATGCATACGACGAATTTTTTTTTTATATTAGTGATATAATCCAACATATAACAAATAGTTATGTGATTCTTTTAAAATTTTCATGTTATTGGATATTCAAATATTGTCTAAGTAGATTGTATATGATTAGACATATAGAATAATGAAGTAAGCAGACTTTTCTTGTGGAACAGCTAGATTGTTTAACTATTAATGAATTTTATTTATTGTTTTGTAAATGCAGATAGTTATTTATCGATGTAAGATGTGGAAAATCTTGAGAAATAATGTTGAGATAGTGGCTTGGAAGTACTTAGTGAACAGGAAACCAAGATGATGTTTTAAGAAATAGGATGTTATAAGGAATGGAAATAATATTTAGTCTTTATGTGAATATCAGCATAGTTAACAAAGCCCTATGACTGATACACATTTTATTTGGACAGTGTTTATATTTCTTTAAATATTTGATGTTCTAATAAAGCTGAAGAAATAGCTTTAACATCGTCCCTGTACTAGAGGATATTAGGCAGGTAAATGTCATACCTCTTCGCATTGTACCATGATTTTGAGATATGTTAAGAGTAATACTCTAGATTTCTTCCTTAATCCTATGCATCTGTTTTCGCTATCTTTATTTCATGTAACTGCATCGTTCAGTAAGATATGTTTAAGAGAAATGATAAATAATTTAGAACTAAGGTTATGTTATCGTTTTTGTATAAGATTAGTTTATTTGCTTATAAGGAGCAGAATATTATAACTTAAAATTGAAGATCCAAAGTATCCTAAGGAAAGAAAAGAATCATAGAATATATTTTGAATTTTATTTCGGAAATGAAATATAAACTTTTTTAAAATAAAGTATCTAAACAAAGATATTTTCTTTAAAGTGATAATAATTTTAAATGCTTTAGTATTATTTTTTTTAAGAGAAAATAAGTATTGCATATTTTAAAATACAATAGTACAAAGTAAATTATGTAAACAATATGCATAGTATATTTTTTGTTTATTGATTAACAGAAATATATTGATGATTACACTTATATCATACTAAAGTAAGGCTTAAAGAAGAATATATTATGATTAGTAAACATTGTGTGATAAATACTAAAATCTAGTACTGAATTTTGGATAATAATTTGTGTAACATCTTTGACTTTGCAAGATGAAATTTTTTTTAATATTTTGAGAAATCCATACTCATTATAAAATTTTGTTTTCTATAGAATGTTTTCTAAGTATGAATTTTTAAAAATAAGATAGTTTAATAATATTAAGGATAAAATGCTGTTGCTAATAAAGTAGATAAATATATTTGTAATAAGTTAACCATAATGAGAAACCAAATAGTAACATTTTTTTTTTAATTTTGTCCTAAATCTAAATAAAGGTATAATTGAAATATAAATTATTTTTTTTATAACCCGGTAGATCAAACTGTAAAGTAAAAAAGTTAAGGATATCCACTGTAAATAGTGTAAATAAATTGTTTATTTATTTGTTGTTAGTAATAAACTTTGTTAAATTTTGTTATTTCAAAAATTTTGTGTCCGAGTTATTTATTTCTCCACATCGCTGCATGAAATCACGATATATGCATATTAATCGAAACAAATATATAATTTTGCACAAAAAGATAAATAGAGAATTATTTAAGAATTTAAATATTTTATTGGTATTCATTTAATTAAATAATTATAACTTTACATTGTTTTATTGGTCATAAATCAGTTATCACAATAGTATACTGAATTATATGCTATCAGTTGCCACACATCCTTTGTTTATCAGATTATCATATGCTACCACGTATTTATTATATCATTACATGAAGATATAAGATCATATTATATTATTTCATTATTTTATTATGGTAATAAAATTATAGTAAAAAGAAAAGATATACAGAATTAGTTAAACAATGAAGAATATTATTACTGTTATTTATTATTATTAGTTTCAGTGTAGTAGATTATGACATAAAATCCCTTCTCATATTTTACTACCGTATTTTTATTAACTTAGAATAAACTTTATGAACCTGAGATTATTTTATTGAGCTAGATTATTATAAATAGAAGATTAAGACTTAATTATTAGTTTAGTCTTAGTGAGTAGAAGTTATTAAAGTCATAAGAATACTATGAGTTTGTTATTTAAAATAGTAATAAGGGGGATAGTGTTCTTATGCCATTGAGGTAGTATCCTGTGGGATATTGGCTCAATGTAATCTATCTTGTCACCTGTATTTTCACTTCAAGTCTCATGAAAATATTAAATATTTATTTAATTTATTTTTATAAACTGAACCTTATTCGTATTTTAAATTTGAGCTAGTGAATATTTAATTTTAATGCTGAATATTTTATTTAGTAATTATTAACTGAGCTAGAACCCATTTTATTTCATATCATATATTATCTGGAAGTGAGGATGCACAAGACGAGATTACAGGGTAGAATATATATATATATATACACACAAAATAAATCCATTTATTTGATAATAGATTTTAAAACATGAATATTTTAAATTAAAACAATAATTATTATTTTCTAAAATATAAATTTAAACTTAGGAAAACATAAGTCTCTTATATTCAGGTATATAAATATATCACTATTTAAGCTAAAATTACCCCATTATTTATATCAGTAAATACTACATACATTAAATGAAAAGAATATATATATATATATATATATCTTTATATATATATATATATATATATATATATATATATATAATGATAAAGACAAGCAAATGACCTGAGTAATATCTATAAATATGACCTTTCTAAAAGAGTATCATAATTCTAGTGCTTATTTTTAATTTTAAATTGTGATCCAATGATATTTTAAGATTCAAAGCACATTTTGCCAATTCCAACATTCTCCAAACATTCAAATTATATTTTCTTTCAGCAGATATTCAATCTATAAAATGTTATAAGTGTGCAAAGACTAATTTATATCCACAATGATGCAATGTAGATATTCTTTCATTTAGCAAGTAAACATTACAAGCAAACAAATGCTAGTTTCATCCATAATGGTGCTATGGAAATTGAACCAATTTTTATCCTGTCTATAAATGATACATCAAGTTCATAAAACTATATTAGTATATGACCACAATTTTTGTGTACATTTTTCTGTTGTTAACATTTAGACTTCATCATTGAAAAGTAGATGATATCCATTTCTAAAGCAAAGAAACATTCTGATGGTTTATAATGCAATGAATCATTTTCGATTAATTTTCATTTTTATAAAAAATTGTCACTCCTCACAAATTTTCAACACACTGCACAGTTTCTGGGTGAGTATTGTTCGTTTTCACTCCATCATTTTGTCCACTTAACTATATACTTTTAAAACTCATGTAAAGAAAATTACATGTGCTTCCGTTGAAGTTATAATAAGAGAGACTTTTTCTATTCAGTTCTATTTATAACTTTTGACACTGACATCAAAGTAACTATAATGATACCTTTTTTAACTTTTTATTCAATTCCCAGCAGTGTCTCTCAAAAAAAATAAATTATTATACTAAAAGTAAAATATTTTAGAATTATTATATACAAATACCATTTTTTTCATTCCAACACAAATTAAACAATTTATAATACATTCTCACTATACTACACAGGAAATAAACTTTTTAAACATACCTTTCAAATATAATATTATATAAACAAAAAACATACTAGAGACAATGAACATTTAGTTGTATTTTTTTAAATTTATTATCGTGAATGCAGTAACAAAATACATAATAACAAAAGAGCAACAATTTTATCCAAACTATATGCTTTCTTATTCACATATCCATTTTAAAATGAATAAAATCAATTCACAATCCTTATACAATACAACTATTTTTATATCAATATTATCATTGTCATAGCAACACAGTTCAATGCTTCATAGGTTAACATATCCATCTTCAAAATCAAATAAGAAAAAAAATTATGACTGACATTTTACCACATACTAAAACTCATCTGAAACTTCAGTAGAAACAATATATATATATATGAAGCACTAAACCAAAGTACTACCTTGTTTAGATAACTTGAAACAAAAATTTTTTTTTCAAACTCAAATAAATAAACTGTGTCCTCTGAATTTTTTTTTCGTAATACTGCTCATCAATAAATAATTATATTAAAAGTGCAAATCACAAATAAATACATGTCATATCAAATGAACTAATTTACAGTGCTTAATGAAAGCATGACTATACAAGACTGATGGATTCTGCTAATATGAAATATTATCTCGTCCCACCATGAACAAGTGCGGACATGCAACGGTTTTTCATGCATTCTTATGTATGACTCTTTTAATGATACATTTTACATTTTTGTTTGCAAGTTTGCTATGTAATAAGTTTTTATCCAAAAAGTGTTTTTTTTTAATTATTTTACTTCTTAATTAGGTAGCTATTGGAATTTATAGATATTTTGAAGTAACAAACAAATAACAGTAATAAGGGGTCTTTATTGAAACTATGGACCCCTAGGAAGTTCAAATTAAGCCCAGTTGGTCGATATCAACTACTTTGGGAACTCTTGATCTAAGCTCTAGATATTAATAATGTTATAATTACTAAAAACAAGAAGAATGACACTAAAGATATTTATAACATAAATACATATTTCTATGTATAGATTGTTTGTAAGCAGAATGATATGGTGTTTATAATCATGTTTTCCTTATACAAGTTTGTCATCAACTTTAATATATATAAAGTAAAATTAACGTTAGATGTAAATTACTTAACTGATTTAATAATTTCAATAAAGTTTCTTTTCCATGTGAAATACAAAAATATTATCTATTATATCAAAAGCAAGTTGTATGGCATTGTTTTCAAATTCATCCACAAACTAAAATAATGTGAAACAAAAATAAACCCATAGCTGGCTTAGAATATCACAATGAAGTTCTTATTCATGGACTGAAATGCAAACATTGTTTCTGTTGGCATTAAACAAACTATCATGACTTATTTAGCTTACATTAACAAGAATAATCTGCTCTACATACTGCTATTGATGCCCCTATTATAAGTATGGGTACTCAGCAGATATCAGATCAGAATGTCAACTTATTCTCAAGCTAGTTTCAATAAATACTAATAGCCAAGAACCAGTTTGATAATTTGATTGGCTTTCTCAACAGGTGTATATGATTACTTATTCTTACAGTAAAAGACTTCAGTAAAGAGTGCCACATTTTTTAGCTTATCCTTCCATAAAATAATACAAAATATTACTAATACTCATGCTTTTACTTTCTTCAAAATAAATAATATACATAATTTACTACTATAAATTTAGATCACTAACATAAATAAAATGTACTATTCATTAATACAACCTGTTTCTCTTTCCTTGGTGATATTTTTATTTACACGAGTAGATTCTATTGCTGTGGAGAAGAAAAAGATCTCAAAATTATGAATTACATTCATAAAATTTCTTTACCAGCAACAGCCATTCACAAACTAATATGGTCATTCCAACTCCAAGAAAAAAAAAGATTAAAAAAATAAATTCATATTTTAAAGATTAATTTTGCACTAATCTATGAAGCACAAATATGTCCACACACAGAACATGTTGTTCCATTATTCTGTTTATTTGATAGTTTGAGATATTTCAAAATTGTGTATAATTGTAGTTCTCTGATATATTCTAATTTCTGACTTACCTTCCCAATGAAATAATCAACATTGCACTTCTTTGGAATAACATGCTCAATTTATAACTGCTCTTTTAGAATGTTTTGCATTGTCCATTTAATTCGCATGTTCAATTGAATAAAAATGTAAACTTACAATAATGGACTATGCTGTAGCACATCCAGAAGGCAGAAGAACATATCGATTAGTCTTGTCATTGTATTTTTAAATTTTGCTGAGAATCCTCAGATTAATCTTTAACTCTTTACATAACAACAAGAGGTTATCCATATCTCACTTCCATCCATTATATAACATAATAAATCAGTTAATTTAATTTCAATAGTTATTTGGCTATGATGCAATCAATACCTTCTTTTAATTTGTTAAAAATAGCAGCAGAAGTATAGTGGAGTCTGTGTTGCACCTCTAAATTTAAATCCAACTTTCTGCTTATAAAATTACCAACATACTTAAATTGATTTACATTTTCAAATTGACATCCATCAAAGCTTAAAGTTGCTGAGGATTTTTTCCAAACACTGGCCGGTAAAGAATTTAAGTTTCAATCAAAGTATTTATAAGTTGCAAGCGAAACATTAAGGGCACTCTGCTCATCATTTTTTTGAATTGGCAAAAACAGCACACTCAGTAGTATAATGTAAATATATAAAGTATATATGATAATCCTAGCTTCTCTAATTAAATGTAAAGGTCTTACAATTTCCCTATCGCACTATAAGCTTCTGAAGTCTGACAAGATAATAAATTTCCATTCTATTTATATATGCTCACACATACTAAGGCAAAACTATGAATGATAAAAGAACCAATAAGGATATGGCATATTTCTCATGCAGCATCACATTGCACTTATTTTAAGAGCAGTGCATGAAATCCAGCAGACAATTTATTAACTTAGTTTCTTTAATTTCTGGCTAAAAATAGTATATTACCTATTTCATAAGAAATAATCTGCCAGCTGGCTAAAATATGGATCATCTACATTCCACAAAATCATAGATTTATTTTAAAATCTTTAGATATTAAAAAATAATTGGTTTCAAACCCCAAATAATGAGAAATGGTAAATATAAATATATATTAATTAACTATTAGACTACGAAGAACATCCCAACACATAATACACATATATTAAAAGAGTGCTATAAAGAAGACAATGACTACTAAGAATTTATAAAGATCATGAAACAATTGAGTTTTTGATTGTCAGTACTGCTGTATAGTTTGTTGTGGGTTTTTACAAAATATTAAATAAACTATAAAAAAAAAATCTTTACGGATTCGACGTCAAATTAATCAAATTCAAATCAGTGTTTTCATGCACCACTTTTTTTCTTCACAAATGTCCAAACATTTTTCAAATGCAAATCGATATTTCTAGAAAACTCGATGAAGAATTCATATCCACGACCCTGTAAGAATATCCAAACTTTTGTAATCTTAGAAAAAAATTATAATTGATTCAAAAAGCTATTAGATCTCACAGTTCTTGGGTTTTCAAAAAATCAAATGAAATTACATTCAAATATCATTAAAGACTTCCTTGCGCCTTCTCTTTAAATTATGTATAACTCATTAAATCATAAGGACAAGCACTTGTATAAAAAACTTCATTGAATCACAGTAACGTATTTTCATTGATTTTCTACATAATAGTTAATAGTATATATTAAACATTAATGCAATGCAATCAACAAATAACAATAAAATGTGAATATATATTATAATATAAATGAAAGTACAATATTTTCTTTTTGAGTTGCACTGTTTGAAATTCAGACTTTATATTTATTCACAGAGGGTGCCGCTGAAAAACAATGTTTAGGAGGGCGGTTTTAACATTTGCATATATAACACGTAAGTTCAGCGATAAGAATAGATTCAGTTTCAAAGCATTAAGAACTTACAATAAAAGCAGCGATATGTATGTCAATATTCTTTCACTAATCTAATAGATAGAGGTTTGCTGTTCTAAAATCTTCTGAGTGGGGCAACTTCATCAAAAGTAAGTTATGATTTCTTTTTAATAAAAATTATCAATATTATAAAACAAAATTCACTTTCTAATATTAAAATAACTTTAAAAAAGATTATATTAAACTTAAATGTAAATATATTCCTCATACATAAATGCCATTGTAGTTTGAATACATAATTTGGAAGACATATTAATACCTAAATAAAGTATAACAGTAATATAATTGTACATGAAAGAATATAAACTAAATAACATGAATAAAATATGGGAGTGAGACTTGACAGCAGTACTAAATGCATAATAAAAAAATTTAATAAGAGCAA
The DNA here is from genome assembly GCA_028023455.1 of Epiperipatus broadwayi. Lineage (NCBI taxonomy): Eukaryota > Metazoa > Onychophora > Udeonychophora > Euonychophora > Peripatidae > Epiperipatus > Epiperipatus broadwayi. The sequence goes on along the minus strand of JAQFVV010012426.1, from coordinate 3,404,123 downwards.
TAATTAAATGACTAAACATCACATGATCATCACTGACTACTATGGCTTGCACTGGGGGCACTACTGTAAGAGAATATGTCATTGTTTTAAGATCAATAATTCAAAATATGATAATATGTTAATTAGATAGAGATATTTAATTAGCAGGTAGATTAAAAAAAAAAAAGAATTATAATAAAAAAAGGTATTTTGGAAAGAAAAAAACATATTCTCTGATTTTGGAGAGGTGCATAGAGAGGATGAGACTGGTGCATTATTTAATAAAAACAGTATAACAAAAATATAGCAGTAGTAAGTTTTTTTATTAGTGATGAAAAATATACTGAAATCAAGCAAAGATAGTCAATGTTGACAAGATTTGGAGTTAGGAAAAAGATACAAACAGAGAAGATGGGGAGAAATAGAACTAGAAAATGAAAACTCATAAACAGTACAGAATAATAGTTATCAAGGACAAAAAATAGAAGACACAAGACAGTGTATTATCCAAAATAGTGACAGGAGAGTAATCATGAAGTTGATTCCGCAAACTATAGATAAAACACTCATAGATTTAATACAAAAAAAAAAACTATAGAAGAAATATTTTTAAAAAATGATAAAAATCAACAAGCTTTTAAAAAAAGATCAACAAATGAAGGAGAAAATATTACAACAAAATGATAAAAATATCAACACACTATAAAAAGAATGCTGAAAAAAAAAAGAGAAAAATCAATAAGTAATAATATATGTATTAAAAAAAATAAAGCTAAAACCCAGACTATAGTAAATAGCACATTAAAAATCTAAGAAGTAAACTTCACTCAAATAACAGAAAATATGTAAAAAAGTAAAAATAAAAAATTGAAAACATAGTTTGAGGAAATGGAGATTCAGAAGGTTCAATTGATAACACAAAATAAACAGGAAAAAAAATGGAAAATTATCAAATTCATCAAATTATGAAACCACATAGATAATTAACAATGTAAAAAATAAAAATTATCAAATTCATCAAAGTATAGAACTACATATAACTATGATGTGATGGAGGATTTTAAAAGTGAAAGCATGATAAATCTTGCAGGTGAAACTGGATGTAATATTGAAGATAAAAAAAGTAATATATTGATAATGCCAATATAAATGTTGATCATGCAGATTAAAATTCTGGATAAAACTCCTAATAAAAAAATATAGATTTAAAGGTTAAAGTTAGCTGTTTAAAAATTAAAAATATTGTCAAAAGATGCCAAAATAATATAAAAGGATCTACCAACAATGGAGAAAACACTAAAAGGCTTAGAAAACATTTTCAGTACTCAAGACAGAATTTCCAAGTACCACAAAGTCTATAAAAGAAAAAAAGAAATACATGAAAATAAAAAATATACAATGAAAAAATTGCAGTCTACGAAAACCAATTACCCCTGACAAATCATCTGAGCAATCACTGTGTCCAAAGAGCAATATTCAGAAAAAGATGTGGATTCAAAAAGGAAAAGCAAAAGACTTGAGCAGTTGTCTGTTTACAGATTTTACATGTCATTCCAAATAAGATCACCTGTGCAATTAAATAAATGCCTGGAGAGAGATGTGGATAATAGGATGCTCTTGCTAAGTCTGGATTTGTTGAAAGAACAAACAATTTTCATAAAGATGCCATAAAATATATAATCTAAAATGAATTATGAAAAATAAAGTAGACTGTCTGGAAAGGAAATAAAATATATAATGAACACCTAATATGACAACTAAAAACCAAATTCAAATAATGTCAGTGAAGGACTAAAATATTGGTAGCTTACTAGAAAGCAAAAGTGACAAATATAAATTGAAGAATGTGGAGAGTCCAAAGAAAACTATGATATCAGCCAAGAGCTAAGTGAAATATAAAATAGAATATTTTTTATTAAAACAGAGCATATTGAAGTATCAAAAAAATGATCATGACTTGAGATTTCACTGAATTATTAGAATCTGGATTCAAAAAAATCTTGATACATATCATAGCATGGTGAGGTGTGAAATAGATCTTTTTATTGTATTCACTATAAAATAATGCAGAAACAGGATGATTACAGATGAAAAAAATGTGTGACAGCATATATAATATCAGAATATTAAATGCCTTTTCTAACGGAATATAAATTAAATAAATAGAGTATAAGATTTGTGTGTCAATTTCTATGATCATCTGGAAGATGTGTGTAGAGAGTATCCAGTGAAACTGAATAGTCATGTGTGCATTCTTACTATAGTATTTTTACTTAAGATATGTTGTTTCTTATACACAAGTATTGAAGGATGGCTATCCTACTTTTGGATAGTACATCTATTGTAATTTCTGTGGTAAGATCTATGTACAATAAATTTCCCTACTAAAATATTCCTTAAATTAAAGTGACAAATGTGGCAGTAGACTCAGTGTATATAGCTTTAGTCCAGTTAATTTAATTTGGATTTTCAAATTTAACATATGAATAAATATTATACGATGGATTCTTAATTCTAATGTGTGGTAAGTTACTTGAGGAAGTGTATGATATCACAATTGAACATGCAACAGACCAATGACAATGAAGTGATGCAGAACTAGCAATAAAAGCCATAGATATAAAATAAGGAAGAATTTGATTAGTTGGAAGACATCAAATATAAGCATTGGTGCTAAGTCAACATTCCTAAAAAAAAAAAAAAAAGGAACAAATCATGTCTTAGTTTATATTTATAATCATGGGTAACTAAGTGATACAACATAATTAAAGACAAAGTTCAATAATAATGAGAAATGAAAATGTGTACCATCATTTCATTGTGGCATCACTTTAGAAGAGGTATTGTAATAATATGAACTCAATAAATATTTTATGGTTCTATATTACAAGCTAATTTAAACTCAAATAGAAAGACAGATCAAACATCTTTGAACCACAAAATAAAAGTAAAAAAAAAGGTGAGATTCTATAATTTAAATAAAATAAAGCTATAATAATATTTTTACTCATAAGAGTGATATACTGAGATGAAAACATTTACTAAAAAATGCACATATCATAAATGTAAAATGCAATTATACAGAAATCACTCATACACTCTATTCAGTGAATATTAACATAGGAGGAAGGAGTTAAAAATAAACAATTTATATCCTCATAAAGAACAAATAAAAGAATATGGATATAATTTATAAAATTCGAATCAAATAGTTTAGACATGGGTTTCCAAAAGCTGGAAATAAATGTTTGTTCTTATAAAATATAAAATACTTTGCAAATCCATTTAATATAAGCTATAAACAATAATATGATGTTGACCAAAAACAAATGTTTACTGGTAATTATCAGATTTAATTAAAGTTAGACATTTGATCAGTGGTAATTGTAAGAACAAAAGCAGCAGAAAAAAGAACCTGCTGAGATTGATAGGAAGATATGACTCTCATTATGCATTGACAACTGCTATAAACACTAAATAAAAAAAATGAGTTGTAATCCAAGAATCAAAGTGCACAGCAAAAGTATCCTGGAGTTAATAAAATTAAAGAACCCATCAAAATATATGAAAATTCTGAATCATAGTTGCTGTCTCACACTGCACCAAATCCATGATCATCAAGGTAAATACAGCTATAAATATAAATTAAAATATAGTACAGATGATGAAAAATCATGTGCTGAAGTGTACCAGCTGAAGTCTAAACAATATAGCTCTTTTAACTGTGAAATATAAATATCTAATTAAGCAAACTTTAAGGTTTGATTATTCTTTAAATAATAATAAAAAATCAGCATTGAACAGATGGCTCATCATATTGATCGAAAAATAATCTGGGGATTGTATGAAAGGTGCATGCACAAATATGTTTACATTTTTTTTTCAAATAAGCAATCTACCTTCCCATCCAATTATTGGTCAGTCAATGGATCTAAAACTAAACCAAATTAGAAGGGTAAAAACATTTTAAGGACTACTATAAGTTTTCAATAACCAAAAATTGATTGAATTGTATTATTTACTATTTACTTATTTATATATAAATATTATTTCAATGCCTAACACTGTTATCACAAGTAATGTCATAGCACCTGATATCACTATTCAAAATGACAAAAAAAAAAAAAAAAGAAGTGAAAAAGACCCATCTTTCTTTAGCTTGTCTGGATTATAAAGAGACAGCATCTATAAACAATGAAAACAAATGGTCATTTGTCTTTTATTATATCTTTATTTATATGAATTTAAAAAGAATGGGGAAATATGGAGGTGTTTATTATATCTATACATTTAAATTTATTATAAATTCTACATTTAATCAATCTGGATTTATACTATTAAGGAAGAATATCAACTATCCATTTTACCTATTTTTTAAACGGGCCACTACATACATAATTCACAATATACAGAAAATGTGTATATACTAATGCTAACAAAAAAATTATATAAAAAATTATATCAACACATAACATTATTACTAGTAATGTTCCATTATATAGTATTACTATTCAATATAACGAAAAGTGTGGTTTTATTTGAGAAGTATTAGAGTGAATTTACTATATATATATAATTTCAAACAAAATAAATATAATAATCAAAATATTCTAGAAAAATACTAAAAAATTGAATATGCCTATATAAAAATACAAATAAAATCTTTGCTATGGCCACCTTACGGCATTTGCTGCCGCTAATCAAGATGGCGGAAAATGCTGTAAAAAAACGCTATAGCAAAGATTTTATTTATATTTTATATAGGCATATTGAATTCTTTAGTATTTATTCTAGAAGATTTTGATTACATATATAATAAATATAACAATCATATAATAATCACCAATTCTATTTAACTCCTAATTGAATTTTAAACTTCTACTCCGCTACATACCCCTTTAAACATAGGAATATAAATACTATCATTCAAGATGCACATTTCATGGTAAATCAGTATTTATCAGATGGCTCAGGATTCCACCTCTTACTCACGTCTTCATCATTTATTCAGCATTTATCAATATTAAATTAAAAATAAATAATTTACTCTTTTCTGGACTATTGTAATATTTAAATAAATGTTACGGACATTTATACAGAAAAGGTAGACTATAATTTCAACTTTTGTTTTATTAATGCTTAGCATGCTTTTGATACGTTTCTGTTCAATTTCCAAAAAAAACTTATCCAAATAAAAATATTGTCTGAAAATATGAGAAGCACTAGATGGAAAAATTGAAATGCGTAATTAGATATCAAATACAAACCAAAAAAAAAAATAAAAAAATATTTCAACATTTTCACTGCTAAGAAATGCTAAAACATATTTCTACTTTGAGACCAAATAGAGTTAGTCATTTTTTCTACAAAAAAAAATAATAATAAATTAATAATAACTTGTATTATCAACCAAAATCGTATAAAATTTTGATTTGCTAAATCAATAAAAACACAAAAATTAAATAAATTATTTAACAATTGGGGGGAGGGGGATTACCAGTAGAAGTTGTAAAAAAAATAATAATAATAACTCGTTAACTTTCGGACAAGTCAAACGAAGGTATCATCATCATCATCATCAACCATTATCAATCCACTGCAGGAGGAGGTCCCCTCTAAGTTCAATCCTCCCCTCCTTTTTTTTTCTTCTCCTCTCCACCACTCCCTCTTCCTTTTTTTTTTCCTCCCTCCCCCCTCCCCTTGGGGTCTTTTTTTGGTTTTTTTTTATTAAATATTTCCTAACCCCCCCCCCAACCCCCCCCGGGGGGGAAAAAAACAAAAAAAAAAAAACAAAAAGGGGGAAGGAATTTATCTCTAATATCCACTTTGATTTATTTCTAAATCAATAAACTATTCATAAATAAATCATTCACTTAAAAACTTATGTATTTATTTTACTATGAAAATTTTTGAAATATTCAAATTGACGTTACAATAAAACTACTGTCCACTAGTTAGAAAGACTTAAGAGAAATGCAATTTCAAAAGATATACACCAAAACGATTACCTTTAATTAAATATACAAATAATACATGCGCCTTTTATATCAAATAGCAAATAAAATGACGGAAAAGAACATTTAAAAAACAGCTTTCATAACATTTCGGCAAATAAAAATCTAATGTTATAATATCAAATTAATTTTATTACTCTATGTCTTGCAAGAAAATATATTCATTTTCTTCAACATATATTAGTTGTTTCATTCAATTTAAATACAAAATAATTCATCACTGAGACCCAGAAACAAGAATCAAAGACAAGTTATCTCAACATTAGACATTGTTAATCATTAATATTGCATTTTATTTATTAATATTTCAATGATGAAATTAAATCATAGTACAACTCATTGTTATTTCCAACAACACCAACAACCTAGTTCATCGATTATTCTGACAAATTTTTTAAGTTTATATAGAGTAAATTTTAAATATACTATATGTATCCCATAAGCCTAGGATATATTTTTATGTATTTTTTCAGAAAATGTTTTTTTTTTTTTTTTAAAAAAAAAAAAAACAAATACAAGAAAATTGAAGTAAAAAACACACACACACACACAAATTGAAAAGAGTGCATCTAGCTTTACACCAATAATAAAAAAAATATTTATTATCAGATTTGATATAAAGTTTGAAATAACAGGGTCAGTACATGAGACAGCTATTAAGAGGCCTTTGGGAATAAAAGTTGATAGAGATGCTGTGAATGCAATCTATTTTAATTGCAGAAGACCCAAAATGTTTTTCTTTAGTTGTTTTTTTTTCTATTTGTGGAACTCCTTACACACATATATATATATTTTTTTTCTATTTGTGGAACTCCTTACACACATATATATATATATGAATTCATAGTATTATTTCCAGTATCTTCTATACAGTAAAAATGTAATAACTAAAATAACTGACATTTTGGTACAGTATCAAGTACTTTCCTAAGAACTTTCTCTTTCTCAAATCATAAGAATGTGTGTGAAGAGATTAAAACTGTTACCCCCCCCCCTGTTATTTTCTTCTCATACTCAAATTTTATTGTTTGAGAAGTTTTAAAAAATATATCATCCTCCAATAGCTTTTTCCAAATACTATTAATTTTCTTCCATTCACTTCTTTCATTTATGATCTTGGGCCTTTAAAAAATCTCTATAGTATCTGGTCATGTTTTTTTTTTCATATGTCAAATGTGTTGACCTGGAAGCAAACCCAGGCCAGCTGCCTGTAAGGCACCTATGCTAACCACTAGGCCAGTGGTCTTCAACCACCGGGCCGCAGACCAGCACCGGGCCACAGAAGTTTTCTGCTGGTCCACAGCTAGACTGGCAAGAAAGTTTATAATAACAAAATAATACGATTTTAAACTTTTAATTAATATGAACAATTTTTATTTATCACATTTTTTCCCGATTAAAAAAAAAGAAACAGAACAAAAACAAAATCTAATCAATCATACATAAATTAATTTGTTTTTCTATTTATCACAGATGTTTATGGGGGGAGGGAGAAAAAGTTTTTTATTATACAAACTCCGGTTGTCAATTTGTATTTATCACATTTTTTCCCGATTAAAAAAAAAGAAACAGAACAAAAACAAAATCTAATCAATCATACATAAATTAATTTGTTTTTCTATTTATCTCAGATGTTTATGGGGGGAGGGAGAAAAAGTTTTTTATTATACAAACTCCGGTTGTCTTTTGATAGCCAATCACGGCTGCTTGTCAGCATTGTTAAAACAATAAAATGTAACGTGACTTTTTTTGATCTCTTAAATTTTTTCTACTCTCTCTTTTAATATTTCATTTTTATTGTTTTTTTTTTTTGGCTTTAACTTTTATTTTGAAAATCATTTTTTATTACCTTTTTTTTAAAATAAAAACCAAAAAATATGTTCTGTCTCTAACATTTACAAAGTATTTCTCAATACACCCCCACCACCCCAAAATAAAGTAAGATCAAAACTTTTGACTTTTTCAAGCTTCGTTTTCTTTTTTTTTGTTTAAAAATACGCCCACTTTTTTTGGCCTATAAGGCAATAATTTTTTTGGCTTTATTTGTATACCGCTAAAATACTAAAACTTTTATTTTTAAAACCAATTTCTGTTCTTATCTTTTTTAAAAATAAAAACAAACAAAAAATAACTTTGGTGTCTATCTTTTGTCTCAGTTGATGACAAAGTATTTTTCAATTCCCCCCCCCCCCAAAAAAAAATAAAATAAGATCAAAACTTTTGACTTTTTCACCATTCAGGTGAATAACATTTTATTCTTGTATGTTTTAACAATGAAATAAAAAATGTAAAATGCAAGCACATTAATGAGAACGATTGTTATTGTATGTTTTCTGTAGCAATATGAATGTGCAACTCGAGAAAGAGTGTTCAACATGTGAAGGTAAGCAACACCATTATTATACACATTAACTAGTGTGCTGTTTTGGTCAATTATAACAATTATGCTTATCTAAGGCTAAGCAGATTACATCTTTAAGAAAATTTATCTGTAAACTTCTGCCAATCCATGAAATCTTATCCTTATTTTTATCGGGCCACAGGGGTGAAAAGGTTGAAGACCACTGCACTAGGCCACCAACGCTTGATTAGTATCTGGTCCTATTGTTCAAATTTATGCCATCAACAACATTAAATTTACTATGGAAGTACAAAATAATAACCAACTTCCGTTCTTAAATGTTATAATTGAAAGAAAGAAGAATGGTTCTTTATTTCATGGTATATATAGAAAGCAAACACACATTGGAAGATATCTATATTTTCTTCTCATCACCATTCAGCACAATTACTTTCAGTGGCAAAAATAATGTTAGATAGAATTAAGAGAATTTCACCACGATATCCCTGTTACTAAAAAATGCTTCTTCATAATGGTTTTGATCACAGGATTATTAACATGCTTTTTTATATAATAAGAAAAAACGTTTTTGATACTTTAGAAATTAAGACAGTTCTGCCACATATAAAAGAAGTAATTGACAAAATTGATAATGTTTTTTTTTTAAAAAAAAAAATATCCACATAGTTTATACTATGTTAAAAAAAATTAATGAAATATCTCTATGCTCTAAAGATAAAATTCCTTTGGAGTGTCATGGTATATATGAAATTCCATGCAGAGTTTGTTCACTATCATACATGGAACAGACCAATCATGGAATTAATGTAAGAAGGAAAGAACACGTTTTGACAGTTGAAGAAAAATCCATTTCATCACCCATTTATTTATTCACACATAAAATTAACTAACCATGACATCAATTTTAATAGAACATATTCCCACAAAAATTGAACAATATGATGAGAGACTGCTATGGGAAGCTATAGAGATTTTTATAAGGCATAAGAGCATAAATAAAAAAAGTGAATTGAAAAAAATTAACAATATTTGGGAAAAGTTTTTGAGGATAAGAATTTTTTTAAATTTCTCAATCAATAGAATTTGCATATGAGGACAAAATAGCAAAGAAAAAAATAACTATTTTAAATCTTTCCACACACATTCTTATGATTTGAAAAAAAAAGCTCTGAGAAAAATGCTCGCTATTGTACTGAAACATCAGCTGTTTTAGCTATTATATTTTTTACTACACAGAAGCTCCCAGAAATAATACTATGAATTCATCTTTAACCATGAGAATATTACAGTTATATATATATATACTCTCAATCCAAAGCAATAAGATAGTCTTTTGAAAAGATAAGAATGGACTGTTTTATTCTTTTTCCCTATATTCATGCAAACAATCTAAAGCATTTTGGAATGAAAACATGAAGAACTCAAATTGATCACAATACTTCTGATCTGATACAATTTAAGGACTTCAAGCTTTCATTCCAAAGTGCATTAGATTGGCCTATATAAATGAAGGTAAATAAAAAGGGTAAGATAGTCTATTCTTATCTTTTCAAAAGACTATGTTGTGCTTTTGGATTGAGAGCATTTCACATGCTCAATAAGCCAGGGTTGATGTGTTTATCTAATTATTAGAATATTAACAGCTAAGAAAAGTTTATACTGTATTTATATATTACATATACATGATATATATGTAATGTGTATTGGTAATATGGATTTCATTGGTTTTGAAAATCATTTCTATGTCAATAGTACTTGTACTACATAACATACACAGCAATGACTTCTAGTGTCAACAATCAACTATATTTTTATTATTTGATAATATTCATTGCCAAAATTACTCTATGAATTTTAGCTCAGCGGTAGTACAACAAAATCAAGAGCTGAAAAGTCATGTGACAAAATCACTCAATCACTTCAGATAGTCAAACATCACATGATCTTAGCAGCCACAAGCCATTTGATTATTTTCTCTGTTCTCAGAATTACTAAACCTATTTGAAACAGAAGAATCACCCAAATAAAATGGACAAATAAAAACGGAAGAAATTAACGTTTAAACAAATTTTAAAAAGATATTTGCAATTGTTACAGTTTTAATTAACACTTTCTTAAAAATAATGAAACTTCCAAATCATTATTTTCAAAAAAAAAGATACAGAGATAATTAACGAAAATAATTGAAACTATTAACCCCCCCCCCCAACAATGTTAAACCTTACACATCTTTCAAGGAGTTAACTGAACTCTACACAAATACATTTAATACAAACAAGCAATTATTTTAATCCTTTATAAAACATGTCCTTCCCCTCTGTCTCTCTCTTTCTCTCTCAGCATCTGGAACATTTAATTATTAAAACTAATAAGAAAAAGAATTTTTAGAATTGTGAAATAAAATACAGTTTTAAAAATTTCCTCTTAGATAAAGCTCGAGGAGAGTTTATCCTGTTTACATAATTAATCATAACTTCAAAAATAAGATCAAATGATTAAGTCGATGGTATCAAATTCTTAAAATCAATTATCCAACTACAATTTTGTAACAGTTATATATTAACATTCTTATAATGACAAATAATATATATATATTAAAAAAGTCAATACTTAGACAATCGCGACATCAATAACAATCAACAATTTCAAACTGTTGTCAATGCAACTTCCTTTTAACAATAAAGGTGGAATCCCACTTTTATTAATCCACCTTTAGTAATAGTCTAATATACTTATATAGACACAAAAGATTGCAAATTGACCACAAAGACTGAGATTATTGATATAAAGAGGTTTCATTTAACCAATTCTGAATGCAGCTTGATAAATAATCAATTATAAGATTACAAACTAAAATTATAAATTTCAAATTGCAGCCAAAGTATTACTTAAATAATAAGTGTAATAATGAATAATACATGAAGTCCACATTTACATAATACTAGTATCAATAACAATCACAATCTTTTGTCAAGGCAATTTCATTTTTATAGTAAAAATGGATATCTACCTTTATCTATGATCTAATATGTTTATATGGACACTAAAGACTGCAACTTGACTAATGAGAATGAGATGATTAATTCCAAAAAGTTTAAATAAGTCCCATTAAACAGAGAAATAGACCCTGTTCTGAAAGCAGACTAATAAATAGTCAAGTATAACTTTCAAACTACACTGATATTATGTATCACTTAGATAATAAAACTAATAATGCTTAAGGGTTATTGAAGAGATCTCCATTCTGTTGTTGGTTATTTAAATGCTGCTTCACCTTTTCATACTGTTACCCAAAATAATGTTCTAATCCAGTAGCTTAATAAAGAATATCTGAAATGAGTACCTTTTTCTAAAAAAAAAAAAAGGCAGGAATACTCACTCTGGGTAATCACAATCATATCTTTAAATAATTCTATTCCCTTTTGATATTTTTACTATACTTAGAAATTAATAATAATAAAAAAGAAGAATAGGATTAGGTTTGAGATATAAGGGAGTAAAAGTCACTACAATTCAAATTAAATCTAATTACACAGAAGCATATTTACTAATATACCATATAGTTGTGAATCATAAGTATATTGAAATAGAAAGATCTTGGTATTTAAAGGAAGATGCTATAGAAAGGTATTAAGAAATTATTAATGCAAAACACTTTCCAAGAATAGGAATAACAGTTCTAAAATGTGAATCAAAGATACATTTTATTAAAGACAATGTTAGGATTACTTAAAGATTTGTGTCAATGAATAATAATCAGAAATTAAAAACCTATAATAAATTTTTAATAATTATGATAATAAATAAATAATAATAAATTTTAATGTATAATAAGCTTTCGACCACACTTTTTTAAAAAATTCGAGAATAAATAAATATACAATCTAGCAACAAACTATACTTGGTGGATTTTTTTTTAAAAGTGTGGTCAAAGTAATGTTTATATTAAAAAAAATATTATAATTTATAAAGTAATCTCTTTCCAATTGTTCTTTTTCATCATAAAACAATATGCATTAGAATAAGATTTTGAGATTCTGGACAGGCAGACACTAAAATACCTAATACAAGCCATTAATCACATTTAGTCAAATAAAAAGTGGGGGGGGGGGGTCAAAAATACAATTATAAAAAATGACTGTATTAAAATAAAATTCCAGAAAATAGGGACAAAAAACCAAGAAGCACAAATTTCAGTAAGATTTAAAATAAATAAAAGACTGCATATCTATGTTGCTTCTAGCGAACAAAAGCTACACTTTTAAAGATTGTAAACATTTAAAAAATATCAAGTTTTACTTAATGGACATACTTTAATAAAATTGGAAATCCATAATAATATGAATTTCAGTCTTTTATTGAAAATAATAACAACAAAAAAAGAAAATCAATTTATGAAACTATATATGGTATATTTAGAATAATATATATAATGAATTTAAAATGAATTCAAATATTTTAAGATAAATCCTTATTTTAAAAAAAAAAAAAAGATTCGAATAACTTTAAATTTATTTTTTGAAAAAAATATTTAACTGATAAATATCAAATTTCAAAACAGTTTTATCGATAAACTATAGCAATAACATTTAAAAAAAAATCGACTTGCATTTTATACTTATATAAATTAAAAAAAAAAAAACCACATAAAATAAAGCGCCTGGATACTAAATCTTTAATGGCCATTACTTGATATAGAAAACAAATGCATAAAAAAAAAAAACGTCGATTAGAATAATCCTTGGAAATCGTAAATTTAACTTATCAAGAATGGCAAAAACACAAAGGATTAGGGCTATCGTTGAACTGTATAAGACATGCAAGTGTGGTCACCTATCAACAAGATACTACTCCGGACTCGTTCCTTGCTGATATGCTTCATATTCGTCCTTTTAACCGGTGTCAAGCAAGATATCAATATTGAACATGCATCCCCCTGATTATCATGCAATATATTCTCTGTTTAACTGTTAACATGTGCTGTAACCAAATTTATGACTAAAACATTCTATATTTTATATATAAAAAAAAAGAATGACAAAAACAACTTTTAAACAACATAATTGTTATAACTTTAGTGTAAAGTAAAATACAAATTCAAAAATACATCTTCAATATAATTGTATAGTTAATTGCACGAAAAAAGTTATGGAATAGTGGTTTAAGCATCTGGTAGCCATGACACCGATCATATGCCGTTTTTTTTGTAGTTGTTTTTAGATAATTCATTCATAGCCCAAACATCTGACTATCCAATCAAGTGATTGATGATTTCCACTAGAGGGCAGAACAAGACGATACTAATTGGACTAACCAAGATAGTAAATAATATCTTCTCCTTCATGATTTCTTCCTGGAGAGAGAGCTAGAGAAATATTTTTCCTACACTGGATTATTTAGGACTGTTTGATAAATAAATGGCATTCAAAATAAATACTCAAATAACTTTTTGGTTCAAGCATTCATAAGAAGTTTAAGCACAGGATCGACTGGCCCTAAACTTGATCTAAGGCTTTTACACTCCAGAGTATGATATTTTACTACTGCACTAAATCATGCAAAGCACATTCCCAAATTAATATGCTAGACTACCAACGTATGAGTACTTTCAAATGGCATATCCAAGATTTTTTTAAATCCATGGGGTTTTTTTCCACTTTCTTCATTTAGGAATAACTTGTTTGTCAATAAATTATAGTATCCACCTGAAATCATCTTCTTTATGAAGGATTATAAGTTTGACTTTCTTATTGTATTGTCAAATCCATATAATATTAATATCATCTATATTCTTTATTACTTTTTATAATGCTTTTTTGCAACCCATTATTGGCAGTTTTGATTGCCCAGCAATTTTCTTCAGAACTTCTAGAAGTTCTGAAAAAAAAGCATTGTAAAAAGTAATAAAGAATATAGATATTAATATTATATGAAATCATTTTCTAAGAATAATGTACATTTTAAATAATAGCAGATTTTTTTTAAAAAAATCATTCCATCCTGATAATTAAGATTTAAGCAAGTCTAGTCAATACTTCTGCAAGGCAAGGAGAATAGAACCATAAGCCTGAACACTAATGATCCATGGAGTTCAATGTCACTTCTGTTTCTAAATTTTTGCACATGACTATCCAGATGGCAAAATGAAAGATTATTGTAAACAATAAAATCATTACAGTTACAAAAAAGTATCAAATAAATGCAACAAAACACCAAACTCTCTAGTTTAAACAATATAGATGAGAGCAGCTTTACACTTTAATGCCATTTAGTGTAGGTCTAAATAAATAGGATGTTGTGAATTTAAAACATTTAGCTGATTTGAATTTCAGATTGTCAGCTTTAGAATAGAATAGAGTTAGAAGTCCTTCCAAGATTGAATTCAAAGCCTCATTGATAAAGACAAAAATCTGATCTAAGAATGAGGATTTAAATATCAAATATAGAAATTTTGCATGCATCTTGTAATTAAGGATTACTCAAACTTAAATATGGTATTAGAATGGATAGTTGTTAAAGTTAGAAAATTTAGCAATTGTTGATATTGTCAATATTGCTATTCAGGTGAATATGATACTATGAATAATGTGGAATTGAAATTATTAACAAATAGTTATTTAAGTGGATTCAGATCTATGTAATTGTTAAAGTAGATTGATTTGAGTTCAGAACCTTATGTTAATTTGAATTTCATGCTTTTCAACTTGTTAAGTAACATAGATCTAAAAGTGTTTGCCAGATACATGTCTAATCTGTCCAACTTTGAATTCTAAGCTTCATTGGTAAAGGCAAAAGCCAGAAATTTGTCTGAGAGTAAAAATTTAAATATTAAGAATAGAAAATTTTATATGTATTTGGTAATCACTGATGATTATTCAAGCAACCACTAGATGGCACTAGACTCATAACAAATAAATACAATGAATTTTAAATATTTATCTTTGAAAATAAAATTTACATATGCATATTAACATTAAAAAAGAATAACAATGCATTAATTTGCAGCAGTAATATTATAAAAAATTTAAATGGTGTTATACTTATCTCACACATACAATGTAAAAATAACAATAGAACATGAACAGACTGATAGCATATTAACACAATTTCTTATACCTGATAACTATGAAGACTTGCTAATGTGGTATACCATTAGGCATAGTTAGATATTAGTTAAGATTTGAAGGTATAAGTAGAAGTTCTGAAGAAAATTGTTGGGGCAATCGAAACTGTCATTAGGTTGTAAAAAAGGCATTGTAAAAGTAATAAAGAACATAGATGATATTAAAATTAGATAGATACTGTTGTTAATTTATTGATTAAATATCTAGATTTTGTGGGCAAGTACAAATCATCAAAGTTTTAATGAGTTCTGTCATAAAACATTAAAACATTTACTGCAGCCCATCAACATATTAACTATATCTATGAAATGCTACCTTAATATATTGTCAGAAGGAATTATTGTTATGATTTTGAATCAAAAGCAATCACTTTTCAATGTGACAAATGAAAGTTATTTATACATCACTTTCATGTTTTTGATTAGACTTATTGTTTACAATAGCAGAGGGTGTGCCTTACAGCTTTAATAATTTTCTTGTATATATATATATATTGTTATATAATGAGTGTGCGAGTAGCTCTTAACAAGCTTTTCAGAATATCCCTATCCCCAGACCAGTTTCATGCTTTTGGCATTCCTCAGTGAAATGCTAGGATATTCAAGCATTTGATTTAAATTTGTATATAATAAATAGTACAATGTCATACAATAATTTTTATTAATGAAATAAAAATGTCTGTATGTAATAAAATGTTTCAAAGTTGGTATTGTAAATAACTAACAATTAAAATTTTAAATATATGCATATGGATCCATTTAGAGTCAATTTCACAATATCAGATATTTACAAAAAAATAATTCAAAATAAGTTAAATTTCAAAGCTGGTATTATAAACAATTGGAAGTATTCGGTATGATATTTAAAATGTCAGTATTACAATATTTTAGTTATAAATAATAAATCAAAAGACAGTAATTAAAAACATTGATAAACTGTAACAATTCAGTAACTGGATATATGTAATATATCTAAGTAAGAAAAAGAAAAGATTAAAAAATGAAAACCTTATTTAAATCATAATTTATGATTAAGAATCAAATCTGGAACAAGCTAAATGGTATATATTAAATGGGACAAAAATATTTTTAATCAGAAAGATTTACTCCAAATAAGCAAAAGTTCATAAAAAATAGGATGAGTAAAAGAAAATAAACTTGTTTATTCTACCATAATAAAAGAATTCCACAATAGTGTGTACATATTTCTGAAAGTATTAAAAGTCAGATATCCTGACAATCAAATGTAACATTAGAATGATGATATCTAGTCATCATTCATGAAAGTTTATCTTCTTTTATTTAATACAATTTATTTTTAATAAATACTTTTAATAAGTCTGAGTGTTACTCATGGGAAAAAGAAATGTGAATAACTCCATGTGAGTGTGTTTAATTAATTACAAAATCAGATATATATTAATCTTTAACTAAGGTGCAAAGTTTATATCTGGATGAAAGACAATCTTTAGTTTAATAAATGATTAATGACAATCATTACTTTATTTATCTAGAGTGGATGGTGTCAAAGTTATGAGAGAAGTAAATTTGACACTTATAAATCAAAATATAGCAATTATGTATTAATGAAATTTCTTTAGTTATATATATATATATATCATTTATTAAATTAAAAAATACATGAAAATATGTAATTTAACATATATACCAAACTCTTTGGAGAATATTAATTATTATTTGCAATGTCAAGGAAGATGGTAGTCTTCTCACATCTATAATAAATAGTGTTCTGGGTTTAAATCCATAAAACAAACTTGGGTTTGAAGCTTCACTAAAACTCAAAATAAAAAAGATATTGTTTAAATTAATAGAGAAAACTTTTTTTTTTTATAAAATAAACTTTATTAATCATAAATTATATACAAGTATTAATATATTACGAGGGGGCAGGAATTTTATATGACATATGGTGCACGCTTATAACAGATAGTCATTATGATTTTTGTTTGAAGGCACATACAATGATTCAATTTTAATGTATAATTTATATCATTTTAAAATAATGAACAACTAAAAAAAATATTCTGCCAAATTTTTTTCATGATGTTTCTGGATATATATTTTAAAGCATATAAATATATATTATACCATTTTTTATTATTTTTAAGAACATTATGTTTTTTGTTGCCGAAAACTACAGAACAGTGAGCAAGCCACATAGTTCTAAGAGTATGAATAATTATTATCAGATTATATGGATTAAAAATTTTAATCTTTTTCTCAAGCAACTATTTCATTTTGAAATACAAATTGTCATAAAGATGAAAAGTGTGGGCATGTTTCAAAAATGTGTAGCATATCTCTTGGATGACTATTACATAAGATACATATAGAATCCAGATTTAATTTAAAATTGTTAATCAGGAATGTTTTGTAGGAATTGTGTTAAGTAGTGAGTTAAGTAAAAAATTTTAACCGTGATTGAGGAACACACATATTTTGAAATCTAGTTAAGTTTTGGCAATTGAGAGGGCTACCTGTTAGGATATATCTTTTTCTTGTCAAATCTTTAAATGAAATACCAATTAAAGATTTGATGTTATAATTATCCAATAGATCTGCATGCTTAATAGTGTGATCAGTAAAAAAAAAAAAAAAAGATTTGCATATGGAAATTGAACAAGCAATATTATAAGTAAAGTGGCTTTGATGACGGGATTAACTGTGGTTATGATGTATATGTTAGCTCTGATATAGAATACAAATGACTGCGAACATATTAGATTATCTTTGCAAAGAGGAAAACAATCACTTGTAATTGATAGAAGATGAGATGTTGATTGTGGTTATGATATTTTTAAAAGTAGTCCTTAAAAGATGCATCTAAGGACTATAGTAAACAAATATATCATAGAATTAATAATATGAACTTTTACAATAGGGTAAAGCAATTTTGGTCAGAAAGCTTTAATTTTTGTATTGAACTTCTTTATGACCAGATCATTTAGATAATCGCTTAATTGCATTTTAGGTTAATTAACTGAAATTCACAGAAAAGATGAGTATTTTATGTTAGTTAACTGACATTCACAGAAAAGATGAGTATGTACCTGTGAAGAATAAAGGCAGATTGCAACCCATAGCTATCTGTCATATGGTGACTTACAAACTTGTATTGTAGATCCTGTTAGTGTTTCAAATTTATTCAAAATATGAAGAATAAGAAGAATATTTAGCATGTTGTTGAAAATTACCAGAACATCATCAATAAACGATATCACTTTAACAGTAGTACCAAGATGAGGAAAGAAAAGGTCTTCTGTGCACTGTTCAATCTCTTGAATTATGGGGTCTCTCTCTATATATATATGTTGATACAAAGACTTTCACAGGTTGCATATATAAAAGACATATTTTGTGGGTTCATCCGTGTTAAAAAATTTAAATATTGATATACCGACATTTCGACTTAAATAGTGATATACCGACATTTCAACTTGATCACACAAGTCATCCACTGGGTGACCCAGTGGATGACTTGTGTGATCAAGTCAAAATGTCGGTATATCAATATTTAAATTTTTTAGCACAGATGAACCTGCAAAATGTCTTTTATATATATATTGCAAATAGTTGTGACATAAGTGGTGAACCTTGTGGAATACCGCAGCTTGGTAAAGGCAGAAGAGAGGTACAATGTTAATTTATTTTGTTTTGCACATAATATCAACTCCTGTGCTTGAGATGCATGGTGGGTTTTAACTGTATAAGGTGATGTGGAAAGGTTATAATAAGATCATTTAATTGTGTTAAAAATAATTCTTGCAAACATTTTTTTATCAATATCTTATTGATGGATATAATGTTTGTGAGTTTTTACTAAGGCAGAAAATTACATTACTGGATAGGTTATGTATGTAATATTCAGGTAAAAATTTGTTTAAACGCAAGATAGTCAATTAGTAACTGTTTTTTTTTTTTTTTGGCAACATCAAAAAGTAAAAGGGTCTCTGATTACATGGATATAGTATCATTATTTATATTGATTATTTCTAATTCAACATAATATATGTGTATTCATATATAATTTTAAAAGTGAATCACAATACTTCAACATTTATTGTGTTAATTAATATATAATAGTGTTATTACAGTATGCAATAACTGGAATAATACTTGCTGCAGCTAAAAATGATGACTTGGGGAAAAAACATTTAGTAATAACAGAAAATAAATAAATCTGGATTTAAAAAACTACAAAGATACAATAAACTGAATACACACTTGCTAGGAAATAAATATTTAACTAAAACAATATTCTTGTAAAACTATGTGAAAAATTGAATGAGCTCAGAATCAAATTCGACTAGCAAATGTATATGAAAAAACCAAAAGATTAATTTCCTTGACCATACAATCTCAAAAAAAAAATTATCAGAAAAATAGGGACTGTTAATCTGCAATTTAGTAGATGGTTTAGAAAGAGATACAATTTGGCTCCAGTTAAAAGAGAAAGATCTACATGACAGTATATTGCACATACCTTTCAAATTGAAGGAAAAACCAAGAATGATATAAAATAAATTGAAAGGCTATCAAAATTTGTGCATGAAGAAATATGCAACCATAAAAACAATTATGATCATGAATTAATATCATTAAACATGTATAAATATATAATTGAAAAAACCTAATTTGAACTCTATCAATACATATACACGCATAATCATATATCCATAATTGTCTTCATGTTATATTTCTAGTTATTCTTTGTTTATCTGTTGTGAATGGATTTTGTTTTGAATAGATCTAGAAATTTTGTTAATATCAATACAATCATATGATATTCTATTATTCATGATGTTTGGCAATGCTAGGAAGTTTAAGTATTCAGACATGTTTGGCAATGCTAGGAAGTTTAAGTATTCAGACACTCCAGTATAAAATGATTGATGTATTTTATATTCTGGAATGTGTGTAAAAAAAAGTTCATAGCACTGTATACGATATTGCTAAATCTAAGTTTCTGAAATTTCTGCACCTCACCAAGAATATTTGCAATTATAAAAATTGGCCTGTTAAAAGAATTTTTATACTTGAATTAATCAATATTTATATTCAGACATACATAAATACAGATGATAGCAATCAACTCTTAACCTATCAACAATCTCAACCGTAAACAAGTGAACCTTTAACCATAAAGATGGTATCACTTTTATTTATGGTTTGCTATGTTTATATAGACACTAAAGATCACAACTTGACCAAGGAGTGTGACATTAATGTTAAAGGAGGTTACCTTGACAACAGGCTGAGATTGTTGACAACTCAAGGTTGTTATCATCTACATGTATAAACCTATTAAAGCCATGAGTAATTGGCCTCATTGTCTTAGACAATATGCTTTCAGAATCTGGAAGTTATAATTGATTATTATTAGTCTGCTTTAAGAACAAGTTATATTTGCCAGATTAATGAGGCTTCTTTAAACTTCTTTGCATTATTAATCCCATGCTCCTCAATCACGTTGCAATCTTTAGTGTCTATATAAATATATCAGACCATAGATAAAGATGATACTACCTTTATTGTTAAAGAAGATTGCCTTGATTACATGTTGAGATTGTTGATAGCTTAAGAGTTGATAGTTAACATCTAAATTTACAAATCTATTAAAGCCTCGAGTAATTGGTTTTATTGTTTTTAAAAATCCTTGAATATAAATTCAACATTACATTGTGTTGGGTGTCTGTATGTATATTTACACAAAAGAACATATTATAAAAGTTAGCACTTTGACGAATCAAAATCCACAATTGTGTTTTGAATCTGATACAACTTGAATTATTTTTCATATATGAGGCAAGCTTAATACTTTTTAGGTAAAAAAATCTCATCATACCACTTAAAACATCCAATTTATATCATCATTATTTTCAATCATCATCAATATAAAGCATGATGAAGGTCTACAAGTTTAATCCAGTTTCTGGATGTACAGCCTCTCATCTTCATATCTCACCAGCAAACACCTATTATTTCATCCATCCATCCATCCTATCTGTGGTCTCCTTTTAGGTCTTTTATAATCTCTGAGACCACATTTAAGATTTCAACTGGCCATCTACTATCATTTCATCCAATAACATATCCAGTTCCATTTCAATCTCTTAATTCTTTCAATAATGACACTAATACTTGTTTTGTTTCTTATCTAAATATTTCATTGTGATCCCTTCTTATTACTCCTAACATACATCTTTCCATATTCCAATGAGTGGTCTGAAATCTCTATATTGCTCTGCTGTTAAGTGTCTTAAGTTTCAAATCCATAAGTAAGAAGTGATAAAACATATTTTATTATTATTATTTTTTTTTTCAAACACATTGGGAAGATATATTTCCTTTTAATGCTAAGGTATTTCCATCAAAAGCATTCCAACCAAGTATAATATTATGATTAATTTCAACCATTATGTTTACATCTATATTAATCTGACCAAAGTACTTGTAGTTGTTGACTTCTAATTTATTGTTTTCTTTTGAGAAAGACCATTGAACATTACTTGTCTTTATAGCATTTACCTTTACTCTTACTTTCTTACTTTCATCTGATAACACTTGCCACATTACCTGAAGCTCAAAAACATTATTTACAAAAACTATTACATCATCTGTAAAATATTAATGACTTGAATGGTCTCCATTTTTATTCCCTTAGCATCCCATTTTAATCCAACAAATACCTTTTGCAAAATTGCTGAAAAAAGTTTTAGACATATGAAATCAGCCCATCATAAACCCTTCTTAATGTTAATCTTCCTAATATCACTATATAATTTAATCAATGCTGTTGCATTCTGATAAATATTCTTCAGGATCTGACAATATCCAATTATAAGTCAGTAAATGGCTATTTAGCTATTCTTGGTTAGAAAAAAAACAGTGATGAAAACCCTTGATACTTTACAATAAGGTTTTCATTTTATAGAGGAAAATATAACATCTTTTATTCATAAATATAAACAAAAGCATTAAAATGGTGTATATACTTATTAAAATGTTTATTGCTAATTTCCAAGAAAGCAATGAGATCATCACCAGAGGTAGTGACTAGGGTTAAAGCCTCAAATATCCATGCCAAGTGTCCTCACCCAATTATAAATCCACAGAAAATAGTCACTTAAGATTTCACAATCAGCTGATGGTAAGTCATGCTCCTAAGATAATGCTGACCAAATCAAAAAGTTAAACCAATAAGGCAGTTAATCTGAAAAAAATGTTTTGCAATTATATTTACAATCTAATCACAAATGTGATTATTAGTAATCATTGTTGCTAAGATACATTCAGATCAAACATTTAAAGTAGTGGTAGACTAGTAGAATTGAATAAATCACCCAAACAAATATTTTTTTAAAAAAGTAACTGGGTCACGTACACCTGAAATCATAAGATGGTAGAAATAGAACAAGCATGAAAGTAGTACTGCCAGATTCCTGACTTCATGGGCAAATCTTTAAATATTTAAAGTAACAAATCTTGCAGCCTCAAAACATGTGACAGATATAGGGAACGTATTCACACCATCATATTTTCATTAATCATAATCCGAAGGATTTAACCATAATTTATTTATGCATTATGGTTCATGGCTATTATTGGGTACCTGTATTTTAACTTTTTAATCTAAATAAAAAATTGTTTCCTCAAGTTATGCTTCATATGAAGCAGAGTTCAAAATTCCTATGCTTTTCACGACAACATAGTAACTTCAAATTCTTTATTTACAATTTGCATCACATATTTTTTTTTTACTTTTGCCCATCTATATATTTTATTTGTATCCTATTCTGTTTCTATTTAGAATGGTTCTAGGCTTATTAAGATAAAGACACAATTGGATTTTAAATTTGTTGCTGCAAGATAAAAAGATGGATTCTTAAAAAAGCTTTTCTGAAACCTAAAGTAAATATCCCCTGTAATAGTTATCATATTTATCTCCATTATTAAAGCAGGCAAAACTCACTATACATATTGCCACTCACTGCAAGCTAGAGTAATCAATAAATACCAGAAGGGTTGTGCATAAAATCCTCATCTAGTGCCTACTCATCCAATATCCCCATAGTGGTGGCTATGGTTATTGAAGAACCAAAGACACCAAAATGTATAGGTACTGAACTGAGTTCAGAACTATATGACTATATAAGCTACTAAGCTTGGATTGAAAATATTATAGTGTTTTCAATTTTAAGTCTCATAGTTTTGTAGTTAAGTAAAGATAAAAGGTGACTGCTGGAAGGTCGCATTAGATCCTAAGATCTAGGTGCAGTGCTCTCAGATCCAAGATTCTTCACTGATGAAGGTCACAAGCCAGAAACTAATTTATAGGGATATTGGATGAGTATGACACTATATGGGGATTTTATGCACAAGCCTTCTGGCATCCATTGATTACTCTAGCTTGCAGTGACTGGCTAATGGTGAGTTTTGCCTATTTTAATAACAGTTATAAGCAAGCATAAGAAATGGTGATCATGTGATGTTTATTGGCATATTTATCTCCCCTAATTGTATTCTGGGTTTCAAATCTAATAATAATAAAAAAATCCAATTAAATAAATTTAGTATTTTTCTTTTACATAGCTAGTCCATAACAACTCAATCTGACACCCAATTATTTGTTAATTAATGAGCATAATATATTATCAGTTAAAAGATAAAACAAACAACAATTATATATACATCCCATCAATCAGAAATTGACATATCTGAACCCCTAATTCTTTATGAAAAACATAGGATAGCATATGCATTGCAAAGAGCTATTTAAGGTTGTTTTATCTATATATTTTTTATAAAAATGAAGTTTCAAATTCATTAAATTTATTTTAATTACAACATAAATACATTAAGTTATATATATAAAAAAAAAAAATTAGTAAAAATATTTCCATATAGAACATCTGCCTTAAATATTAAACATTCACGCATTACCAGTGAATAATTTTGCAGTTAAAAGATTTTAATTAACACAGAAATATTTATATTTTCATATTAATGTTTGTATATATATATATAATGAACTAAAGAAATATTTATATTTTCATATTAATGTTTGTATATATATATATAATGAACTAAAACCCCATTTAAGTACTCCACTGCTGGAAAAACCTCTCTATCATCACACAGAATAGTGTGAAGGATGTGCAGTATGTTATAAAAAATGCTTACACAAAAATATACTTTTAATAATTAACTGCCCTATTTCTATTTGTTTTTAATTAAAATTATTAAACATTTATCTTTCAAAAGTAACCTTTATTAGTAAAAGGATTACAAAAATTTTGGGTACACTTACCCATTGAGAATTACAAAGTGTTCAATGTGACGAACAAGGTAAAACAATTATTGATTATATAAAGTAAATATGCTTGATAACAATTATGTCCATTAAAGAGTTGCTATAATGTTGATATTAATGTGTATCGGAACATGAGTATCTATACATGGATCTACATGGCCCAGCTACTGAGAAGCCATCCATCACCCAATGATCCCATCCCTGGGGCCCCAAAGTGAAGACCCAAATGCTTCAGTTGAATAGGTGGACAAGTCCAGCATTGCACCAACCACCACCACAGGCAGCGAGGTCCAAGGCTAAAGTCCATTGAATAATAAATTCTTGACCAGCAGCCAAGCCATGTCAAGACCATTCCAAATGCCCCTGTCTCCCAATCAACAGTCCAAATGTGCAGGGACCGCATTCGGTCTACCTGCCCAGAACTGGAAATCCAATTAAGAAAAACACATAGCGAGCACAGATCCGCACTGCCTAAAACCAAACTATCAAGGGGGCACAGCAGACAACCAGAGCAGGAATGATGCTGAGACTTTGACCAGGTAGCGGCAATAATTGTCAACAGCTTGCACCAAAGAACCAGCCTCCTAATGACTGCCACCACCCCCGAGAAAGAAAAGAGGAGTGCAGACCCATGCCCGGAAAATTATTGCAGCAAAGCCTCCATCAAAGTTACAAAATTTGGAGGTGGCCCAGATCAGACCAACCAACTTACAAACTCTCTAATTTTAAAGTTAACCAAAGAAAAAAATGATTAGCTCAAATCAACACTGCCATAATAAACAAGTCATCAGGGGGTTGAAACAGCCTCCAAAGTCTGCTTCATTGTTAACTCTTGGTACGTGTCATATATTCTAAATACTAATTCAACTCATCCGACTGCAAGGTTCTCCAGGGATTATGATCTAGCTTATATATTTCCATTTGATTATTCCAATTATGAACAGTGATTAGCATTGTAGGATTCTTGCTTATTGTTTGGTTGTACAGTAGAGCTGAATGGCAACCAACCTGTTATAGTAACTAGTTTCTGTAACCATGTAGTGGACTTGATTGTAGTAGGATCCCAACTGGGACTCTTGTATTGATCCTATTTGAATTCTGCTTGAACTGAGATTATTTGAAAACTTTTTCAATAGATTTAGATCCCTTTCTTTCAGATAGAGGGCTCATAGAAAACTCAGATAACCAACAAATATTGTAAATAGTTGACCTAACTATTATTAATAAGGATCCACCAAAAGTGGAAAATCGGTAAAACCTTCATCCCTGGCAATTTTACTGCCTTTCTCCTTCCCTCTTCCTCTGTTAAGGACTGTTGGACAGGTTTTGTACAGCTAAGCATTAAAAAATATAACAATCATTAGTTCAGAAAAGTTTTATATTTTAAGGTTAAAAACATATTAGATTTCATATTAGTTTTCTAAGATTTCTAAGATGCCTAGTAACAATAGTAACAATAGTATACTTCTAATAAACATTACTTTGGTTAAACCTGCTTTGGCAAAGAAAAACAACAACAATAAATTTAAAAACTTTAACATTGATGTTTTTTTTAATTTTGGTATGATATTCTTCGAAAATAAGTTTTAAAAAATCAGATTTTTATCTTTTTTTAATTTTATTTGTGTAAAACGTTAAAAAGTCAAGCGTCGGTGGCCTTGTGGTTATCATAACTGCCTTCCAAGCAGCCGGCCTGGGTCCACTGCCTGGTCAACGCTTTGACATATATATATATATAAATTGTATAAAAGTAGTAACAGATGAAATATATTTTCCTAATATAAAAATTGCAAATCAAATTCAAATTAATTCATTTTATTTATGATTTCGAATCAAATTATTATTATTATTATTATTATTATTATTATTATTATTATTATTATTATTATTATTATTATTATTATTATTATTATTATTATTGTTGTTGTTGTTGTTGTTGTTATTATTATTATTATTATTATTATTATTATTATTATTATTATTATTATTATTATTATTTTCAAATAAATGAGTCAGCTATAGTTAACATTACGTATAGTATCTATTCCTTCTAATGTTTATGAATAAAATACGATTCCATCCAGATTATGAAGTGAGTGTATTTGATGACAGCTTATAATGATGTTTGATGCATTCATTATGTAAAATCATCGTTATTTGTTTACAGGCTGAGTTTGAATATAGTTAATACTTAATCATATATCTTTTAAGATTGCAAAGCTTTAAACAATAAGATTTGATTGATCATGAGAACACTAGATTGTTACAACACTGTTCTAGAGAAAATTGGCTGAGAGCATTTATTTATTTAGCTGTTTAATTTATTTTACTAATTTAAAACACATGAAATTAAATATAATAAGCATATTTAAAAATAATAATTAATTGAATAATTTTTGACCTTTGAAAAAATGAGAAACGTGAATTACACTTCAACTAAATAAAATGTTACTTAACTAAATTAACATTTCTGCTAGAAAGTTACTAGATAACAGAATTCTATGACTAAGTAATAGTCCTTGATCAATATCAGTTGTAATTTATGCATACTTGCACATTCTTACCATATTTCATTTTAACATCTTGACTGCAAAATTTAATCATTACAGAGATATAATGAAAATTTCTCTACTCTCTTTTTTATTTACTGATATTACAAAAGTACTTATTGTTCTAAAACTGATAAGTCTATGCAAATTTTGCTGATTCTGTCAAAAATGAATGTAACACTTGTAAATTAAATACACCTGGGTCTCTTTTTACGCGGATTTATTTAATGCGATTTTGAAGTTACGCGATTCATGTTTCTTCGGAAGTGGAACTCCGATAATGCGCTATTACTTTAAATAATAAATTTTGTGCACTTATGTCATATTGAAAGTAATAGCACATTATTGGAATTTGACTTTCATCTTAGTAATTTCAATATTTTCAGTGCTTTATAATAGTAAGATTTTATGCAATAATGAAATTAAAATCATGATTTCCACATTTTATGTATACACACATTAAATTTTACAAGATTATAATGTAAATTTGTTCAAACATTGTGCGTGTTAATTTTGCATTTTAAATCATATTCTGTTTTTGCTTTTTAAATAAGAATGTGATCAATTATTAATCATATAGTGTCTGCAAGTTTATTTTTAAAAAGTGAATAATAGCAGTGAAATGAAATTTGATTTTTAAACAAAATTGAAAATTAAAAAATTAAAGACAAAAATAAGTTTAGATACAGAAGAAAATGTAGAAAAAGATAATGAAACAGAAGTGGAACCTGTTCCTATCACTGCAAAAATAATTCGAGAAGGTCTTCAACTTTCTAATCAGTTGGCAAATTATTTCCTTATTAATGACACTAATCACGAATGTCCTCTTAAATTCCAACAAGAGCTAAATGGTTGTATGTCTGGATATCGCGTTCATAAACAATTAATAAAATCATCATCTCAAAGATTAATTACTAATTACGTTGTCACCAGAAAACCATTAAGACAACATGAGAGTGAAGTTGGCGCTAGTTGTATTTCCTCTTGTGAAGAATCTGATTTTTTACCAGTTTGCAAACAAACCTGTTTATCAGCAAATAACGATAATAATTAAAACGTGTATAAAAAATGTATGCATAAAAATACATATTGTTTTGAATAAAATTAAATATTATAGTTAAAAAATAGTTAAAAAAGTTTGTCTTGTATCAATTTTTTCCAAATTTGAAATTTTTTATTAGTCATATTTTATTTCTTTATTTTTTTTTTGCATATATTTTATTTCTTTATTTTTTTTTTGCGCAAATTTTAAAGTAATTTTACATTGGTGCTTTGCTCTTATGCGATTTTTGAAAAATCACAGTCCATATTCCTCCTTGTTTAAGGTAAGTTACGTCTATTTTTGCACAATTTCGTTTGCGCATGTTTTCTGAGGAACCTATCTATCATGTAAAACAAGACCCAGGTGTAGTGCCAATATACAAAAGATAAATAGAAAATAATAATGAATATTTGAAAGGAATGTTAAGACCTGGGCTAATTGAAGAGAGTAGAGTTTTACAAAAATGTATTTTGGGAGGTAGGTTGCTTGCCTTTTTCCAATATCTTTATTCGAATATGGAGAACATTAAATAATCATTTTAATTGTATTTAAACAAATTTACTGTTTGTTGTTGATGAAAGCACATTTAGGATCATAAAACATAGAAGGACATGATAAATGGAAAGAATGAAGATATTTAACTTAAAAAAAAAATAGGCATACTACATTTGCAAATTATTTTTACTATATAAAATTTTCTCTATATTAACAAAAAATGGCTAATATAGCAAAAAAAAAAAAAATTAAAAGCACTTCAAATTCAATACAAGTATTGATGCAAGCAAAGCAATTGTATTGCCTTCTCTTAATAATAATAATACTTTCCAAAGAATATTTTCATATTTGTTATGTTTTATAGTTTTCTTAATTTGCAATAGTTACAAGTGGTATATTATACTGCTATCGATATTTAAATGTCCTAATTTCATATTACTTATTCAATTGAACAGGCATCCCTTTCAGTACCTTCCTAAATATGCATATATTTTTCAAAAACAAATTAGTTCAAATTTAGCTTGCATAGTTTAAATTTTATGCCCCTTTTTCAGGAAGAGTGGTATCTCATACTGATTGTAGTCTAAACAGTTGTAATTTTTTTTCATATTTTTTCAAATAATTGAGATAATTATTTTAAAAATAAATATTATAAAGTTCATTGTAATTAATGACAACAATAATAAAAACTCAATTTATAATTCGAACATGAGAAGCAGGCCAGTGATGTGTTCGAACCCTGCAACTCCAGGATAGTGTGCTCCGAAGCCAATGATTGTAAAAGAAAGATCAAGGAGGCATATTTCATTATCAATGATAACAATGCCATCAATAGATGCGACACGTGTTTTGCTATTTCAAAAAAATGGACAAATTAATTTGCATACACATTTGCATACATTATTATTTAGTAACATTACAGCAATAGTTTATAACCTATTTTGGCCATGAATATGAGGGAAAACCTTGAAAGTACTAGGATTAGATTAATTTAATTGTTTTTGTTTACTACTGACAGCTTCTTCATATATGCTAATAACTGATTATAAAAAAGAAATCAAATGAAACCAGTTAAACATAAGTAATTTTATTTCTTCATTTTTTGTATTTTAATTTTTTAATATAAAAACTTTAACATATATTATAAATAATACGTATAATTAAAAAAAATCAAAATTTAAAATATTTATATAAAACAAATACTCTTCTTCATCACATGATCACTATTTCCTGTTAGCTCATAACTGTTATTAAAACAGGCAAAACTCTCCATACAGTAGTGCCACCCAGTGCCAACCAGAATAATCAATGGATGCCAGAAGACATGGATTTTATGCACAAGCCTTCTGCCATCCATTGATTACTCGGTTTGGCACTGAGTGGCACTACTGTATGAAGATTTTTGCCTGTTTTAAATACTCTTCTTAGGAGTTTTTCAGCATTTATGACTAAATCATGTAGCTGTTGGAAATTAATCTTTATATATATATATAAAGGCAAAAACAAGCATTTATTTATCTTAACTGATCCACTGAATAAAATGCAACAATTGCTTTCAGAATGTTGCCTCTCATAACATTTACTTCTGGCGGTACATCTCTGTCACATATATACATACTAGTTAGAAGAAATTTTTTAATTAAATTCATAACAGAAAGTTATATACCAATAACATCAGTATGGCATAACAACAGTTCAGATATTCAAAGCAGACAATTATTTATTTTATGAAAAGTTTGTGTTGTAGTTAACAGAAATTTATTCAAACATGCAATTCGCATTGTTTTTAAATATGTATAACCAAAGAAAATCAATTTGAAAAATGTATTATATTTTATCTTATTACTTTTCTTTAAATTTTAACTTGCATGATTAATTTATTTATTCGTTTTCATGTTTAATATGTTATTATGTTAGATACATTTTAAAATATTTAATTTCTTTCTAATTTATAACCGATTCTTTTTTCATTTTTTTTTTTCATTCAATATAACTTTACACAAATGTACAGGTTTCATTTTAAGAAAAACAATTATTCAACAAATATAAAAGCACTATATTATAAAAGCATATATGCACAATAAAATTTCAATATGGTCTGCCATTTTTACCTTACAATCGGAGTACACAGATCGCTTCAGTTCCACAGATTACACATACATATCTTTAATAATATTAATTCACTTTTGCAGGATACAAATTTATTTAATAATATAATATAAAAAATTGAGAAACTATTAACAACATCATTTAGCTTAATATTTCTTCGGAGTGTAATAAAAAAAAAACTGGATTGCTTGCCTTTTTCTCATTCCACAGTTCCCTAATATTGTGTTAAAAATTTAATACCTTAAAGATTATCTGATTACTCATACATTATAAATTTTTTAATTAATTAATAAATAAATAAACACCAAATGCATTAACTTTAGTTACAATAAACATTGAGTGATTCTTGTGTTAATGAGAACTGGATGTATTAAGTCTTTTAAATCAATAAGCCCTCCCCCACCCTTAATTACATTGCAATAATGTATATATGATTGTACTGCTACAACCAAAAACCAAATTTAAAAGTTCAATAATTAATACAGCAATAATTTAGTCATTGCTATATTTTGTAAAAAAATATATTAGGCTTTAGTAACTTGAGAGCTATAAGTTATAAAGCTAAGTTTTTATTTCGGAGAAAAAATAGTAATAAAATGTAAACACATATCTAGTTTACAAAGCAATAAAAGATCGCTAATAATTAATGGAAACATAAACATAAATAGATATTTAAGTTTTAAAAACATAATGAAATGTAAATACATATCTAGTTTAAAATGCAATAAAAAGATATGTAAGTTTTAAAAAATAACGAAAAATAAATTCTGTAAAAATAAAGTAAACTTTATTTTGATAATTTTAGTTTAAGTCTAATTCAATGAAGAAAGATTGGTTTGTAGATAAATTAGACTTAAACAGATAAAGATTCGGGATTCGAATTCAGACTTTCACACGACCCACTACTCTCAGTGCCATCTCATATTGCTGACCCACCTGATCACACACATGTTGAAAAGATAAATAATCACCAATATACGTACTTCATGCTAAACCAGCAAAGCATCAGTTGGTCTAGATTACTATCCTCACACACATATATATAATCAGTGCTCAGCTTTATATTAAGATAGCCAATCTTCATACTTTAATGGACAGGCTTCAAACTATTCCAATTCACATCTCTTCAGCCTTCCATTTCATTGAAAATCTGAAGATGGAACGTTCAAAGCCCTTATTAGTGCCAAGGTTGTCATCCTACTCGTGTTGACATATTAGTCATTCTGACCCCTGATGTACAGGAGAATAATCCATTTATACATACATAAGCGAGGGATGGGCAGACCTTTTACACACTATTTATATAAATTAATACATTGTACAGGTTTAGACCTGCATTTATATATGTAATATATTCGGGATTCGAACTCAGACTTTCACACGACCCACTACTCTCAGTGCCATCTCATATTGCTGACCCACCTGATCACACACATGTTGAAAAGATAAATAATCACCAATATACGTATTTCATGCTAAACCAGCAATCATCAGTTGGTCAGAATTACTATCCTCACACATATAAAGAATCAGTGAAAGTCTGAGTTCGAATCCCGAATATATTACATATGCAGATTTAAGCCTGTACAATGTATTAACAGATAAAGATTGTAACTTAAAAGCATTCTATAAAAGATCGTCGAATGCAAATGATTATTTTCAAAGCTGGATATAACTCTTGGATTTAAAATACCAAGAAAACTATTTATTGTTAAAATCAAAACCATTAAACTATTTTAGGAGAAAACAAATGGAATAAATATTCGAAGTTAATTACTGTGGAATGTGAACGGTCGTAATTAAAAACCGGATCCTTATTGTCATTGTAAATATGCATTAGTCAAATAAATTTACTTTTACATTGGAATGATAGGAATTTATCAATGAATTTAAGCAAGGAGGAAACAGTATAAATAGTATGCGCAACAAAAGAGTGCTGTCGTCAGCTTTTCTCCATTCATCACGTGCTGTGAAAAAATCTGAGAAGTGGCCCTACTTTTCTGCCATGATGAAAGTGTTCCAGAGTCGTGCCTGTGAAGGTAAAAGATAGCTGGCTAGGGGAAATGTTTACATACCTCACTGGTCTTTTATTATTTGTCTATATCTGAGAAGACCCAATGAGGATTGTGGTTTAAGTACTGTGAGTGGCAATATTTGTTTGCTTGGGGGGCGATTATAGCATTGAAGATTTAGAACTTTAAATCAATGACTAGTTATTAATGTGTATATAAAGGAACTAATGAACAATATTTACTTAAATCGTCATTGATGTGTGTAAATAAATGTTGGTAGTCTTCCTCATAGCTGAATACACAACAGTCATCAATAAAAATAATGGCTTTATTGCTTTAGAGTGTATAAAAAGTTCAAGCACCAGGGCATATAAACCACTAAACATCACATGATCACCATCTCATGCTAGCACATAACTGTTAGTAAACAGGCAAAAATTCTTCATATAGTAGTGCATCCATTGGTTACTCTAGTTAGCACAAGGTGGCACTACTATATGGAGTGTTTTACACCATATTCTTGACTTCGTTTAAGGAGAAGCCAGAATACATCACATCACATTACACCAGGGCGTATCTTAGAACACCACATTCCAGAGTCTGCCCATCTACTACCGGACTAAATCGCTAAGGATGTAATTATGTATGAGACTACATATAACGAAAATATTTTTTCCAGTATTTCACAATGTGGATAACATTACTGAAAATACCTAATTTTATTCTAATCAGTTGAAATCCTTTTGCATTATTGCATACATATTCTTAACAACTTACTATATAACTTTGAAGAAAGAGTTAATATATAAATTATAAAAATAAAAAAAAGGTAAAATATATTTAAAATCCACATTAAAAACATCTAATATATGTCAAAAGTTATTTTAACAGATGTTAACTATATAAAAATTAAAAAAAAAAAAAACGAAAGAACGAAAAAATAGAAAATCAATAAGCAAAGCTGTTATATAAACTTTCTCCCCAAGAATATTCTGTTAGCAACAAGTTGGTTTTGAATTATCAAGAAATGATCCATTATATTTTAACCAATGAAATGTAGTTGGTATTTTAAAAATGTATAACAATATCATTGTTGTTTTATATAAAAATAATCAATATTAAAATATCAAATAAAAATGTTAGTTTTATGTAATTATTTATAAATGTCAATATTTTCAAAAGATTATTATTATATACATATCTATAGAAGGTGACATTTAGTCTCAGAATCATATACATTATACTTAAAGCACAATTTTTGTGACTTGATATTAAAATTATTTTGGTTTAAGCAGCTGTAGTCCTTTGAACAATTTGACAGCGAATGAAGGCAGTAAAATATATTATTCCTGTACATAATTTTATATTACTGGAATAGTGTATCTCTAAACATTCACATTTCCAAAACACATTTTGATTCAATTTGTTCACTAATAGGTCCCCATTAACAATAATGTTTTTTTTATTATTATTATTCCCTACTGACACCAATCCCTTGTATGAATAATTTTATGTCTATCCATAAAATTTATTGAATAGTTATTTACAATGATTTATTCCGGACAAAAAAAAAAATGAACACTATATAATAAGACTCAGATTTCAAGATTTTGAAATATCCAAAATGATTTATTATTAAACGAAAAGATAATAAAAATGATGAAAACTAATTGGCCATTGTATGTTAATGATGTAGTCATAATCTTCAACATTATACATCATCAATCTGTTCATTAAGTATTAATATAAAATGAATAAAAATGGAAGGAAATTTTTCACTTCTTACCTTATCTTAGATTTTTAAATAGATTTGTAAACGTAAACAATGATAGATAAAAAAGTAAAATTAATATTATGGAGAAATATAAACAAACTGCAAATAAATTAGCAATAGTAAACTAACTATAGATGCAAAAATTAACTGGTCTTATAAAAATGTTTTCTTCTGCCCTCATCCTTATATATCACCAGCCATCACTATTGCCAAGGAAACTCTACAAAAAGGTAAAAAATGGAATCTTCAATTCCTATCCTTGTCTAAGCTATTTAAATAAATATTAAATACAAACAATGACAAATAATACTGAAACTAAAACACTGTAAAAAATTTACTGATTAGCTAGATTTTAGCACTTATGGCTATTATATTTAATATATCAGAGAGTAGTTTGCTTGAAAAGTTATTTACAAATTCATTTGCAGTTTGTCTCGGCTAGTGCTGGTTCAGCACAAAATGTGCATCTTGAGGATTATACATCTCTTTCACATGTTTTGGCCATATGATTAGGTCCCTCCACATGGTGGTGTCCTATTTTGCGTGAGAGTGGTGTAATGAAAATTACACTACATAAATATTATTCATTATTGGATAATCTCTCGTCTATTGAGATTTTCTGTTTGTAGCAAACTAATATTTCAATTGCATATACTATTAAATCAATCACATAATATATATTCATACATAGAGTAAGAAATTATTGATTGGCAGTAATCTCCATTGTGGACATGTGTCTAAATTTATAGATATAAACCAACAGAAATATTGTCAATATATATATAGAACAACAAAAAATGTTATTCTTGTTCAAAATATTTACTAAAAAATAAATTTTAATGTGAACAAGTGAATGTACATTATAGTTAAGCATATATATATATCATCATCATCATTATCATCATTATCAACCATTATCAATCCACTGCAGGATGAAGGTCTCTCCAAGTTTAATCCATCTTCTCCGATCTTTAGCTTCTCTTCTCCACATCACCCCTACACATTTTCTTATTTCATCCATCCATCTTACATGTGGTCTCCTTCTGGGTCTTTTACAATCTTTTGGAATCCAGTTTAAAATTTCAATTGTCCATCTATTATCATCTCTTCTAGCAATATGTCCAGCCCAACTCCACTTCAATCTTTTAATTTTTTCAATGAGGTCAGTAATACCTGTTTGTTCTCTTACCCATACATTGTGTTTTCGATCTCTTCTTGTTACTCCCAACATACATCTCTCAATACTTCTTTGAGTGGTCTGAAGTCTCTGTATTGATCTTCTATTAAGTGTCCAAGTCTCAGATCCATAAGTAAGAACTGGTAAAACACATTTGTTAAAAACCTTTCTTTTCAAACACATAGGCATATTTCCTTTTAATATCAAGTTATTTCTACCAAAAGCACTCCAACCAAGTTTAATTCTATGATTAATTTCCTCTATTATGTTTCCATCTGTATTAATAATCTGACCAAGGTATTTGTAACTCTTAACTTCTTCTAATTCATCATAATCAATCTTTATTTTCATATTTGGAGCAAATCGATTAAACATTACTTTCCTACTTTCATCTGATAACTCCTGCAACATTTCCTGCAGCTCGGAAGCATTATTTGCAAAAACAACTACATCATCTGCGAAATCTAAATGACTTAAATAATCTCCATTTACTTTCACTCCTTTAGTTTCCCATTTTAATCCACAAAATACTTCTTGCAGCACTGCTGTAAAAAGTTTTGGAGATATGGAGTCACCTTGTCTTACACCTTTCTCAATGTTGACTTTCCCAGTATCATTATGTAATCTAATTGTTGCTGTTGCATTTTTATAAATATTCTTTAAAATATGACAATATCCTGGATCTATACCTTGATGATCCAATGCTTTAATCACTGAAGAAATGTTTATGTTTATATATATATATATATTATGTCATGTGAATGAATAAATGATATTCAAAAGACACATTGGAAACCATATCTTCAAAATAGCAATTCACAGATCTGTTTTCATAATCATCATTATTTGTTTCAGTCTTGATTGTATGAATAGAAGCAACAACAGTGGCTGGGAGCATGAACTAAAGATGCCTCAGAACTCTGACATTTTATCATTGATAAATTAATTGTGTTAAAAAAGGTCATTTCATTAATATCTCAAACAATCTGTGGATATAAGTAATCAAATTAATTTTTTATGCATGGATTAATAAATATTTTATCTCAACAGTTATCTAACCAAACTATTCCCTTCTATCTAAACATAAATCAAGCAATCTGGTTTGTTTTTTTTATGTACATTTTCATTTATTAATTTGTCTATGTACGGATGCATGGGCATGCATAGAGTTACTTTATATATCAAAAATGAATTTTTCATAAGTACTGTGAATAAAAAATTAATTATTAAATTAAATATCTACTACATTTAAATACATGACTCTCTCCCACTATATACACAATGTTGATTCCAACACTTTCAGTAGACATCTGAAACTGTGGCAAAATAGCAACTATATAAGTGTGCTTCACGTATATTCACCACTGATAAACAACATAATAAATTGAAAAGACTGTAACCATATGCTGAATGTGCAAGATAAAGAAAAAATTGCATGTTAAATGATAGCTCCCATACAGACAGTCATGCACACATATTTTATGAACTTACAATTACAAATTTGCAATTTATTTATTTTTTAAACTATGAATGGTAAGTTTAAAAACATAACTAAGTGGTTTATTACTCAGGGATTCATAAGAAGCATGAATTTTTCAGCCATTATATTAAACCACACGTGTTGCTTTATTAGTGGGTATGGATTATTTTAAAAATCATTCTACAGTAGAGTCCTGGTGATTTGAACTTTTGATATGTGATATTCTGCCTCGCTCCCCCTTCACTATTTTTTTTTCTCATGTGTCATAGCATCGGCCAGGAAGCGAACCTGCAACCTGGGACAACTACTTGTAAGGCAGCTGTTCTGACCTCTCTACCACCAACGCTTGACAACCCCTTCACTATTTTTATTAAGATGTTTTAATTGTATCACACATTTCATGTCAAACTGTATAATCTGTATAATATTCATTCATTCTAACTGCATATAGTATTATAATTTTTTTAAAAATTATTTTACAATACGGATAAATAAGCTTCCAATTGTAAGTATTAATCATATTATAGTTTTTTATACTATTATAAAATGGTAATAAAAAATAAATAATCTTATCTTCTAAATATCTGTAATTGCAAAGCGAAAGTAACTACCTCCACTGAGTTATGTAGCTTAGTTTTTGACTTGGTTTTAAATTATATTGTGAATTTCGTTTATAGTTTTAATTTATGTACTGACTACATTAATATATTCAAAAAATGAAACACAAGTCATACTTTTAACCTTTGAACATTAGGTGAAATATTAGTTTCAACAATTGTAAATAAATAATCATAACTTATTACACTTATTAGAACCAATATTTCACTTAATATTCAAAGGTCATTAAAAATAAGATTCGTTCTTCATCCTTTGAATACATTAACGGTGATTGCATAACATTTAGTCTGTATTTAAATTAAAACAATAGACACAATTCACAGTATAATTTAAATCCAAATCAACAATTGTCTCAGGGAAAGGGAGTTTCTTCCGGTTTGCAATTATAAAATAGTAATATTAAATCCTATTCAGTGCCGGGCGCCCTATTTAAAAAATTTGGTATTATATCTATTTTATGGTTATATATTTCTATTTAGTTTTATGGATTAAATTTAAAAAATTTGGTATTATATCTATTTTATGGTTATATAATTCTATTTAGTTTTATGGATTAACTTTTTTTTTAAAAAAGAGAGAGAGAACTATTGTTCTTGGTTTTTTTCTCCTTGTTAATAGTTTTTTTTTTTTTTATTTAGTACTAGTTTTATTTGAGTTCAATTGTCTATTGTTAAATATAAAAAACAAAACTTTTTTTAAAAATAAATGGAAATACTAAGAGAACAAAGGCAGGAAGAAAAAATAAATTTATTTATCAATTATGAATAAAGAAATCAAATGTTCTATACTCCAGATCAATGGGCATTAGAAATATCTAAGAGAAAGACAACTTTTATTGGAAAAATAATAATGAAATTGAAAAATAATTTTCTATAAAAAAAAGAAGTGGAAAACTGTAATACCTGAAACGTAGTCGTTAAAAAAAGGCTTATTAATTTTTTTCTATAAAAAAAAAAAAGTGAAAAACTAATACTTAAAAAAATAGTAGAAAAAAAAAAGATTATTAATTTTATTTAAATACGTTAATTTCACTTATGAAATAAGTAAACATTTTAAATAGTTACATCTCCTATTGGATTTATTAATAAAAAATTATTTGATTTGCTATAAATATGTCATATATATATATATATAACGATTACAGCAAATAGTTAGCATGCACTATGTTGTTAGCCTCGTTCATATCCAAAATGTAACTTGAAGATTTTTAATAAATAACCAGTAGTTCCTCTAACTAGATATAGAATATTGATAAACGAAAATATATGGATAAAAACATCGGCATGACCCCTTTTCTACTATTTTTTAGTAACATCATACTTTTAGTTCCTCTAATTATGTGTGTTGTAACAATCTGTGTAAACATTTATCTGATCAATCCAGATTAGTCAGAAAACTATATGCTATCGGTTTTATTAAATCAACACTTATATGCTGAAAAAAAACTTAATGGCTGGCTAGATTAGCTTATGACTCAATTACCTGAAAGAAAAGATTAAATCTGTTAAGAGCCTTTAGAATTTTTCCAAGATTTACTTGGCTCTATCTTAGTTTATGGATGTGGCCGGTACACTGACTAAAATTGTGCATGAAGTCTCTTATTAAACTGGTCTCTAACATATCTTAACTTGTTATTAACATCACTTGATCACCATTCTTTATGCTTACACAAGCTGTTTATACAGAGGCAAAACTCTCCATACAGAAGTACCACACAATGCAAGCCAGAGTAACCAATAGATGCAGAAAGGTGTGCACATAAAATCCCTATCTAGTGCCTACTCATCCAATATCCCAGACTAGTTTCTAGCTTGTGGCTGCTGGAGGGTTGCATTAGATCCTAAAGTCTACATGCAGTGCACTTAGATCCACAAGCTAAAAACTAGTCTGGGGAAATTGGATGAGTATGCATTAGACAAGGATTTTATGCTCAGACCTTTCTGCATCCATTGACTACTCTGATTTGCATTGAATGGTGCTACTGTATGGAAAGTTTTGCCACTGTATAACTTAACTTGAATGGAAGTAATATCAAGATAATTGTGAATATGCCATATTGACTCTCAATGAACTTCTCTACCATTGGGAAAAGTATAGTTTTATCAATTATAATATCACAAATTTTTCCTTATCCTTTCAAGAACATGCAGTGTGATGCACCATGGCTTCTCCTTTATAGGAATCAGGAATCTTTCAACCACTATGCCCAGAGAAACCTCTTTAGCCTTTCCATTCCCTACCCTGTTTTTCCCATATTCTTTTCTATCCTGCTCCATCCCATTTCCACAACATTATCTTTGTCCACTCTATGGTCTTTATATCTGGACCTTCCTTATTTTTTTCCAAATCAAGCATAAAAACCAAGAACCTACTTTCTGTATAATCACTTTGTTTATACTTATTCTCTCACATTCATTTCATTATTTGTATCCTTTTTGCTTCAATTAATAGATGCCTAATATTTTTCATGCTTTCCTTACATAACTTATAGACTAAATCATCCACCTTTCTCCTTTTATATGAATATTTGTTTGTTGCTACTGATCCTGTTTGGGCCTTAAACAGTAAACTACTTTCCTTGCTGTTATCATAAAATAACTCACTCCCAATATTCTGAGTAAGTCTTCACCCTTTTAGAGCTATCTAGTGTAAACTTATGCAAATCATTGCAGTTATAATGCTTTAAAATCTCTAGCACTGTAACTCCTGGTGTTCAGAGATTACTCAAACCTATAGTAGATGGCTTTGGAGTAGAATAAAAATAACTGCTCATGAAAAACATATGATTCATGTGATTTTTTTATTGATATTACCTTGTTACCAAAGGATAGGAGGTCTGTAGTTGACATAAAATAAATCTCTCTATTTATATATATATATATATCTGAAAATGAGTTAGCTTGGGTTGAAAACGATTTTTTTTTTTTTTAAATTTCAGGATAATAGTTTGAATAATATAAAGGAATAAAGAATGACTGCTAGTTGCAGAAGAGCATTAGTTCGAACTATGAATTCTAGTCTTAACTAATGAAAGTAACATCCAGAAAGTGCTCTGGTTATGGAGATTGTATATCACTACACCTTTCAGGTGTCCATTGATTACTGAATCTTACAGGAATGGTTCTACAATAGAGTGAAGATAATTGTTCATGTTTTTATTTTATGTTCAACATATCAAAACTTATCTGATCAACTCAGAATTTCTTGGGGAATTTATCTATGTAACTATTTAAGCTTGCTAATAAAGTTTGGTTATCTAAACAGAATTTTCAAAATTCATCGAAATTTGAAACCCAGCTTTGCAGCATTACAAGTGAGTTTACTATTACCACGAGACCCTTTTACCATGGGGGGGGGGCATACTTGTAATGAAATGTGCTCATAGGCTTTCTTTGTGTTTATTGTAGTAAGATTTATGTAGACAATGATATTCACAAAGATAATCAACCAATGTACCATATTAAATTTATAAATTTTATATGCTGTTGTTTTTCTATTATATGAATCTTGGAAGATATTCTTTTTATACTTACTGCTTGTTATGGTACTATGCATCAGTAACGTTTTCCATTGATGGTCTAATCTAGAGGCCATTACTATAGTGTTTATAAAGCTTGTTCAAAGCTCTTTAAATGGGGAAAATCTAAATCATTTTTGTAAACATAAATTTAGTACATAGCATTAAGATCTTTAAAAAAGAAAAGAAAAAAGTAAACATAATAACAACAGAAGCTGTGAGAAGTTATTTGTATACAAGAGCAGATTATTGTCACTCAAGAGATTTCAGATCAACTTCAAAAGCAAAAAGAATGAAAAAAAGGAGCAGTTATTTTCAACCTGCTCATGTGATGGTATTATTGGTAAGGTGAATCAGAAATCTCATGGTGGTTAATTTAACTATATTCAATAGTAAACAAGGCAAAACTCTGCATACAGTAGTGCCACCCTGTGCCAACCAGAATAATCCATGGAGGCCACAGGCCAGAAACTAGTCTGAGGATATTGAATGATTAGGCCCTAGGTAGAGATTTTATGCACAAGCCTGCTGGCATCCACAGGCCACAAGCCAGAAACTAGTCTGGGGATATTGAATGAGTAGGCACTAGATGGGAATTTTATGCACAAGCCTTCTAGCATCCATTGATTACTCTGGTTAGCACAGGGTGGTACTACTGTATGGAGAGTTTTGCCTTGTTTAATAACAATTATGTGCTAGTATAAGAGATCGTGATCATGTGATATATTCAATATTCTACATACTGATTCTAACTTTAATAATGACAGACAAATATTTTCAAATTTCTATTTATATACTTTTAAAAATTTTTTTAGACTATTTAAATATTTTTTAGATTAATGTAGCCCCATTACCTTTCCCATGAAATCATGATTATTAAGTATGGCTTTAGTAAATGAGAAGTGCTATAGCTAGATATAATCTTCATTGCATCTTGATTATAACTGTCATCTTATACTTAAATGTATATAGTTTCACATTATCTCTAGTAACTAGATATATATATATTCTATTTTGCCTTACTTTCATCTGTTTTTATATTTTTTTTGTTTATTAATATTTATAATGAGTAACATCCTGCATGAATTGGCACAATTAATAGAATTACCAACATGGGGTCAGGAGATCCCAAGGTTCGATTTCTGACACTCGGATTTCTTATGAATTCGCGAGCAATAAAATCATTAGCATTTGTTTTTGTTCTGCATGATTGGTGCGGTTGGTAGAATGCCTGACTTGGGATTGCATGATCCCAGGATCGATGCTGGCAGACACAGTTATGGGGCTTGAACTTCTTATAAACCCCTGAGCAGTAAATCTATTTGAAATTTTTATAGCAACATTAATGTAGAATGAGAGTGGCAGACCCTATTTTACATATATTTAAAGCTTGTATTGATCACAGACATTTTAAACACATTACAGTTTAGTTTTTGAATATTAAATTTTGTTCACTCACATTTGCCATTTTTTTTAAGATAAGCGCATTAATAATTATGATTAATCATTTGTTAGATCAGAGATTACCATATGCCATATTTTTATCAAAGACAATCAGTGTCATTAATTAACATGCATTCATCTTTTCTCATAAATATTTTTATACTTCAGATACATGACTGAAGTCATCTCAGGATTCATTTATCTTTTTCAGGAATTTTTGTTCATTTGTTTAAAATGCATGCAATAAATGGCCTCCACCCAGTAAAGTTAATTTTTTTCAATCTTTAATCAAATCCGTTGCTTTTCATATTGATCTTAATAATCACACCTTTTTTAGGAAAATACTCTTTTTGGAGGCTTACAATATGATTCAGAGTGCTAGTCTATCTCAACCATCATCATCTCTCTTTACTATCACCAGTAAACATATAATCAAAAAATTCGATTTCTGGTATCTGGAATCAAAATATCCTGATTTCCTTATCAAAATCAATTTAGAAGCTCTTTCTACTTGTCATTTCTTATCGCAGAGAATTGTGCTTGCTGACATTGACAACCTTAATTCTCTTTGT
This sequence comes from Epiperipatus broadwayi, assembly GCA_028023455.1. Taxonomy (NCBI): domain Eukaryota; kingdom Metazoa; phylum Onychophora; class Udeonychophora; order Euonychophora; family Peripatidae; genus Epiperipatus; species Epiperipatus broadwayi. Next base: position 3,360,523 of record JAQFVV010012426.1, on the reverse strand, counting down.
CATAAATCTGAAGAAACAATTCATCATTTTCTGTTCCAGTACCCTGCAATTTTTACATATGGAAATATCAATGAATCAGTTACTAAATTGAAAATGTCCTCTGTGTTTTCCTGAAGGTTTGTGATGATTTATTTTAGTTGTACTTATATATTGGACTATTTCCATCATGTAGTATTGAGTATTGAATGTCTTTAGAAAAATTTAACTTTATTTAAATTCTCAAAATACATTCAACTTTTAGTAATAGCATACAGGTTAGTATATGCACAACATTTCAAGAGGTATTATTCTCCTCTCTTCTTCAGGTATTGATGAAAATTTACATAAAGTTAATTTTTTCTAAAGACATTCAATACTCAATACTAGAAGATGGAAATAGTCCAATATATAAATACAAGTAAACTTCCTCTGTTTCTATTTTCATTGATAGCATGAAATGGGGCCTTTTCTCTTCAATTAGGGTATTTCTTTTATATTTAGTCTTTGGTTCCTAAGATGACATATTTGTTTCAACGCTACTTATAGGAAATTGCAATCACTGTTTTACAAAGTTTCAAAAAATTATAAAGAGACAGGGTGCTTGTCTCTCCAGACATTGTTAATGCTATATGGAGCATGGGCTCTCTTCCTCCATTATAAGTAGATAATTTCACTTTTCTTTTCTTTTTTTACCTTTGTATGCCTTTGCTACATATTTATGGACTGTACCTTCTGTAATTTATACACCATTGTATTTGTCCGTTTTTTGATGATAAGCTTTTAAAATATTCTATTGAATTGCAAATCATACTTGTCCACGTTTGTAAAAAAAAAAAAAAAAGCCTAATAAAAATGGCTTTTTTTTTTTTTTTTTTTAAGTTTTAACTATATCCTATACATGGGGGTGCACATGGAATTGAATTAATACCATATGACTATTTAATAAAAATAGATTTGAAATTTATAGCTTTATATCTGACTAAAATGTGATAATCTTTAGCCTAACAAATGATGAGTAATAATTATGAATGATCTACAGAGAATTGTTAAGTTTATAAATGAAAGGTACATAATGCTTGCTGGACTTATTTATATATATATTTTTATCTCAAAGCCACTTTCAAGAGATGCAATGTGAATGCCTTTGATGAGAAGATAGAATAGAATGTCATGGTAAGGGTTTTGTAATGTGATTACGGTGTTATCATCTTATGTCCATTGATTATCTAAAGCTTAAAATAGATGATTCTGTAGTTGAACGAATACAGTTAATTACAGCTATGAAAAACATATTTTTTTTTTTCATTAAGTGATCAGAATTCTTATGTTATTACACCACCAATCATTAATCCATTGTCTAGGTAACACTATGAATACGTTAGATATGTAAATTCTCTATTTTTTACCCTTTTCTCAGTTTTTTTAAAATAGATTGTAACTTTAGCAATGTAATGGAATGAAATTAATAGTGATAAGTTTTAAAAAATTTGCATATATATCAACTGGCCCAGACTACAATCTCTTACACATATCTGTATCACTGTTTAGTATATATAGATAGCAAATTACTACAGTTTAATTGATACGTCAAACACTCTGGCCTCACAACTTTGATACAATCTACTTAATGGAAATATATGAATATTTTTAGTAGTCATTCCTTAGACTAGAGACTATCTAATAATAAATACTTCTATAGTGTAACTTTCACTATACTGCTTTCATGAAAGGTAAAAACTGGTTTCTATCTTCTTTTAACACCTTATAGAGGGATATAAGAATAAACATATGACCAAAATGTGTAAAAGATGTATGATCCCCAAGAAGCATATTTCATGCTGAACAAGCACTCATTAGTTGGCCCAGACCACAATCTCTTACATATAACTTTATCACTGTTCAGTATATATAGATAGCAAATTACTACAGTTTAATTGATAAGTGTCAAATATGCTGCCCTCACAACTTTGATGTAAAACACTTAATGGAAGTAAAACTTATCTCAGAAAATATAACAAACAAAATTTGTGCATAACCATATTAGAGAATACAGACTGACCTCTCAAATGCGACTTCATTAAAATGAACATGAGTGAATGAGGACAAGTGGGAAGGCATCAAGTTCCTGGACTTATACATTCAGCATGAAACCACCCACCTCAACTATAAAATATGCTTGTGAAGCCTATTTACATTTGCAGTGCCATATGTCCTGAGTTCATCAAAACAAAGTCTCACACACCAGCCGGTCTTAAGGCATTTTTGTATAGGAACCATTATTGGTGTAAATTTGAGTCTGATAAAAAAAGTAACATCAATTCTTAAATCATAGATCTACACAATAATGGATATAAAAACGTAACTCTTACTCAAATCATTAAAAACATTTTTAACACCCATTCATGGCAAACAATAACAAACTCTGGGTATCATTAACTTATACCCCCAAATCTGTGCTTTATCTCATCATATCAGCCTTTCATATCCTTCCAGACTTAATCAGCTAATTAACAACACAAAAGACATTGTGCCTTTAGACCAAACCTGACAAATAGTATACACAATTGCATGCAGCTATTTTAATTGTTGTGCTATATATTATGGAAAATTAACCTATGCACCCAAATTACATGACACCAATATCTATATGACCATGCCAAAGCATAAACTGACAGCAATTCAATTGTCTATAAGCATGAATCCAACCTTTGGCCACATTTTCAAACCTACATTTGCCAGTGTGGTCTACTTTGAATGTACAATGCAGAAAATGAAAGAGGTCTAGCACATTTCCAGAGATAAACACACAATTATCATCCCCCTGTCAAAAAAATGGCCAATAAAAATAATTTATTTGCCATTCAAATATGAAAATTTTCTATTGAATTTCGTTTCTTTAATAAATGACACAATTTTCTGTTCACCATCAATGCCATGATTATGTCTAGTATGATCACATAGTCAAAAGTGCACTAGGCATATTTTGCTAATTTTACAAAATAAAGCTTATCTCTAATATGGTTATGTGCATATTTTGTTTGTTAACGGAAGAATATTAATAATTTTCATTAGTCATTCATTAGACTAGAGATTATTTCAATAATGAATAATATTTCTGGAGTGTAATCTTCACTATACAACTCTCATGGTTGATAGGAACTGATTTCTAATCTCTCTTTAACACCATGTGATTAGATGTAATCATAAACATGTGACAAAGACATATGAAAAAAGATGTATGAACCTAAGGATGCACATTTCATGCTGAGCCAGGACTCATTAGTAGACCCAGATCACAATGCACATATCTTTATATATATATAACAGAAAATACATATTTCAAGATTGTAATGTTCTTAATAAATTTAGCACAGGAAGTGATCATCGATTAGTAAGGTGTAAGTTACGTGTTAATGTAAAACTAGAGAGACAAAAATTATTAAGAAAAACAATATTTACAGTTGATATTCCTAATCTTCAAAAACATTCTAATGAATTTAAATTAGAACTTACAACTGGGTTTCAAGTGTTAGGAGATTTTGAACATGATTCAGATTTGAATGAAATTAATATGAAAATAACTGATACACTTTAAAAAACTGCAACAAACATAGCTGGTAGAAAAAAGCAGCACTTGACTAATAAAATTTCTACTGAGACTAGAGAATTTATGAAGAAAAGAAGGAATATAAAGTAATACAAAAATTATGTATTAAAAAGAATTGAATATCTCGAATTTTGTAAAATGGTACGGAAAAGAGTTGAAAATGATATAAGAAAGTATAACTGTGAAATAGCAAGGAAAGCTGTAGAAGAAAATAAAAGTCTGAAAAATGTTAAACAACATTTTGGTATTGGTAGGAAATTTATATCTGCAATAAGAAAAAAAGATGGAATTATTACTAAAAAGAGAGATGACATCATGAAATTGGTAGAAGATTTTTATCAAGAATTATATAGTAATAAAGAACTAGTACCTCCTATATCTATTACATCTTCCGAATTGCCCAGAATTTTAAATGAAGAAGTGAGACATGCAATTAAGTGTATTAAGAACGGAAAGGCTCCAGGAAATGATGGAATTATAATTGATATATTAAAAGAAGCAGGTGAAGAAATAGAAACAATTTTAGCAAAGTTATATACCAAATGTCTAAATGATAAAGATATACCGGAAGATTGGAAGAATGCAGTAATAATATTAATATTTAAAAAGGTGATAAAGAAGATATTAGAAATTACAGACCTATCAGCCTTTTATCAGTTTTATATAAAATTTTTACCAAGATAATTACAACTCGTCTACAGAGAACTTTGGATTTCCACCAACCAAGAGAACAAGCTGGATTTAAAAGTGGTATTAGTACAATAGATCATATCCAGGTATTGAGAGAAGTCATAGAAAGGACAAATGAATATGAGTTGTCATTATGTTTTAGATTTGTAGATTATGAAAAGGCATTCGATTTTATACACAATTCTTCAGTGATTAAAGCATTGGATCATCAAGGTATAGATCCAGGATATTGTCATATTTTAAAGAATATTTATAAAAATGCAACAGCAACAATTAGATTACATAATGATACTGGAAAAATCAACATTGAGAAAGGTATAAGACAAGGTGATTCCATATCTCCAAAACTCTTTACAGCAGTGCTGCAAGAAGTATTTTGTGGACTAAAATGGGAAACTAAAGGAGTGAAAGTAAATGGAGAGTATTTAAGTCATTTAGATTTTGCAGATGATATAGTTGTTTTTGCAAATAATGCTTCAGAGCTGCAGGAAATGTTGCAGGAGTTAGCAGATGAAAGTAGAAAAATAGGACTAAAGATAAATGTTAAAAAAACTAAAGTAATGTTTAATCGATTTGCTCAAAATATGAAAATAAAGATTGATTATGGAGAATTAGAAAAAGTTAACAGTTACAAATACCTTGGTCAGATTATTAATACAGATGGAAACATAATGAAGAAAATTAATCATAGAATTAAACTTGGTTGGAGTGCTTTTGGTAGAAATAACTTGATACTAAAAGGAAATATGCCTATGTGTTTGAAAAGGATGGTTTTTAACAAATGTGTTTTACCAGTTCTTACTTATGGATCTGAGACTTGGACACTTAATAGAAAAGCAATACAGTGACTTCAGACCACTCAAAGGAGTATGGAGAGATGTATGTTGGGAGTAACAAGAAGAGATCGAAAACGCAATGTATGGGTAAGACAACAAACAGGTGTTACAGACCTTATTGAAAAAATTAAAAGATTGAAATGGAGTTGGGCTGGACATATTGCTAGAAGAGATGATAATAGATGGACAATTGAAATTTTAAACTGGATTCCAAGAGATTGTAAAAGACCCAGAAAGAGACCACATGTGAGATGGATGGTTGAAATAAGAAAATGTGCAGGGGTGTTGTGGAGAAGAGAAGCTAAAGATCAGAGAAGATGGATTAAACTTGGAGAGACATTCATCCTGCAGTGGATTGATAATGTTTGATGATGATGATGATGATGATATGCATAGTGAATTACTACAATTTAATTCATGTCAAACATGCTGCCCTCATAACTTTGACACAAACCACTTAATGAAAGAATATTAATCATTTTTATTATATGCCTCCACAAGGTGTTAAAAATGGATAGAAACCAGTCCTTATCTTGTGTGAGATGGTGTAGTAAAAATTACATTACAGAAATATTATTCATTATTGGATAATCTCTACCCTAATGAATGATTAACAAAAAATATTATAATACTTCAATTAAGTAGTTTGTGTCAAAGTTGTGAGGGCAATATAGTTGACATGTCAATAAAACTGTAATAATTTGCTATCTATATATACTGAGCAATGGTAAAATTATGTGTAAGAGATTGTGGTCTGGGCTAAATGATGACTGTTGGTTCAGCACAAAATGTGCATTCTGGGATTATGCACCTTTTCACATCTTGGATCATATGTTCATGATTATACCTTCCATAAGGTGTTAAAAGCATTATTATATCCCACTACAAAGTGTTCAAAAGTGGATAGAAATGAGTCCCGATCTTGTGTCAGAGTGATATAGTGAAAATTACGCTACAGAAATATTATTCACTATAAAACCTCAGGGCTTACCAAAATAATAATAAATCCCAAATGATCTATAGTATGTTGTAGATTATCTTTAGTTCCTATAGAAGTCAGATTTCTTGGACAGATTATATTATTGTACCCTCTCTTCTCTCTGTTACCACATGCTGTTTTTGTATCTTGATTTTCCTTTCCTCATGGTTCTCTCTGGGGATTAAAGCTTATTTTTTATAATCCAAATATTATTCACAATCATGTTGTTTAGAAAAAATCTGAATTTCTACCTTTTTACTGACTAAATGCTAATGTTAATTTTAAATGCTACTGTTCTTAAATGTCTATTATTCTATAAATATTATTATTTTAATCAGAGTTCATGGTTTTAATCATTGCAATTCTTTTTTTTTACATATATATATAATCCAGTTTAAGATTTCAATTGAAATCTTAAACTGGATTCCAAGAGATTGATAAAGACCCAGAAAGAGACCACATGTGAGATGGATGGATGAAATAAGAAAGTGTTTAGGGGCGATGTGGAGAAGAGAAGCTAAAGATCGGAGAAGATGGATTAAACTTGGAGAGACCTTCATCCTGCAGTGGATTGATAATGGTTGATGATGATGATATATATAATCGTTGGAGCAAGCAACATGTATACCTCAAGTTTTTTTTCTATAAATTCAATCAGCATGCTGGGTTTAAAGATTGACATAATTTTAAGAAATAAGGTAGTGAAAAACAGAGAAATAATTTCTATTTTATTTATTTGTAAATACACTTCATAGATTATGAAAATAAAAATGCATATTCAACAAATATCAAAATTATTATTTAGATTATTAGAATAATTTGAATATGTGCTGAAAATATATAAATAAGTAATAAAAACACAATTACATTGAATATTTGCATTTTAATTAATGTATTTATTATATATATATATATATATTAAAAGTAAAAAGTTAAGCAGCTTAAATGTTTACTTGAGGAAGGGGAAATTTTGCTGATCAAATAAAGTATTTTTTTGGATATAAAGATAGTTTTGAAGATATTCCTATCGATTTTCTATTTATTGCTTCAATGGGAAAAAAAAAACAAATAACATACACCCCTCCCCCCCCCCCCGTTCTCCTGATTATTGTTTTCAATAATGGAATAAAATAAAGTTGTATATCACTCCTTGATAAAAACAAAAGATCTAATAATTATATTATTAGATAATAAAAGTTTTAATATTAAAAATAAATGAAAAACTACACCTATTTTTTTTGTTCAATATTTTTTTGAATTCACCTCTTATATGTAACTTTGCATGATATTATATATATCTTGTTAAAACAAATGATCCTTATTGCATAAAATTTAAATGTATAGTATACACCAAATTAAAATCTTCAAAGGTATGTTGCACATAGGCAGAAAACGGTAACTGTAAATTTATAAACCACTTTGTACTTGAATTCTTTTTGGTTCCTTCAAAAAAGCATTCTATACCACATGCACACACACACATACACACTCACACAAACCTACTGGAAGTTATAATTGGAGGTAACAATAGTTTCTTGGTTACACTGATTGCTTGGAAATAGTATTGTAAAGCAAACATTACAATATATTTCAAATTCTTAGAAATGTAATTTTTGCATCATACTGGCTTTAATTGATACCTTGTAACAAACAAAAAAAGTGGAGAAATGAGAATATTTTGGGCTGGAGATCATAAACAGATATCATAAACCATTCACTTTGCAAACAATAGCTGGGCAAAATTCTTAACTAAGAAGTAAGTCATCATGCTTCATAGAAATCAATAACAACATTAATTCCCAATAGCTCAGCAGGATTTCAAACAACTTAAAAGATTCATAAGTGGCATTAAATATATATATATAACCTTTAATGTTAAATTATTATTTATTTTTCTCTATGTAGAGCTCTCTATAGCCATTAAAGGGCACATGTAGTGTACCGGTCAAAATAGTATGCTAACTTAACAAGATTCAAATCCTAAGCAAGAATACCTCGAATCCGATCATGCTCGAGATACACAGGTCTGGAGCAATCATGAATTCTAGCCTATTTGTCTACTCTTTGAATCTCTGACCCAATAAACAACAATCCTCATGACACAGTAAAATTATTTTAAATCCGTGCCCAGAAGCAAAGCGGTAGAGCATAAGATCAGACTGATGATGATGATCAAGATTGGAGTAGCCCAGGAATTACATTTATTATAGTTATTTATTCACTAATGCTAAGCTATTAGCTAAAGAAAATAGTTCTAAATATTAACTAGAAAATAATAATTCAAAAACGACAAACCAGGATTTACATGAAATAGATATTTTTAATAAATATTAAACAAACGCATATATATATATTACAAAAGATTAAGAAAACGCATGTATATTTTACCAACTAGTTTCATGCTTGGGACAATATTGTTTATTTACAAGACTTGGAACTTTGTTGTATAAAATCCCCTCTATCACACTTTATAGTGTTTTATAACTTGTGTGGAGTTGATAAACTAATTCTAGAAAACTTTTGCTACGGAGCGTTGTGGCTGCCGAAATTAAATATAAAAGATCGTGACAGTTTTAACAGTAAATGATTTAGTTGATAACGGGCAAAATATATGATTTCAGTCATGTATTTTTTTAGAAAAACCATTATTTATACTTTTATTTGCATTGTTTGGCATAGACGTCTTTTAGAAATAAGAAACACACAATGCGCTTTATTTACGAGAGTAAGTTATGCGATCATTAATATAAATTAGATTTACGTCTATGGGAATCGATAATGCTTTTTTAAACAAAAGCAGTTTTAAGATCAACATACTGAACGTAATTTACGAAATGAATCATTTTCTTTAACACATCATTGCGACTTACCAAGGTTAGATGGACGGATGCTCAAATTAAAGAGCAAAGTCACGGTACTAGCATACAATTAAAGGAATCTGGCCTTCATGGCATTTGGATATTTTATCATTTAAAAGAATACTTGAGACGAACTTAGATTTGATATGTCCATGCATTCTGGTGGAGCGATATCAAAGGAAAGGCCAGATTTGAGACCCCAGAATCTGGATGTGCTGTAATTCGCAGCACATAATTTTATAAACTTTACGTTCCACAAGAAGTAGTGTTCCTGATTACGAATGATTTTTGAAAAGTAGGATGTCCCTAATGACAAACAGTCGAGCAATGGAAAAGATAAAATATCAGAATAAAGGAAATTGTATGCCAGCAACATTATTGGACATGAATATAATTTTGTACCATTATTTTAAAACTTGGAAATTGTCTAACCTCTTGCGCAATAATCTGTTTTCAATCCTGAGTCATTTAACAAAGTATAATAAAATAATAACTCTTTCTACATCATTAAACTAATAAAATTTATATTTGAATTCAATTCCCATATACGTATTAATTAAAGAACTAGCCTCCTGGGCAATGGTAAGAAAAGGCAGAATTTTATATTAGGTGTTGCAATCTTTTATAAAGGCAACTAAACAACAAAGTAAAATAAGCATCCACAATAAAATATTTTTAGGTATACAACCAACCTAGTGAACGATTTCTATTTTACATAAACAAATGAATATAATTTTACTAATGAATTTAATTAAAGTCACGAGATTGATTGATACCGACATATTAGAGAAAATAATATATATATATATATATTAAACAAAATAAGTTGTATACATTTAATTGAGCCACATAAAGTTATATAAACATGAATTAAGCATGAAAGCAACGTATATTTAGAATTACATAAGTATTAATAAAGGATTATAGAGAGAGTTTATGAGCAAAACTAGCAAAACATCATAAATGGATCTATGACTTAATTTAGCTACAAATTATAAATCACCCGTGAATGTTCATATTAAGGCAGCTCTAAATTACATGATTTTACCTAAAATGTCAGCATAGTGGCACGCAGGCAGGTTGGTTGGCAATTCTACGTCATATCATATGGCCAGTCAGCTGGAATTTTGACGGCTGGTAGACAGTCCTTCCAGAGGAGAAGAAAAAGGTGAAAAGATTCTTCTACTCACGCTTCATCACGCAGAACTTGTGTTGGTTTCTTAAAAGTAATTAAACTCAACTGACTAAAAACTCCTCTGAACTCAACTAAAAACTGAAAGTAACTTATCAAGTGAAAATCACTGACTGACTTTAAAAGGTCTTATGGGCTCTTTTTATACACTATATCTATAATCCCTTTACAAACAACATTTAATTAACATGTTTTTATACAGACAAGGCTCGAAATACCATTTTTAGCTATTTTAAATCATTCGACATCAACTGATAAATGATTTGTTGTCAATCTTGATTGCGATTGACAATTTTAATTAAAGGCAACAAGCTGAATTTAAACAAAGATTATTTTAGCACTTCGAGCCTCCCCCATTCTTCTTTGTTGTCACATTAAATACACACATATATAAAAATAATCACAAATATATAAGCAAATGTATTTTCCAGCAATAAACATAGCAATAAAATTATTGCTTTAGTAATAATAATATATACGCATCACTCAAACTACTGTTTTATTTTACTAAATAAAATTTAATTTTACTAATCTTTCTAATGATTTGGCATACAGTGTGTGAGTGAATAGCATATATTTATAGCAAGGTCTGAATTGCGGACCCCTAAGAGGTTAGTATGGATGGTCAAACATGAAGCATCGATGATGATTACAGATCGATTGGTTCATTCTTCCCACTTAAAATGACAAACAAAAAAATCAATAAAAAAAAAGTACCTTAGTTGGAGTCTACTATCATTTTGGTGAGAAAAACAACCCTTTTAAATATGGAAATGAAAATCTTTCATTCGTTCATTTTCTTTACTTTATTGTGGCTGATTATTATTTTTTTATTCACTGAAATATTTGGTGTAGGTATTCAAACGTGAGAATGTCCATTTGCATTTTTCATTGCCTTCAATGTTGTTTATCCATGGCTGCTGCTTCTTAGTTCTTTTTCAATAATATTTCCCTGGATCTGGAGGTATATAAGGGTTATAGGTATGTCTTTCTAGATCTCTTACTAAAATATCAAAAGTGGTCACAATATTGTGCTTTGGTATATTATTGTATTGTTCATTATTAAAAGTATCTTGCTTTAAAAGAATTTCTCTAACTTTCTGTGATCTAATGGCATCCATTATAACATATTCACTTTGGGAGTTGAGAAGTTTTTCTCCATCTTTTATGAAACTATTTTTTTCGACATATGTCCATGCTTTAAAACAAAGTTTATCATTTCTGTTTAATGAGTTCATCTCCTCATCAATTTTGTTCTGATCACATTTCATAAATAAATAATCATGGGATTTATTAAAATGGGCAGTATTGTACACAACTAAAGATCTGTCCACTTTCTTCATTTTCATATCAGGAGGCCATTCAACATTATTTCTAAACTTTAATTTTGATGTTTTCATCAATTGTTCATCATCACTTTTCCACAGAACATCTTTATAATTATTATGAAAATATAACTCAGAATTATCAATTATGATTTCAGAAGATTTATCCAAAACAGTCTGTATTGTTCTATTGATATCTTTCATCATCGATACAGCTACTCCATTAGACGGTACTAAACTGGTATCATCACTTTGAGATGGGCTGGCTTGCAGTAAATTTGAAACCACCATTTCCTCAGTACTTTCTTCATCCTTAGCTAAATCTGCTAGAGTAAAACTTTGACTATGAGTAATCTCTGTCAAATCTAAATCTTTACATTTTTGTTGAAAAGAGTTGGCATTTGTATTCACTAACATATTCTCATGAAGTTCCAACCTTATTTTAGTTGGTTAAAGTTCTGTGTCCTCTGCTCCACTGTCTTTAAAAGTGCTTCCAAGAAAATTGTCTTATCTATTTTAGTTGGTTGAGGTTCTTTGTCCTTTGATCTAGAGGTAGAACCATCTTCAAATCTTTCCAGTTCTCTTGTTTGGTTCATCACATTTTCTATTTGGTTAGTCTCTTGCTTCCCAGCAGTATCTTCAATTTCATTCACAACTTTCATGTCTTCCATTACTGTGTTTTCAAAATTTGTTTCTACACAGACTATCTTGTCTTTGGTTAGATCAATAGTCTCTCTTTGCTTGGGAACAGGTACATCTTTGAAACCATCAGGTTATAAGTTCAGGGTAGTACTATTCTTATCAAATTTTAATTTTTGGCTTCTTTGTAATTCATCAATATCTCTTCTAATCTCCTTCATCATTTCCATATGCCATCTCTGAAATTCCGCATCTCTTTCTGCCTGGTCTTTATTTTGTTTCATCATTTGTTATATGCATTGAAAGGTCTCTTTTACTTCCTCTGGCGTCATTGCTCCTATGTCTTCTTCACAATTCACTTTTTTTTCTTCTTTTGAAAGATAGTCAATTTTAAAGGTATCTGTGAAATATATTTTAATATTTTGTTTTAAATGTATTGTCACTTATAATTATTTGAAAAATAAGGCTTGTTTCTTTCTTCTTTTATTTTGCTTTAAACGTTTTGTCACTTCTAATTATTTGAAAAATAAGGCTTGTTTCTTTCTTCTTTTATTTTATTCAGGATATACACCTCTCTCCCTCCTCTCTTCAACTGTCTCCATCCTGCTATTTTTTTGTTGCTGCTGACTGCTGCTGTTAACAGGAAAAAATATTTGATCATAATATGTATGTGTATGATCTATTGGAATTCAACTGCCTTGCTGCTTGAGTTTTTGGTTGTTTTTCTGCACCTATAATAGACTTTTACAAAAAAATTGATTAGTGATTTGTTTCAGCATTATCATATATGTTTGCTCATTACAATTATACATGGCAAAATAGTGGAAAATAATTAAACTCTCTCTCAACCCCTAACATCCTGGTTTGAACTCATTTTGACATGTAGTTTATTATATTACTGTTGGCACATTTATATGGTGCCAGCCAACAGGATATAACAAAAAAAATCAATTCCAAATACATCTGGGCTACTCAGCTAGTAAATATAAATAAGTATTTGTTACACATTATAAACTCTATTACATATATTCTGTACAGAAAATGATTGAAACATGAAGTGCACCTTGTTACAATTTCAAGGTTTATAACTTATGGCTGAAGTACATGGGTTTTATTTATAAAACATTTTCATTTTCGCATATATAATATAAAAAAACATTTTATATGTCTATAAAACCAGATACAAAAAAAAAAAAATCACTTATGGTTGTAACACATGGGTATCAATTTTTTTTTTTTCATTTTTTAAAAACAAGATTTTTTTTACATTTGTAGCTATTAACATAGAAAACAATATTTTTCTATAGTTGCAAAACCAGATACACCAAAAACCATTTACATTTATGGTTGCAACACATGGACATTGGTTTTAATACAAAATTTTCACATTTTATATATGTAAAATCAGAAAACAAATTCGGATAGGAAGGAAATATACATATCTATCATCAATGATCTCTTACAACCTTTTTTTAAAACATACATATAAACAGAATTCAGTACTCAGGATATGTGGGTGTTTATATTGAAGCCCCACTTGGGAAGCCAAGTCCGGAAAAAAAATTCCATTGTACCGGTCAAAATAGTATGCTCACCTAACAAGATTCAAATCCTAAGCAAAAATACCTCGAATCCGATCATGCTCGAGATACACAGATCTGGAGAAATCCTGAATTCTAACCTATTTGCCTACTCTTCAAATCTCTGACCCAATGAACAACAATCCTGATGACACAGTAAAATTATTTTAAATCCGTGCCCAGAAACAAAGCGGTAAAGCATAAGATCAGACTGATGATGATGATCAAGATTGGAGTAGCCCAGGAATTACATTTATTATAGTTATTTATTCACTAATGCTAAGCTATTAGCTAAAGAAAATAGTTCTAAATATTAACTAGAAAATAATAATTCAAAAACGACAAACCAGGATTTACATGAAATAGATATTTTTAATAAATATTAAACAAATGTATATATATATTACAAAAGATTAAGAAAACGCATGTATATTTTACCAACTAGTTTCATGCTTGGGACAATATTGTTTATTTACAAGACTTGGGACTTTGTTGTATAAAATCCCCTCTATCACTCATTTAATAAATATAATTTTACAGATACAATTTTATAGTGTTTTATAACTTGTGCGAAGTTGATAAACTAATTCAAGAAAACTTTTGCTACGGAGCATTGTGGATGCCGAAATTAAATATAAAAGATCGTGACAGTTTTAACAGTAAATAATTTAGTTGATAATGGGCAAAATATATGATTTCAGTCATGTATTTCTTTAGGAAAACCATTATTTATACTTTTATTTGCATTGTTTGGCAAAGACGTCTTTTAGAAATAAGAAACAAACAATGCACTTTATTTACGAGAGTAAGTTATGTGATCATTAATATAAATTAGATTTACATCTATGGGAATCGATAATGCTTTTTTAAACAAAAGCAGTTTTAAGATCAACATACTGAACATATTTTACGAAATGAATCATTTTCTTTAATCCATCATTGCAACTTACCAAGGTTAGACAGACGGATGCTCAAATTAAAAAGCAAAGTAACGGTACTAGCATACAATTAAAGGAATCTGGCCTTCATGGCATTTGGATATTTTATCATTTGAAAGAATACTTGAGACGAATTTAGATTTGATATGTCCGTGCATTCTAGCAGAGCAATATTGAAGGAAAGGCTGGGTTTGAGAGCCCAGAATCTGGGTGCTGTAATTCGCAGCACATAATTTTATAAACTTTACATTCCACAGGAAGTAGTGTTATTGATTATGAACGATTTTTGAAAAGTAGGATGTCCCTAATGACAAACAGTCGAGCAATGGAAAAGATAAAATATCAGAATAAAGGAAATTGTATGCCAGCAACATTATTGGACATGAATATAATTTTGTACCATTATTTTAAAACTTGGAAATTGTCTAACCTCTTGTGCAATAATCTGTTTTCAATCCTGAGTCATTTAACAAAGTGTAATAAAATAATAACTCTTTCTACATCATTAAACGAATAAAATTTATATTTGAATTCGATTCCCATATACGTATTAATTAAAGAATTAATCCTCCGGGCGATGGTAAGAAAAGGTAGAATTTTATATTAGGTGTCGCAATCTTTTATAAAGGCAACTAAACAACAAAGTAAAATAAGCATCTACAATAAAATACTTTTAGATATACAACCAACCTAGCAAACAATTTCTATTTTACATAAACAAATGAATATAATTTTACTAATGAATTTAATTAAAGTCGCGAGATTGATTGATACCGACATATTAGAGAAAATAATATATACATATATATACTAAACAAAATAAGTTGTATACATTTAATTGAGCCGCATGAAGTTATATAAACATGAATTAAGCGTGAAAGCAATGTATATTTAGAATTACATAAGTATTAATAAAGGATTATAGAGCGAGAGTTTATGAGCAAAACTAGCAAAACATCATAAATGGATCTATGACTTAATTTAGCTACAAATTATAAATCACCCATGAATGTTCTATTAAGGCAGCTCTAAATTACATGATTTTACCTAAGATGTCAGCATAGTGGCAGGCAGACAAGTTGGTTGGCAATTCTACGTCATCTCATATGGCCGGTCAGCTGGAATTTTGACGGCTGGTAGACCATCCTTCGAGAGGAGAAGAAAAAGGTGAAAAGATTCCTCTACTCATGCTTCATCACGCAGAACTTGTGTTGGCTTCTTAAAAGTAATTAAACTCAACTGACTAAAAACTTCTCTGAACTCAACTAAAAACTGAAAGTAACTAACTTATCAAGTGAAAATCACCGACTGACTTTAAAAGGTTTTATGGGCTCTTTTTATACACTATCTCTATAATCCCTTTACAAACAACATTTAATTAACAACATGTTTTTATACAGATAAGGCTTGAAATACCATTTTTAGCTATTTTAAATCATTCGACAACAACTGATAAATGATTTGCTGTCGATCTTAATTGTGATTGACAATTTTAATTAAAGGCAACAAGCTGAATTTAAACAAAGATTATTTTAGCACTTCGAGCCTCCCCCATTCTTCTTTGTTGCCACATTAAATATACACATATATAAAAATAATCACAAATATATAAGCAAATGTATTTTCCAGCAATAAACATAGCAATAAAATTATTGCTTTAGTCATAATAATATATACGCATCACTCAAACTACTGTTTTATTTTACTAAATAAAATTTAATTTTACTAATCTTTCTAATGATTCGGCATACAGTGTGTGAGTGAATAGCATATATTTATAGCAAGGTCTGAATTGCAGACCCCTAGGAGGTTAGTATGGATGGTGACACATGAAGCATCGATGATGATTAGACATCGATTGGTTTAGTAGTTAACTTTATTGAATTTCAGGCTCTATAAAATGTTAGTATTTCTTGTGGTTTTCATGAATTTTCCAAGTGGAAAACTTTTTCTTATAAAAGTTTAAACTCTTACTCTACTACTCAGTCAAGTGTGGATGAGTCACTCAATACTGAAGAGGCTTACAACAGTTTCAAAGATTCATCAATGGAACAAGAAAAAGCCATCTTTGAAACTCAAGATAACTCAGCACCTAATTCCCTACAATGAACCACACCATCCAGATATGATACAGTCAAAAAAGAAAATGACTCATTTTCAAAAGCACACCCTAAAGAACCCCCAATCCAAATTTCAAGCCAATAAGGACCAGAATGAAGCCTCTAGGGAGATCGTTGGAAATCTGGATTTCCCAAGCTTGGGAAATGGCAATGGTAATTTTTTTTTAGTTCTCATAGTTCTACTATATCAAATAATCCTAACAGTAAATTTGATAAAAATGGAAAACTAACATAGTATTTTCCAATTTAAATGCTTCCCCATTCAAAAATCAACGTAATATACTAATTAATAACAAGCCTTCTTATGCTAACATTACACAGATAGGCCTTAGTGAGCCTAATGTTACAACATGGGAAGCTTCAAAAACCATAAAGACATTTTCAGCTTAATTGATGAAGAGGTGGAAGAGAACTGCTGTCAATTCCAACAACCCCAATCTTTTTAATTTAAATGTGGAGCAAAAGAATCTTGATTTGATAACAAATAAATGTAATAACACCCCCCCATTACATAAATCCTTTCTTAATTTGTACAGTGAAAACACTGCAATCTTAGCTGTTATCAACATGACATGTGATTTATATAAATTCCCGATCAATGAACTTTATAATGAATTTACCAAAAAAAAAAAAAAATTATTAAACCTGATTCACAAAATTTTACAACATCCTAATAATCATTATGTAATAATAGAATTTAACAATCTCGCTCAGAAAAATTCCTTCCAGAAAATTTTCAAATACCTTGATGGGAAAATCATCTGTAACATTAACATGAATTATCCCACAAACCTATCAGGCATAATCAAGAACTGCTATGTTAAGTTAAAAGAAAATGATTTGCAGTAATTACTTAGGCCCTATGGTAAAGTCTCAAATTTTAGGTACCAAATGATTAATAGGGCAGATCTTCCAGTATACCCTAACACTGCCTCCTTTGAACACACCCTGAATAAAGAATCAAAACCCTGCTTCCCCTCTTATAAAGAATCAAAACCCTGCTTCCCCTCTTATCATTACCTTCCATGGCATTCCTCCACAATGTTTCTCCTGCCATCAGAGGAGCCACTTGGTGAAGAACTGCCCAGCCAGAATCTGTCACAATTGTAGAAGGATCAAAAACAGAATTCATCACTGTAACATTATCTCGGTGGTGTCAGCCACAGATACATACATTACTAAGTCTGACCTTGCAACATCTGAAGTGGTGAAGAATACCACCTAGCCTCAATCGACTTCAGTCAATGAAGTTACGCCTAACCCTTTGTTACCTCATACTCACTCAATGAGTGCACTCAATAAATCATTTGGCTATGTCTTCCGTTATGGAAGGTACAACTCGACTGCTTCAATCTATGAAGAGGAAGACGCAAAAACTGAATAAAGGCCCCAAATCAACCGAAGGCAAAATTTTCCCCAATAAAGTAAACAGCCACAGTGTTAGCTCTTTGGATCAATAAGAAGAACTACAAGTAATATCAAGCTATGGGCTCTCTGACTTTGGGAGCACTGACATCAGAGGGCAGAAAGCAAAGCAAAATAGGTGACAGAGAAATTGATAAAGAACTCCAGATAGTATTGCATGATGTTGCTGGAAGTTCACTCTTAGGTGAAACTGATCCAGATCTCAGGAAATCTATGGCTTACTTTAATAAAAATAATGACCTAATTGTTTGTGGTGCCCTGAGGGGAAGTGGTGGCAGAGTGAAAGTGAAGTTTGTCTTCAAATCAATACACCTAGAGGTTCAACACATGAAGACATTGAATGTGATGTTAAACATTCATATCTAAACTGTATTGTTAAGGGAAAAGTTCTTATAGAAGGTACTCTCTAGGATACAGTTATTGCTGAGAGGACTTGTTGGTGCATAGTGGATAAGGGGCTATTGCTTATTAATATGGCAAGGACAAGGCCATATGACAAAGATAATTGGCATAGTTTATTAACAAATGACTTTATAATAGATGTGCTTGCTTTTGATCAAATGAATAAAAAGGTCTGCAACTATTCAATGAATAACTTTTTGCAATGAATGAGAAAGTTAAGGAATAAAGGCTAGCAATTCCTTTTCAGAAACATTACCCTAAGGAAATTTATTTGTTCTCCTGAATACTAGATACTCCAGTTTGAATTTATCTGAACAGAATTCTACAACTCAGGACTAACATGATGTAAATATAGTTGATCAACATATGTAATACTCAATTTTAGCAGAAATAACGTTTATTCTTTAATAAATAGATAAAAAAGATATCAAACCCTGGGCCCTTCCCATTACTCCTATGGATCGCTGTAGTCCTCTTAAGTTATGTAATACAGGATATGTCATCATTAAAACTTTTCTTCTTTGAATACCATTTAATGTATCCTAATTTTAACTTACCATATGAGTTGTAACCAAATTACAAAATAAAATTTTCTATATTTTAATAATATATATATATAGCTCTCTACTAAAGTGATTAATAACTTATGAATCGATGGAAAACTAATGCATTTTGTCATGACTAAATATCTATTTTTATTAAGAAATCTCTTTAAGATAAAATTTAACAATCCTAAAAATGGAAATTTCGACATACGCCAATCATGTATATGTATATATATTCATATTACAAGTGGCATTGTTCTCACCATCATTATTGGAAAATAATCAATAAAAAGATTGTTTATTTGTGTACATATAAAGATTTTTTTCTTTAACTCTTAAGTTAAAAAATGAAATTGCCAAGAGAATTCGACTAAAAGATAGTAATATGATTTTGTTTTAGTTACATCCATTAATTTTTTTAGAATATATTTGTGTATTTCAACGATGGAAAATCTAGTTTTAGCACATTCCTTTAATTTCTTGTTAATTTTATTTATTTATTGAAAAACTAATGATATAAAATAGTGGTCTTGCAAATACGTATTTTTTCTTTAATAAGCAGACTGAATAAAAGATTAGTATTAGACATAATTTTTATTAGAATTTCATGCCACAAAAGAGTAATGGTAAGCCATCATTATCGCCCCAAATGCTTCAAGATATATTAGTTTGCGTATTTATGTATATTTATTTATTATATATGTTAAAGAAGAATGGGTTAGTTAGTCCACCTAAAAGTTATCAAGTATAATTATTTATTTATTTATTTTTAGTAAGAATACAATAATACTTTTGGCTACAGTTAGATTTAAATTCAATCCTTAACAGAATAATCAAATTTCTTAACATTAATTCACACCATATCCACATTATATTTTATATTACCTTTAACATATATATATTTATTTATCTATGATAATATTTTTTCTTTAGATTCTTCATTAATCTACTTTGTGGCTAGTTATTTTGTGAGATAATAACGTAACATATATATATGCGAGCATTCATCTATATATGTGTGCGTAATTCATCTATATATATGTGGATGTAGGAAAAATGTATTAATTGACTTCAATTCAAATCTGAGTTCGTATTTTTTATTTAGTTAAGATTAAAGAATATATTTAATACATATAATAGACCGACAATTTGCCTCATACATATTTTAAACCCTGAGATTTTTATTGTATAGTCGACGACGAATGGGGAAAGGTGAGATATAATTCACTACAGATTATTCAGATTGACCTAGATCCCAATGGAATTTTATGGTAGTATCAAAGAGAACACGCATAAAATGTATATATATATTTAAAAAATATATTGATAAGAAAATCCATAAGATTAAAATTTATATCATCAAATATTCTATTTAGTTTAGCAAAATATACATCATATATTTACATAATTTATAATCATTATTATTATTTGGGCCAAACTGAATTTGAACCCAGGATTGGTACGCACATTAAGATTAATTTGTATTTAAATGCAGTGTGAATGCAAATAAAAAAAAGTATTCTTTATCTATCCACACTGTATCTCTGTGGATAAACGAATTGACATTTGTGCCATATTCCCCCTCTCTCCAGGTCATCGTTGTTTCGTATCACGTGTCTCTTTTCCATTACAATATATATATAAGCTCGCCAAACATAAAATGATTATACTTCATCAACTGTAATATATTTTTTCAAATGTTCTATTATTAATCATATATTTATGTGATTTTTTTAAAAGAGAAGATTTAAACAATTGCCTTTTGTTATATTTTACATATTTAAGAAACTTAAAATTAAATGTTTATTTTGTTTTCCCCCTCCCCATTTTTTCTATTTTTGTTTATAAATCCTTGGGGTGATGTATGATATCCATTGTTTGTTAAAAAGAAAAACAAACACTAAACTGATTTTCAAAATTGGTCAATAATATTTATCTTCAAACAGATATAAATATCATGTTTCAACTTTAATAAAATCAATTTCTATACAATTTTCTGTGCAGGTTTTAAGCTAAATTCTGTCAAAATCTTTACCAATTTATTTCAAATGTAGTTTAGATATTATCTCAATTGAAACAACGGTTGATTTTGCTGTTTGATATGTGCTGGTATATACTTAGTGTAGGCCACATTTCAGAATCTAACACGTGATAATTTTGCCTTTCCAGCCTAATACCTATAGTGTCTACTATGAAAACTGGATCTAAATAAAGTTATAAAGCTTTAATACTACATTATAGGGCGTCAACATAGCGATGAATCATAATACTATGTGCAGTAATGTTGTGATAAAAGGACTTATAACTTTGCTTCATAATATTTTTAGTAGCCATTTCCCTTGCCACCTTCATTTCAGAATATAAAGATTAATAAGTTATTATTTTGAAAACTAAATACATGGGTGGAAGAACAAACAGGTGATAGTGACATTACTGAAAGAATTAAGAGACTAAAATGGATTTGGGCTATCCATATTGTTTAAAAGAGATGATAATAGATGGGCAGTTGAAATCTTAAACGGATTCCAAGAGTTTGTAAAGACCTAGAAAGAGATCACATGTGAGATGGATGGATGAGATAAGGAAGTGTGCTGGAGTGATGTGGAAAAGAAAGGCTAGAGATTGGAGAAGATGAACTGAACTTAGAGAGATCATCTTGCAGTGATTGATAGTGGTTGAAAATAATGATGATGAAATTGATTATAAATACTTTTTGACATTATATATTGTAGCACCATCAGTGTTATCAATTTCACTTCTGTGATGACAAACATGGTATTTGTACTTTTATTTAGTGATACTGTTGATTCAGAAACAGTTAATTTGCAGCAAAAAATGCTATTATGCACAAGATCATGCACTGAAACATGTAGAATAGTGGTTAACAAATCCATCAAGTATGGCATCAACTGAAGTGCAAATTAAAATTGAACCTGGAAATTTTTACAGGTTCCTAACAAATTTACATTTTTTCTTTTTAGTTAAGATTCCAGCAGATATTGTGACATTTTAGCCAGGAGAGTAAAGCAAGGAATGTAATTCATAATCCCACATCATATAATATTAAACTAAGATGCCTAATCATCTCATTCACTTTTTATTGGTAAATACTGAAAAGACTTGTACTGCACTATGTCCATTTCCTGGAGTTCAAATCATTCCAGACATGCCTATTTTTTTTTCTCAGCTATCAGTTAATATTCTTAGCTAAATAAATCAAAGAAGACAAACCATAAACTCAACTACAAGATTTTTACTTCCTATTGGATACTCTCTTACCATTCATGGTTTCATTTTTACTTTTTTGATGGAGATATATTGGAAAGTTCTTTACAAGGCAAATTCTCTCTCCATGTCTCTATATATATTCATGTGGAGAATATTAAAATTATTTTCACAATTTGATGCCTTATAATCAATCCCAAAGGATATATATATATATATGGGATTATTCGAATATGGAAATCTACATATTTAAATCATCATCGCTATGAGTATAGTATATTTATTATTGCTAAAAAAATTGGAGAATAACAAATAATCGGAATTACTAACAATCAAATAATTCCGTTTTTTTTTTTTCTTTCTCTCTTTATTACTTATAAATTATTTATCAAACAAACTTGGATAATTAAACTCTTAAATCTAGGGAAGCAATTTACATTTAATCAACACTTTTTTCAAACGTTATTAATAATTTAAATAAAATTATAATTTCAGAAATATAAAAATAAAAATGTTTGTAATATTTCAAGGATTATATGTATATATATAAAAAAAACTCGTTATTGGATTTAATTCATGTCATTTACCAGTGAGCAAATTATATATATCAAGTGATCTGTTAGAATAGAGATTATGAATACCAAGTCTGAATATTAATTAATTTGTGAGGCTTAGAATGCACTCACTGCCATTTTGAATTCTAGTGACCACCCAAAATCACTGCTGACACGTACAAGCGATAAATGACATTGTATAATCCACATGGAGTCATTTGGATGTGTCAGCTGTGGTTTTAGACAGTCCAATTCAAAATGGTGGTGTAACAAACTAAATATTAAATGCTTATAATTTCTAAAATATAATTTTTATTACAATAAAGACAGTGCAACGTGCTGAAGTATGCAGGAAGAAGGAAGGATATTTTCACTGATACAAAGTATCATCCAAAAAATGCAGGTCTAATAAAACCAAGCTTATAATTTCTAAAATATGAATTTTATTACAATATATGCCTATAACCATATGTTGAAGTAATGTAAAATTGATCAAACCTAGCTTATAATTTTGAAATATTAAAAGCTTATAACTTCTAAAGTATGAATTTTATTACAATATAGACTATAATCACAGATTGAAATAATGTAAATGTTGAATAAACATAGAAACAACTGCCAAACCATATTCATTTTACAATTAATAAAAAATCGCACTTTATTTTAACAGTGGAAAGAATTATCTAAAATAAAGAATATTAATTTTACAATTAATAAAAAATTAATAAATCAGATTTTTTTCTTACCAAAACAAGTACTGTTGTGTGCTTGATTTCTCATATGTCATTATGAAAAAAAAGATAAAAAAATTGTCTTTTATAGACATTTTCAAATTATGTGATCGCATATGATAAATGATAAATTTTTATCATCTCCATCTTTTTCTTTGTAATGACGTGTGAGAAATGAAACACACAGCAGTACCGCTTTGGTAAGAAAAAAATCTGATTTGTTATTTTTTATTAACTGTAAAATTAATATTCTTTACTTTAGACAATTATTCTCTTGACTAATGCTAAGATAAAATGCAATTTATTATTAACTGCATGATTAATATGCTTTGGCAGTTGTTTCTACATTTATTTTACATTTGTCATTTCAACATGTGGTTATAGGCCTATATTGTAATGAAATTTGTATTTTAGAAGTTACAAGCTTTTAGTATTTTGAAATTATAAGCTTGGTTTAATCAATTTTATGTTTATTAAACAGGTAGTTTTTTTAGTTAATAAACGTGACCATTATTTTTTCATTTACTTTTTCAGTTTAAATATTTTAAATTCGTAGTTTATAAATTATAAGCTTTTAGTATTTCAAAATTTATTCATTCCTCCCATTTTTTATATTTTATATATTTTAGTCATGTAATTTGATCAAGCATAATTGTACCAAGTTTGTGCTTTAATTTTTTAATTATTGATATAAATTACGATTTTGTATGAATGGTCATACCGTGACCATGTAAGGATTATTCAATGTCAGCTATCACTTGGATGTGTCAGTGGTGGATTTTGGTGGTCCTTAGAATTTAAAATGGTTGTGAACACATTCTAAATCACTACCAATTAATTTTATTATATTAACTGATCAATCTACTTGTTTTGATTTTTAAAATTTAAGACCATATATTTCTGTAAATGAAAACAAATACTTAAGTCAGTTGTAGATAAATTACATCTATAAAAAGTATTTAAGTTAGTTTTAAGTCATTTGAGATTCAGTTGGTTTTGGTAACAGGGGAAGAAGAATGAACAACAGGTACTATGCAACTAGAATTAACAGATGAGTCTTTTCAGATCAATACTTGGGCCTAGAGACCACAAACACATTATCACAGCCATTGAAAAATAATTATCTTAAATAATGCAAGCATAAACAAAATTATTTTTGAGTAATTGGGAAAAAACTTTCATCTTTATAAATCACAATTTATTATCCCTAGAAATAAAGACTTCAAGCTAGATTTTCATTGGGACAGCTTCAGCAAAATTTATATAGAGATCTGTTTGGATAATGAAAAATTTGTCAATAGAAAAGATATTTGTCGATTTTGATGTGTTATACCAGAACAAAATAATTATAGCTAGCTAATATTGGTAAATCACATGTAAAAAAAAAAAAAAGAAATGGGCAAAAAGGAAATTGTATAAGCATTTTTATAATTGAAACAAAGCAGGAAAATTAAAACTGGTGACTTAAGTACAAATATTTCTAAAGAATCAATTCTCTTTTGAATAATTTCTTTAACAATTTGTCTTTGTTAGAAACCTAGATGAGATATAAAAAACATTTTTTTTTTTTTTATTCTTTAAATTATTATTTTCCTTACATGATTTATATATATTATTCTATACTTAGAAAAAAATACTTATATCAGAATATTGCACAAACCACTGATATATTTTTGTGTGGATTAATATTTAAATAAACAGAAGTTTCTGGTCCAAATATTCTAATATTCAGTGCAGATCTTAATTTAAATTTTGGATTATTTTCTTTGCTATTTACATAATCCAAATTGTAAATGGCCAGCTTACATATTTCTTAATTTATATCATTCCTTTTTAATCAAATATTATTTTTGTTTCCTTCATAATATTTTTTTAAAATTTCCAATGCTCCAAAATCTTGATTATATTTGATAATCATCAAGGTGAGTGTGGGTCCATAGTTGTTTACCTTCAATAATTATTACTCAATGTTATAAATGATGTCAATCTATTTAAAAATTGCTTGTGATAACATCTGAGAAGCGTAGCAACAAACCAATCCTACTTGAATGTCATATAGATTACATCACTACAATTTATCTATATTATCCAATAGAAATCTTGGAATAAAACAATGTAAAAAAAAAATTCTAGCTATATATTACAAAGTTATACCATTTTTTTTCCCTTACATAAGAAGAAGGAAATAAAAGTTAATACCGCAAATGCATACAATTTTAAAAAGGTCCAGACTAGTGTTACAAAAAAGGTAAAGTTAAAATGAGTGTAGACATCCTCAATATTAAAAGAATTGTAAAATAAAATGGATAAAAGATTACTCTTAATGATAAGATAAATAGAGTCAGAAAAAATAAAGTTTGAATAACCTGTAATGAATTGAGTTTTTAGAAACAAAAAGGCTTGCCAAGATTATCATGAACTTTTATTATGAATATCTAGAAGAGAGTCAATTCCTTTTATGCTAGTGGGCCAAAGTTATCATAAACTTTTACTTTGAATATTTAGGAAAGATTCAATTCATTATATGCCAGTGGCTGCATATTTTATCAATGTTATTATTTTATTGACACAAATGAACATTTAAATGAATACTTTATATTAAATTACATATTAAAAAAAGTCTTGCCAATGTTGTCATTTATATTTATTATGAACACCCTAAGAAATGTTCAATCCTTATAAGCCATTGGTTACATATTCTTATCATCATTCTGTTCACTTTGTTTATCCTTGTTGAAAGTATATTATTTACATTTTATTGCAAATATCTCAAAAGCTGCCACTGATTGCATATCCGTATCCTTGTTTTTATTACTTTATTGACATAAATAAGAAATTAATTGTGCAATTATATGCATTTTATATAAATATACAGCATAATGCTGTTTTAAATAAATATATATAATTTTCTTAAATTAGGCAAAACTCTCCATACAGTAGTGCCACCCTGTGCCAACCAGAGTAATGAA
Organism: Epiperipatus broadwayi; assembly: GCA_028023455.1. Taxonomy (NCBI): domain Eukaryota; kingdom Metazoa; phylum Onychophora; class Udeonychophora; order Euonychophora; family Peripatidae; genus Epiperipatus; species Epiperipatus broadwayi. Next base: position 3,333,929 of record JAQFVV010012426.1, on the reverse strand, counting down.
TGGATACCAAAAGGTTTGTGCATAAAATCCCTATCTAGTGCTTATCCCCAGACTAGTTTCTGTCTTGTGGCCTTTGTCAGTGAGGAGCCTTGGATCTGAGAGCAGTGTCCATAGCTTTAGGATCTAATGCAAACCTCCAGAGAGTATTGCCTTGTTTAATAAAAATTATGTGCTAGTATAAGAGATGATGATCATGTGATGTTTAGTGGTTTCTTAACTTAATTCACTAATAAATGTTTCTTATATTTATAAATTACTATTATTATACCAATAGGATATTGGTGCATAATAATGTACATGCATAACTTAAGAGCAAGATTAACAATTTTAAACATTCATAAAGAAAATATGTTGCTAGTGAGCCTCAGCATTAAATCACTCTCATGCAGCTATCTTTAGGGCTATTTTGTCCGTTTTGTAATTATGTGACAATAAAAAACGTAAAAACTAAAATATTGATTTATTAATTCAAAATAATTTCTCAAGATCCATACCATACAGATACTGTTTTTCAAAGAAGCTGACAGATTACATCACAAATTTTAATTTAGATTCAAAAAGTTAAAATAATATACTAAATATCTCTATAAAATGGATTGATGAAATCATACCTTTAGAGGAAACTTAGCTCTAGAAGAGAAAATTACTCTCCTGCTGTTTGCATAGAAGCAGCAGACTTCAAGTGATAAAACTTAACATCTATCACCCACAAAAATTAACAATCCTTTTTTTAAAATCAATATCTTATTCTTTTATAGACTATGATGCATATCATTTTATTTAAGATTTCATGGTAATAAATTGTGATCCTGATATTTATACAAACATGTACAGTTTAAAATGTAAACACAAAAATAAACAAAATAATTCATTCCTGCCCACTATATGTCATTTGTAACACATATGTAAACATGCATTTTTCAAAAGCTTTTCTCTATCCCTTGCTCTTGAATTGAATCACACATTACTAATTTAAATATTAAAAATCGCCATATTGATGTAAAGGGGCAAGGGATAATGCTAATTTCCAGGGTCATGGTTCAAATACTATGCAGGGATAAAATGGATGTTGGTTTATAGTTATGCATTAATATAGGTGATTAACTATTTATTAATTTCACTGTTGTGGGTGGTTTTGTGCTAACTATAATGTATTTGTGTTTTGATATAATCTTGGGTATAAATAAATAATCATAACTTCGAAATATCTACAATTGCAAAGCGGAAGTAACTAACTCCCCCTGAGTTATGAAGCTCAAAAGCCAATGAAAAGATAGAATAATACATTGCAGAACATTTAGTCTGTACATAAATTAAAACAATAGACAAAATTCACTGTTTAATTAAAAAACCAAATCAAATACTAAGCATATATATATATCAACAGATTTCAAAGATAGAATGGTATCATTCTATCTTTTCATTGGTTTTTGACGTTGCATAACTCAGCAGAGGTAGTTACTTCCGCTTTGCAATTATAATCTTGGGTATATTATTTATATCTAAGAGTGTGTTTTATAATTAAAACACTGAATATATATTTTAAAAAATATTCATTTATAAGCATAGATATATAGATGTATGCAAATTATATTTGTTATAAAAATCTGATTATAAATATATAAGTTTTAATTTAGAGCTATCGAAAAGGTTTTAAATTATCCTTAACATGACGTATAAAAAGACATAAAGGACGTCAGTTTGATCACGTCTTCGTGTATAGGTAAATCATCATAATTCGATTTAGTTAAAATTCCAGTCGTCGTCGTCCGTCCCCCCCATCAACTTTGTGACTTTTTTCTGCCTTTGCAAAAAAAAACAAAAAGAAATTCTGATTTTAAAAAAATAAATAAAGTTAAAATAATAATAATATATATATGCACAAAGAATACTTTTTTCCCTTTAAAACGTATATATATTTTACTTTATTAAATTTTAAGGTTTTTAAATTTTTTTTTATGTTTATGGTATCTTTTTTTTCCCTTCTAAGTTTAAAAACAAAAAAAAAAAAAACTGCTAAATTTTTTTATTCAAGTTCAAATTTCTTTTTGTATAAAAATATATTAAAAAAAAAAAAATCAGATAATATACTTAGATAACATATCTGAAACCGAATTAAATATATATATTTCAAAAGAAAGAAAAGTTTTAAATTTCACACACAAAAAAAAACTCTGAAAGTTCTTTTAAATTACATTTCTTCCTCTTCCCATCTTTCTTTATATAAATATATAACAAAGGGAGTTGCGACATAGTGGGTAGTACAACAGTATATTATATCTATGGTCTGGAATTTGAATTCGAGTGCAATTTTAAAATTTTCAGGTATCTCAGAATTTACAACCAACTTCCATGATGTAACTGGTCCACAGAAAATCCAAAGAGGTATTCAATTATGAACTGGAATTAAAATATTCAACAATATTAGGTAAAAAAAAAAAAATACTTGGTTGTTGTTTAGCCTGGTGTTTTGTCCTTTATGGAATATGAAAAGGTATTACCTGATAATAATCTATATAAGTTTATTTTATTGTACTGACCAATAAGAGCATTTTAATAGAATAGTAGATATAAGCATCTATCCCCAGCTTATGATCTGGATTAAAATCCAGATAATTCCTTAGATACCTGCCACAGCTAATTCTATTACTGTACACATTTTGGTTTGTAATTGGCACTATGAACTATTTTAATTTAAAAATACTACAAAGACTTTAACACATTTCAATTTTATTGTTGCTTCAATGGAGAAGACGTTCCAAAAAGTTGCTTAACATTTTCATGGTCATATGATAAAGTTAAAATCTTTTTTAGGTCATACTGTGTATTAGCGTTTTGCTTATATTACTAATGTTTGGATTTCACATTCATTCTTGTCAAGTCTAATGCTGTAATGAAAAACTGTTTTTTTTTGTTCTAATAATAGGAAGATTGTGAATTAAAGAATGTTTATTCACGCATGTAGTAAATGGATTAACAATTTTTTTATCTCCTATTTTCCAATCAGTTGATTTATTAAAATTGATTTTCGAAGAGATAAAATAATTGGCTTCCATAAGACAAGAATACATTGTATTTCATAAGAGTTAATTAAACTGTTTGGCTTTTTTACAATTCCAATTAAAAAGTTTAATATATCAGTTTTTATGATGCTTTTTTTTTAGAAATTGGTCACACCCTTGACTTTGATAATAACAAATACTTGCTAATTTGAAAAAATATAATTTAAAAACCATGAGAATCTATTGAAATTTTAAAAGACCAAACAGTTTAAATAAATATGATGAAATACAGTATATTCTAGAATTATAGAAGCCAATTATTTTATCTTTTCCTTCCAAAATCAATTTCAGTAAATCAATTGATTGTGAGAAAAACAGATTTTTTTTTGTTAATCTACCTAATATATATATATGAATGAACACTCTTTAGTGCATGCATAAACACAATCTCGTTATTAGTTGAGAAAAAAACAGTTGTTTATTATAACCCCAAAAAATTTTTAATATATGTATTACAATGGTTAGGGTAGTTGGAATCAACATGCCTTACAATTGAATTGCAGGTAACAAGAAGACTCTACAAATCCACCTAAAGAATAATACACCTATATCCCACTTAATGCTGGACTTATATGAGAATTCACCATAGCGATTATCATCAATTTATACCTACTATTTTGATTTACAACTGATATACAATCATTAAAAAAATGATTTTTTTTTAAACCACTATTTCGTAAGATTGATACGATAGTAACTTCATGGCATGCTAAAAATCTGTCATACAGAGTTTATTCATTATATATAGTAGTACATTATAACAGTATACAATATATTGATTATAAAATTAAAATACAATTAATGTATAGTGCTTTACTTTCATCCAATAACCTTGCAGGACAATCAATAGTTCTTTAATCATATATCCAAATTCATGTATAATGACTACAAAGGAAAAAAAAGTGCCTCATTCAATACAATAAATAATCAAAAGCCTATTTTAATGATGTACAATTAAAAAAATGATTTTTTTTAAACCACTATTTTGTAAGATTGATACGATAGTAACTTCATGGCATATTAAAAATCTGTCATACAGAGTTTATTCATTATATATAGTAGTACATTATAACAGTATACAATATATTGATTATAAAATTAAAATACAATTAATGTATAGTGCTTTACTTTCATCCAATAACCTTGCAGGACAATCAATAGTTCTTTAATCATATATCCAAATTCATGTATAATGACTACAAAGGAAAAAAAAGTGCCTCATTCAATACAATAAATAATCAAAAGCCTATTTTAATGATGTACAATACCCAACCGTATTAATATTATATATTATAATGTGTACATTAGCTTAAAAATTTAATATTCACTCATTTTTGACACTTTGGATAAAGACATCGATAAGAAATTGATGAAACAACTTTGAGCAGTTTTTGCAGTCATATGTGGAATAATTAGCTAATGAGGAATTAATGTACCTGGATAATGAAAAAAAAAATCAACAAGCCTGTGGACAAAATCTGAACATCAAAAACTGAAGGAATTGATTTGGAATCATGAAGCCACAAACAGCCCTTCAGAAGAACTTGGCCCCAACTTAGAATGATCCATCAAATATAAAAATGTCTAAGTCAATGAATTAGATCTTATAATATTCTGTACAAAAAGAAAAACAAAGAAGGAAGTCACTCATTCATTTTAAATTTTTTCTCTAGACACCCTCAGTCATCAACACATAGTGTATCTCCTTGAAAAAAAATCCAAGATCATCAAAGGATTTAAAAGCAATAATAAATCCTTAGATTGAGAAACTAATGACTCAGAATGTTGGATAATAATCAGTGCTGAATGGATAGATTATAAAAAAGTACAACTTTAAGCTAAGATTTTTTTCAAAGATTTAAAGTGCATTATCTTTCATATAGACATATTTTAAGTGCATACTTTCATGATACAACCATAGCAAAATGTACACATGTATACATTTAATTATTTCTTGTATCTATGTGTGTTGCTTGAAGGACTGGTTTTTCTTCCTTCCTTTATTTTATTTATCTGGGTGCATTTTCTGGGATGAGCACCTTAATCATAATTCTCTAGTTCCATAGAACTAATTTGGGAAAGCATATACACATCACGAAGATTAGAAAATTCTCAATTCAAGGCGGAGGAGACAAATTTTTGAAAAAAAAAGAGTGCTCTACATAATCAAATTTAGGTATAGCCACTCTTTACCTTTTCAAAGATTCTATTTTGTGCCTTGGATAAAGAGTTTTCTAACATTCAACAATAACAACATTAATTGAAAATAACATTATGCACATGTATATAGGGTTGATTATCTTTTGTATAAAATTTACAAGTTGAAACTGTGCTAGTAAATTTCTTGGTTTATATGGGACTGCTGCTACTGCTGCTGCTGCTGCTGCTGCTG